>CM052711.1:80361258-80389531 GCA_028551405.1 Uromys caudimaculatus | reverse complement strand
AAAAAAATGAACATGGTATGTACTCACTGATAAGCGGATATTAGCCCAAAAGTTCAGAATGTCCAAGTTTCACTTAACAGTAACCGCTGGACTGAGAGTGAGGTCCCAGATGGGGGGGGGGGGGTTGGAGAAAGGTCTGAAGGAGCTGAGGGTATTTGTAGCCCCATGGAGGGAGCAAGAGGGTCAATGGGACTGAACCCCACCCCCTGGTCGTCCTGGAGTTCGGACCACCAACCAAAGAATACACATCTATTTACCCATGGTTCGGACTATGTATGTGGCAGAGGATCACCTCCATGGCCATCAGGGAGAAAGGAGCGGCCCTTGGGCCTGAGGGTGCTAGAGGCTCTAGTAAAGGGGAATGTCAAGGTGAGAATATGGGGATGGGTGGGCGGGTAGGTGGGAGGAGGAATTCCCTCACAGAGGCGGGGAGTGGGAGGGTATAGGAGGTTTCCAAAGAGGAGACCCAGAAAAGGGGAAACATTAGAAATATAAATAAAGTATCAAAAATAAATAAATAAATTAATTAAAAAAAACAAAAAACATTATACCCATAATATTCATATTAAGTAGTTAATTCAATAATAAAATTTTAAAAATATTTCATCTGCCATTGCTGATTAATGATGGTGTAGAGTTCATGTTCAACCTGTATAAAGACATAATATTTTAAAATATAAGAATTTAAGCCATTATAATTTTAATAACTATTGTAATATAACCTGTTTTATAATGTGCAATATATTTAGTATGGTAGAATATTGGAATTTATGAGATGTATTCTTTGTGAAGTTTATTGTATTGTTATACTTTGAGATTTTTATAGAGTATGCATTATAGGTAATTTTAAATCTGAAACTAATCCCTTCCTTGTCACAATTATCAATAAATGTATTGTGTCTTCTATTGCTAGTGCCCTGGAGTGATTAGTATCTATGTATGCTTGGATAATATCACTCAAATTTTCCATTTCCTGATTAACAGTGCCAAATGAAACATATGGCAAAATGTTAAATTTGGTGACTTTAGAAAATTTTCAAAACAGAAATTTGAAAGAGAATATATGGTTTGCTGAGAAAACCCTGAGGTTTCCTCTGTGTGTGTGTGTGTGTGTGCATGTGCGTGTGCGTGTGCGTGTGCGTGTTTGTGTTTGTGTTTGTGTTTGTGTTTTATAGACAGTTACTATTACTTCAAGGAATATAGCTTGTGGTCTATATAAAATCCCAAGTGGACCAGTTGCTTGAGACTTTAATATAACAAATACTCTTCTAGTCCAAATGCTGTTATTCACAAATTTGCTGAATATTGTCCACCATAGTATTATCCTTCATAGATGTTTTGCCCAATAATTGTTTCTCTGGAGAAACTGTTACTTCTAAAATGAGCCAAATATGCCTCCTCCTTAAATATGTTTAATGACCATGCCTCTCTGCTTGTTTGTGGATATTAACCTGAGTCCCTTGTTCTTCTGTATGTTAAAATCCTGCTGAGATTTCTGGATGCAGTGGTTCAACATTTCAGATCTCTTCACTAGGAGCACATCTGATACTAGCTGTTCAAATGTTCCTTTTATTTGTTGTCTATAGTCTTTTAAGCATTCCCTTGATACAACAGTCAGGTTCGTGCTAGAAATATGTTAGAAATGACCATTTTAAGACACTATTTGGTATGCAAACCAGAAAGAAATATTCTGAATAGTTCAAATTAATTTTATTCATAATTTCTCAAAAGGATGAAAATTACCAGTACTCTAACTACTAAATATTATATCAGTATGACTTCACAAATAATATTTTATAAACATAAATGGAGAGAAGCTTTTCTAAATGTAAATAATACTTAAAATTTTGTTTTTCAATAACTATCACCTGTTATATGAGCTTTGTACTAACTATCAAACTGAGAAATGATGACACTTCTGATATTTTTTTTATCAGTGCTTACAATGACATCTTGTCCAAGATAATGTGAATTTAGCATCTCTTTAAACTATAAAATCATTTAAAATATAGAGGAATTTAATTTGCTTTAATAAATGAAATTGTATTTTATATAATGATATGAATTCACTATCTTTGTCAAAACAAAAACAAAACAAAACAGCAACAACAAAACAATAGACAGATCCATATCATTAAATCTTTCAAATTTTATGTATCACTAAAAACTGAATGCCAGGCAGTGGCGGCACACGCCTTTAATCCCAGCACTTGGGAGGCAGAGGCAGGTGGATTTCTGAGTTCGAGGCCAATCTGGTCTACAGAGTGAGTTCCAGGACAGCCAGGGCTACACAGAGAAACCCTGTCCAGCAAAACCAAAAAAAAAAAAAAGAATGCCAGTGATAAGTCTGATCCTACATATTGCTTTCTTGAGGATGTTTTTCTGAAAAATAACAAACAAAATTGACCTCAAAAAATTTATTTTGTTTTATATAAACACGTTCAGTATATTATGTATGCATTATGAATGGGTACTTTATATTTTATGTCCACATGTAGTATTTCCATAAATTTACACTTTTTATCATTCTATACAATAAAATGTTTTGGCATTATCTTTAACTTTGATTATACTAGGTTAAAAATATTATTTAAGCAGTTGTCCTCACATAACTCCATGTTTGCCCATCGACTTATATGCTATATTTGAATTATTTTGTGAGTAGTCCCCACACTGATTTACAGAGTTGATCTATTAGTTTTAGTTCTTGCAAATAAGAATTAGGTTCCCATTTCCTAGAACTCTTTCTTGTCAATCTTTATTGATATTTGCTGTTGTGACTGTAGCAGAATGATGTCTTAAAGTTGTATAAGATCCTAAAGAAATGTTTGAGTAGGTCATTTTTTATCATTTAATTCATGATTTCTTTGTACATTTTTGGTATTTAATCCTCTGTCAAACATAGAGCTGTCAAAAATCTTCTCCCATTGCATGCCATTTCTGGTTCACTCAATTTTGGTTTCTTTATTGCTGAATCCTTTTAGGTTTATAAATTGCAACTTGTGAATTTGGGGCCTTAATTCTTGAGGAAAAAAAATGAGAGTTCGATTCAGAAAATTCTTTCAAATAAATAGACTGATGAAAGATAGATAGATGAGAGTTAGATAGATAGATAGATATTAGAAACATCGATGATATATAGATATTTAATGGATGGATTTGTATATGTAATTCTAATTAGATAGATAGGTGTTTATATACTTATATACACATTGGGTCTATCTAAATATCTACTCATATGTATACATATGAGAAAAAGAAATATTGCCATTCATAGATGATATGATAGTATTCATATGTAAACACAAAGTTTCTGAGAACTTCTGCAGCTGAGAATCACCTTCAGCAATGTGGAGGGATGAAAATCTAAGTTGAAAATGGGGTGTAAGTTTATTTCAAGGTCTTTGATTTGGCTCCATAGAATAACCTGACTTTTTATATACCAATGCGTGCAGGAATAAATATTCACATATTAATATAATAAAAGGAAATTCAGAAAACTATTAGCCAACACTAAGTTAAATAGATAGAAATTTAAAGCAACTGCACTGAAAGTAGTAACAAGTAAAGGCTGCCCACTCTCTTCTTATCTATTTACCTTAGTCCTTGAAGTTCTAGCAAGGGCAATAAAACAATTAACAGGGATTAAGTCAATAAAAATTGGAAAGGGGGCAGTCTAAGTATAGCTATGTGCAGATGATATGATACTGCTGATATGTAATCACTAAAATTCTACTAGAGAACTTCTACACTAGAAAACCACCTTCAGCCATATGGCTGGATGTAAAACTAAGTTAAAAAAATAAGTAGCTCTAATTTATTCAAACAATAAAGGGGCTGAAAAAGAAATTAGGGAAATCACACCTATTAAAATAGACATAAGTAATACAAAATATCATGCCCATTTTATCATGATGAATGATGTTTTAAATGGTGTCTTGGATTCATTTTCAAGTATAATATTGAGTATTTTTGCATAGATGTACATTAGGGAAAGTGGCCTGAATTATTTTTTCCTTCTTGATTCTTGGTGATTCTTAGGTATCCAGGTGACTGTGGCCTAATAGAGTTTGCAATGTTTGTTTAGCTTTGGTTTTGTTTAGTAGTTAGAGGAGAATTCAATACTAAAACTCTCTGGTCCTGAGTTTTGTTTTGTTGCGATATTTAATGACTACTTCTATTTATTAGAGTATCTAGGACTATTTAAGTAGTTTATATGATCCTTATTTAATTTTGGTAAGTGGTATCAATCTAGAAAACCATCCATCTTATTTCAATTTTTCAATTTTGTGAAGTACAGGCTTTTGTAGTGAAACTAAATGATTCTGAGGTATGTATCTTGTATGCAGAATATTAATGGGTCATGGTTTCACATCCATTCTGTTGACTTGTGTGTTTTTATTGGTATCATGAGTCCATTTATGTTGGGAGATATTAATGATTACTAATTGCAAATTCTTGTTCTTTTGATGTTGGTTGTGTGTCTGTTTCCCTTATTTTTTCCCCCCACTGGTGTTAACTCATTATTTTAGTGTATATTTTCTTTAGTTAACCTCCTGGGTTTGGACAGTTCATTCAAGTGTTTTCTGTATTTCTTGATTAGTAGATAGATTATTATTTTTTCTTTATAATGCAGTTGTTCTTAACTTCCCAGTCCCCACAAAGTTCTTCCTTCCCCCTGTTTCTGATAGCATGCTTCCCCTTCACCAGGCCTTCCCCTTCCTTGGGGCATTGAGGCCCTTGAGGATTAGGTCGATCTTCTCCCACTGACCCCAGACCAGGCAGTCCTCTTTTTTATGTGTCCAGGTCCTCAGATTACCTCATGTATGCTGTCTTTTTTTTTATAATAAAATTTAATTGTTAGGAAATTTGAGAGAAAAGTTACATAGAACATTACAAAGCAATACAGTACTTCTAATGAACAGTTTACCAACAAGTACCAAAGTATAAATTATGAATAAAGTGTTGTCTAGTAAACTAATTTCTAGAAATTTATGTTAACAAAAATATGTATAGACTGTGGGATATCTATTACAGTATTATATACGATGGTGAATTATGAGGATCATGTCAAAGTTAAATACAGAATTAATAAATTATGAAATTACTTGTAGACATTTCTATAATAATTAAAATGCTATTTTTTAACTAAAACTTTAGAAGCCAATATTATCATCATCTTATACCTTCACTTTATAAATATGATTAAAATAAATTAAATCACTTTGTAAAAACATTATCCAATTAGTAATTATTTCTAGCTGCCTTGTTTTTGGCTCAGTTTGTGGGAGGTCATTGTGGTCTGGGTTAGTTGTGACTGCTGGTCTTCCTATATGGTTGCCCTCCTCTTCAGCTTCTTCCATCCATCTCCTAATTCAAACATAAGGAGTCCCCAATTTCAGTCCAAGGGTTGAGTGTAATTACCTGACTCTAACAAAGTCAGATATTTGTTGGGGAGTCATCAGGTCTCCTAGGATATCTGCTCCAGTCATAGCAAAAGGTAAGACACCCATCAAATAGCTATAGTACCTGCAACAACCAAGGAGCTCAGCAGATATTGGTTCCCTCCCCTCTATAAAAACACTATCTCCTGCTGGAGCAGATCGATATGTCTGCCACTCTCAACATCCCACAGACTGCAGGACTCCAAGGAGATCTTCTGCAACCAGGGACACAGAAGATAAACTACAGAAGGAGACTTCTAGACCAGTTAACACCAGAGATAACCAGATAGTGAGAGGCAAATGCAAGAACATAAGCAACAGAAGCCAATATACTATGGCACTATCAAAGCTCAAATCTCCCACAACAGCAAGTCCTGGATACCACAACACACAAGATAAGCACGATGCTTACATATATCCCATCTCATGAAGATAATAGATACCTTTAAGTAGAATAAGAATAACTGTCATAAATAAAAACAGGAAAATACAGGCAAACATGCAGAAGCACTTAAAGAGGAAACAAATAAATCCCTTAAAGAAATACAGAAAAACACAATCAAATAGGTGAAGTAATTGAACAACATGGTGGAAGATATAAAAATGGAAGTAGAAACAATAAAGAAGTCAAAAGTGGAGGCAACCCTGGAAATTGAACCCTATGAAAGATATCAGGAGCTACAGATGCAGATATCACCAACAGAATGCAAGGGATAGAAGAGAGAATCTCAGACACAAAAGATACCATAGAAGGTATTGCAACAAAGATCAAAGAAAATATGAATTTTGAAAAGCTCCTAATGTAAAACATCCAGGAAATCCAGGACACAATAAAAAGATCAAAGGTAAGCATAATAGCAATAGAAAAAATAAAAAATTCCAAGGTCAACAGAACAGGAAACATCATGAACAAAGTCATAGATGAAAACTTCCCCAACCTAAAGAAAGAAATAGTCATAAATGTTTAAGTAGGCTAAAGACTATCAAATAGATTGAACCAGAAAAGGAAATTCTCCTGTCACATAATAATCAAAACTGCAAATGTACAGAACAAAGAAAGAATACTAAAATCTGTCAGTGGAGAAAGGCCAAGTAACATATTAAGCAGACTTACCAGAATTACACCAGACTTCCCAATAGAGACTCTAAAATCCAGAAGATCCTGGACAGATGTCATGCAGACCCTTATAAAACAGAAATGCCAGTCCACACTACTATACCCAATAAAAATCCCAATTGCAATATTTGGAGAAACCAAAATATTCCATGAAAAAAAAAATTAAACATATGTTCCTACTATCCCGGGCATACAAAGGATTCCAGAAGGAAAATTCCAACACAAGTATGGTATCTTCACCAAAGAAAAAAATGAGAAATTAATTATCACAAAATAAAATCAAAAGGAGAGAATCACACACAAACATACATAGTATCACATCCAAAAACAAACATAACAAGTACAAAGAATCAACAACCTCCTCTCACCCTCCACAATTTTTTTTTTTTTTTTGAGAAAATGGTCCAGGTAGAAAATTCCTTGGACAAACTAATTAAAGGACACAGAGACTAAACCCAGATTAACAAATCAGAAATGAAGAGAGACATAACAATACAAATAGAGGAATTCAAAAATTCATCATATTCTACTACAAAAAGCCTATACTCAGAAGAACTGGAGAATCTAGATGAAATATATTATTTTCTAGACAGATAACACCAAAATTAAATCAAGAGCAGAAAAACTCTCTGAACAGGACAATATCCCCTAAGGAAGAAGAAGAAGTCATGAAAACAAACAAACAAACAAACAAACAAAAACCCTCCACCCTAAAAAAAGCCCAGGGCCAGATTGCTTTAATGTAGAATTCTACCAAACCTTCAAAGAAGAGCTAATACCATTTTTCCTCAAACTATTCCATAAATTAGACACAGAAGTAAATCTCTAAAACACACAAGGGCCCAACCAAAAACAGAGAACTTCAGAGCAAACTTGCTTATGAATATTGATGCTAAAATTCTCAATAAAATTCTCACAAATTGAATCCAAGAACACAACAAAATGATCATTCAACATAATCAAGTAAGTTTCATCCCAGAAATGCAAGGTTGGTTCAATATATGAAAATTTATTAATGTAGTCTACTATATAAACAAACTCAAAGTACATCACATGAACATCTCACTAGATGCTGAAAAAGCATTTGACAAAATATGACACCCCTTCATTTTAAAAATATTAGAGATGCCAGGAATTCCAGACCTATACCTAAACATAGTAGAAGCAATATACAACAAAGTAGATCAAGGGGATATAAATTGGCAAATAGTAAATCAAGGTACACTATTTGAAGATTATATGACAGTATACATAAGCAACTCCAAAAATTCTATCACAACACTTCTACATCTGATACAGAAACCTAGCAAAGTGACTCGATATAAAATTAACTCAAAAAAATAAGTAGCCTTCCTTTATACAAATGACAAACATGCTGAGAAAGAAAATAATGACACAAATGCTTCATAATAGTCACAAATAATATAAAATATCTTTAAGGAACTCTAACCAAACAAGTGAAAGATCTGTATAAAAAGAACTTAAAGTCTCTGAAGAAAGAAATTGAAGAAGACCTCAGAAAATGGAGAGATCTACCATGGTCATAGAGTAGTAGGGATAACATAGTAAAAATGGCCATCCTACCAAAAGCAATCTACAAATTCAATGCAATCTCCATTAAGCTTCCAACACAATTGTTCACAGACATGGAAAGAGCAAATTTTAATGTCTGATGAAAAGGTAAAACAAACAAACAAAAAAAAACACAAAACAAAAAACAGGATAGCAAAAACAATTTTTGACAATAAAAGAACTTCTGAGAAAATCACCAATCCTGACCTCAAGCTATGCTACAGACCTATAGTGATAAAACCAGGATGGTATTGGCACAGACACAGACAGGTTGATCACTGGAATATAATTAAAGACCCAGAAACAAACCCACACTCTTATGGACATTTGATGTTTAATAAAGAGGAAAAGGACATAATCAATTGTACAAACCAGCAACATACAGAGCAAAAATATCTTCTCTAATCATATATTTGATAGAGTTCTAAAATAAAAATATGTAAGAACTCAGGAAGCTAACTTCTAGAAATCCCAATATAAAATCTCGTATAGAACTAAACAGAGAATTCACAACAAAGGAATCTCACATGGCCCGGAAGTACAAAAAGAGATGTTCAAAGCCTTTAGTCATGAGGGAAATCCAAATCAAAATGACAATGAGATTCACTTCATACCAATCAGAATGGCTAAGATCAAAAACTCAATTGACAGTATAAGTTGGTGAAGATGTGAAAAGAGATGGACACTCTTTCTTTGCTGATAGTACTGTAAACTGGTACAACCCCTCTAGAAATCAATCTGAAGGTTACTAAGAAAATTAGAAATAGATCTACCTGAAGACACGGATATTATACTCATGGGCATATACTAAAAATGTACCCATACATACCACATGGAGATGTTCTCTAATATGTTCATAGAGGCCTTATGTGTAACCAGGAGCTGGAAACAACCCATGTGTTGTACAATAGAAGAATGGATACAGAAATGTAGTTCAATTTTACAATGTAAGAGTATTCAGCTATTAAGAGTGAGGATATGAGTTTTACATCCAAATTGATGCAACTAGAAAATGGCATCCTGAATGAGGTAACTCAGACTCTGAAGGACATGCATAGTATATACTTAGTCATAATTAGACATTAGACAAGATGGTAGAGAATACCCAGGTTAAAATCCACAGAACTAGAAATGTTTAACATTCGGAAGGGCCCAAGAGAAGATGCATCAATCCTACATGGGAGGCAGACTAAAATAATCATAGGAAGTAGAGGGAGGGAGGAACCTGGTTGAGATGGGAATGAGGGAGCAAAAAGGGGAACATGATTAGTTATTGGGAGTGGACAAGAGAGAAACTCTGAGGGCAAGTATAATACATGGAAACATGCAACCAGAAGGGATGGAATGTAGAGGTATCCTCTCGAAAAATCCAGAGACTTGACAGGTACGATACTTAGGATTCAAAGGGAGAGACCTTAGATAAAACACCCAAAAATGGGGAGAGGGAACTTGTAGAGTTCACCTCAAATAGAAAAACAGGACATCAAGTGGAGAGATGGTTGCCATCCCACAGTCAAAAACTCGGATCAAGAATTTTTCCTATCTGAAAGAACTGCAGTGATAAAATGGAGAAGAGTCTGAGGGAGAGGCAGTCCAGTACCCAGCCCAAATTTGATCCATCTCAAGGTCTCACTCTATTGCTGGTGCTATGGTATGCTTACAGAAAGGAGCTTAGCATGGCTGTCCTCTGAGAGACCCAACAAGCATCTGACTAAGACAGATGCAAATACTTACGCCCAACTATTGGACTGAAATAGGAGCTCCCGTGGTTGAATTAGGGAAAGGCTGAAAGAAGCTGAGGGGTTGGGCCACCCCATAGGAAGACCAGCAGTCTCAACTAACCAAGACCTGTGAGATCTCTCAGACACTGAGCCAGTAACCAAGCAGCATACACGGGCTGGTACAAGGCCCCCAATACAAATAGACCAGAGGACTGCCTGGTCTGAACTCAGTGGGTGAAGTTATGCCCAACCGTTGAGACACTTGAGGCTTAAGGGAGTGGGGAGGCCTTGTGGAGGGGCAGACATTCTCTTTAAGAGGTAGGAGGAATTGGATGGGGTAACTATGGGAGGGCAGACCAGGAGGGGAACAATGACTGGACTGTAAAAAAAAAAAAAAAAAAAAAAAACCAGAATATATTTTTGTGTGGTTGGGGATGTGGCTCAGTAGCAGTAGATGTTTAGCATGTATGAAGACCCAAACTCCAACGAAATCAGATTAGGGCCATACAACTGTAATGCCTTGTTTCAAAGAATAGAAACAAGAGGACAAACAATTTCTAGGCCATTATCTATTGCACAGATATATGAGGACAGCCTGGTCTGCATTAGATCTTGTCACACACAATCAAAAGCATAGTTTTGCTTAATCACTTTTTCTAATATTTTTTGTGACTTTCTTTAAAATTTTGTTCTCATCTTTAATATTTTAGCTCTTAAAATATTTATTTTATTGTTTTGTGTCTGTGAGTGGGTGTGAGCAAGTGAATGTATGCCTATGTTATGTATGGGGAGTATCCAAGAAGGATCTCATGGAACAGGTAATTGTGATATCCCTGACTTGGGAACAGCATTCCATACTTTTGAGAGCAGTATGTGCTCTTTATAATTTAGCCATCTCTTTAGTCCCAATTTTCAACATTTGGTGGTTCATATTTTACTAGCATCTTGAGGTAGAAACCTAAACAAACTACTTTAGAAAACTATTCTTTTCTTTTATAAAAATATTTCATGTATGTAAGCACATTGCGTTTATTTATGCATTTATGTATACTACACGCTTATCTGATGCCAAAGGAAATCTAATGATAGTTTCACACCCCCTAAGACTGTACTTATGAATTGTTGCAGTCAATTGAGACTGTGAAACAAATCTGAATCCTCTGCAAGAGCAACAAATATTCTGAAGTGTTGAGTCATCTCTCCAGGCCCCAAATAATTATTTCTTTCTTAAACATACTTTTAATGTTATAAATGTCTCTTTTGTTGTATCTCAATAATTTTCACATATTTCATTTTTGTTCCTTGACTTAACTCAAAATCTCCAATAACCATCCTGATTTCATCACAACATTTGTTTTAAGGTATGCCTAAGTGACTCCATGGGTTTAATTGAAAATTTTTAAGTAAATGTGTTTGTAATTTCTGAGTAAATTTTGTTGAGCTCAACAAGATTTTGCCCATTTTGAAGGTCGGTGCTTATTTTGTGACATGAAGAATGACAACATGCAAATATTTTTATCAAACTTCATTTTATTTTTCAACTATACTGAATCTGTGTGGAATAGTCCATTTATCTATTGATCCCTGGTATCTGAGATCACTGTGAAAGTCTTTTATAGTATCACAGACTTTTTGTCAGCTCTCTGTATTAATTAACAAGAAAAGAGTCTTCAGGATTACAACTATTAATAGTAGCTGTCTCTGCCCATGTCAGCAAATTCTCAGTGTTGTATCAATTATTTCACACTCCTTCACTGGAAGCTAGAACACTTAGTGATTTTGTGACTAAGAGATGATAAAGAGACATCATGACTAAGGGAACTTTTAAGGGACAAAATTTAATTGGGGTTAGCTTACAGTTTCAGAGGTTCTGTCAGGAATAATGGAACCATCTAGTTAGGCATAGTTCACTAGGGTGAGCTGAGATTTCTACATCTTGATCCACAGGCAGCTACCCAGGAAGTTCTCTTTACACACAGGGGAAAGCTTGAGCATTAGAAGTCCTCAGTGCCCACCCCCACAATGAATGATTTCCTCTAATGTGGGCAAACTATTCTAACAAGGATACATTGTCTATACAGTCACTCCCTAGTGGCCAAGCATTCAAACAAATGAGTCTATGGAGTTCAAGCATATTCAAAGCACTACACTGGGGATGTTCCATTTTCTTGATGAAGTGAGTCTATCATTATGCAGAATCCTACATTTGGTAGCATTCATTTCTCTGGGATCTCAGGGTAGTAGGAAATGATAAATTTCAACCCCTTCCCTGAATGATCAGTTATCTTTGTTAAATTGTTTGTCAAATATTTTATTCTGCCAACAGTTAAATGAATTTTCTTTTCCTCAGATTCTTAAGAATTTGATGATAATGTGCCTTGATGTTTTCTTTCTCTGTTTTAGTAAGAAAGAGGTTCAATAAGTTTCATTACTCTGTGTTTATAAGTTTCATCAAACAGGATAGATGGAAAAATGGCACAGTAGATGAAGCCCGTGCCATGACAGCATAAGGACTGGTATTTGGAATTCAAGAATACACCCAAATACTGTATCCCACACCTTCTATAGTCTCAATGTTTGAAAGACAAGTGGCCCATTGGGAAAGATGGCTTAGCTTTTTATTTTAGCCAAGAGTGGGTGGAAGTAAGTTAAATTTTGCAGCCCTTTCTCAAGAAGAGAAAGACTCCACAACCTGGTCCTTCTACATATATATGTACCTACAAATATATAGTCACACATGTGAACACAGCATACACACATACAAAAACAATATACGTTTATAAATTGGTAAACTTTCCCTATTATTTTCTGACTCTTTGTTCACATCCTTTCCCTCAGGACTTCAGTAACCCCAAATTAATTATCTTTTTTTGTGGGCAACAGAGCTATGCCCATTTTATCAGGTTCATTGTCCTTGTGTGCCTTACTTGGGTAATGCCCATGTGATGTCAAGGAAAGGTATATATGACATGTGCGATATATCACATATGTGGACTGGGGGCAGCAAAATGACTTACCATGTGAAAGCTCCTATCGTCAAACTTGATGACCTGGTTTTGATCCCCAGGCCATACAAAATGTAACAAGAAAGCAAAGTTCTTCAAGTTATCTTCTGACTTCTACATGCATGCCATGACAGAAACATAAACTCCAAAGATAAATAGATGATAGATAGATGATAGATAGTTAGATAGATAGATAATGTGAAAATGAGTATTGTTAAGTTTCTCCACATTTTATGGTACTTTGCTCATGTAACTCTTATTAGTGAAAACTCTAAAAAAGAACTTCAATGAAATTCCTTAATTCTTTCCTTAACTCCTTTATTTCAGAAATTTTGGAGAGTAGTGTATGTCATTACTGAAAATCAATTCTAGTAGAAAAGATCCAAAGTATTATTGCCATTCTCACTTCATCTATGCAGGGCTCATTAAAATCTTGGAAACACACTGGTGAAATATCATCCCATACCTTCCTGATCAATATGATCTCTTTTAAGAAGGAAACCTAAAGATTTTAACAACATTTTATGCACAATTAGTTAAAATTGGAATAATCAGAAACAAACAGACTTACATGATCAGGAAGGTTCCCGACACTTGAACTGTTATCAGTTTATTAGTTCCCAATGAGGCATGCTCAGAAGATGTGGATAGGAAAATGCACTCCAACCCAGTGAAAGAGCTAGGGAAGAGACCTGGGACAGTAGTTCTTATAAGTTCAAGGCACTACTTTGACACTGTAATTTATTGTTTTATTTGCATTTACATCTTCTTTTGACATTTTCATGCTATATACCATTATTTTAATTTCTTCATTTCAGTTTCCTGCAATGATCTTATTTCATGAAAGTAAGAATAGGATTTATGGCATTTTTTTTCTTTGTTCAGGAAGCTTCCATCTACCTTCTAAATTAGGGATACACAAGCATGCTGATGAGGAAAAAAGGGATTTGAAATATCATTGACAAAATGGAAGAAAGTTAATTGCATTAACCATGTTGCCTGGTTGGTGTTTAAATTTTTGTACAATCTTAATTTCCATAGAGCCAATGGCACATTCTGGAAAAGAGAACATACATACCAAATATATAGAATACATAGTAAATTACAAACCATTAAGATAGGCTTAAGAACCACATAAAATGTTTTACAACAAGAAACAATATTAAAAACCTAGGGAATGGTAGTAAACAGAAGCAAATAACTTCAAATACTCATTCTAAAGAACAGGTGATGCATTTATGCACAGAAAAGAAATCTAAGAACTGATAGTATATCTGAGACATCTTTACTAGCATATTATCAGGAGTAAAACAAAATGCCTTAATCAGAATAATGCCATAAAGAAAGAGAAGTGATTCTAGCACATAGTTTTGGAGGCTGTGATTTCAAAAGAATGTAAAAGGCTCTGAAAATGAACATCCATGTGTATTTAATATCTTATGGTAAATATCATTGGCAGGAAGAATTGTTCCTATTTCAAGGGAATTCAGAGAGGCTGGTTAGGTTCAGATTCTGGCTTCCTTTGAATAAGCAAATGGTAATTATTAAGGTTCCAAACAGGCATGCCATAATTGTTTCTGAGGGCATATTCTCAATTAAGGTAAGGAAATCTGTGAACTTCCTTTCTTTAAAGGCTTTGAAAAATTGACCAGGTACGCCAGTGATAAGAACAGGTTCACAGTATAAGATCTTCCATGTCTGAAACACATCCAACCTATGAGAAAATCCATGATGTGAGTCAATGCTGTAACTGTGGATAAACTGCAGTCATTATGGAGGTCGTACTAATCAGGCATGAACAGTTTTATAGTGCTTGTTCATCTCCAGAATTTTCCAGTGCAAACCTAGCCACTGAGGCAGGAACCTTTGGTGGAGAACTAAGGGTTGAATGTGAACATGATATTTCCATTTATAAAAGTTACATATTTTCCACTTATAAAAGTTACATTTCAGAGATTTTAAAGCGTTTTATATGCTAGACCCATGGGATGATGGCTTATTTGATAAAGATTCTTTCCCAAAAGGCTAATGCCTTAAATTCTTAGGACTTACTTATATACATAAGTATTTTATATAGAAATATTTGTAAAATGAGTTACAGCACAAGTTTTTGGAAATGTTTGTTAGCATGCATGAAGCCCAATATTGTAAATACTGGGTGCCTTTCCAATTACATGCTTCTAAAGCATCAAAACTTACTGAAAAACTTTCTGTGATTCAAGCAGCCTTTGCCATTCTATGATGAAGGAGCACACTTTATTCTTGATTCTAACTTAAAACTTTTTATCAACTGTTCTAATTGCCTAATTTTATATTTTCTGTCAACTACCCTAACTTCCCAAAATTATGTAAATCAAGATAACTTCATAAAACTATTTAAATCAAGTCAGAAATTCCATATAATCATTAAGTTCCCCAGATATAATTATCTCAAGAACTTTCAATTTCACGTTGAACTCCAAGAAACTTGATTAAAAGAGTGTGGCTCTCCCACATGAAGCAATTATACCATGTTATAGGCAATGAGGTTCTCTTGGTATCTACTGACAAAATGTCAAATAAATGAGGAGTATAGCAATGACAAATGCGAAAGCACATGAGTAGTAGGAAGCAATCCTGCTAAAAAGTCTCTTGGAGTGTTCCACTACAGAACTTACTGAGGAGGATGGTGGTCCATCTCCAGGAAGATCACCTGCTCACTTTAGCTCTTGCTGAATGATGTCCACAACTAGATACAGAGATTGGAATAAGGATGGCCTCCACAGGCTTATATATTTGAATGCTTGATCTTAGTGTGTGGTGCTTCTTTAGAGAGATTAGCAGATGTGGCTTTGTTGTAGAAACTATGTCACTGGGATGGAATTTGGGATTTCAATAGTTAAGTCGAGGCCAATGTCTTTCTTTTCCTGCTGACTTTGAATCTAGATGTAGACCTTCAGCCACAATGTCTACTTGTGTGCCACCATGATCTCTGCCACAAGGATAATGGACTAAATCTCTTAAACTGTAAGGAAGACCCAATTAAATGCTATCATTTATAAGAGTTGTCATGGCCATGGTTTCTCATTACAGAAATATAACATTCAATAAGACATTGGACATGACAGCACAAATCTCTAATTCGAAAATTTACAAGTTGCAGGCTGAGGAATCAGGAGTTCAAGGTTATCCTTGATTACAAAGAACTACAAAGAAAGCTTGGGGCTACTCTGGTATATATGAGATCCCATTTCAATATACTAATTGTTATTGGATATCTATCTATATATATCAATTATTTTATATATATTATACTTTTACATATAATATCAATTTTCATTTGTAATAATTACTAGCTATTCAATAATACTACTATAATTTCATACTTTTCAAATAAAAATTGTACAATGGAAATTAGGATTACATGTTACCCTGCAAGGCTCTATTTTCATACTTGAAAAAGAAACAATTATTTTACTTTCTAAAATTTAAAGAAAAATGGCTAGAATCCCACCCTTAAAAATAATTATTTATTATATAATATAAATATAATAATTATAATTATTAATAATTATTAATTATATTATAGAAATTGCTTCTGTTGTGTTTACAATTTCTCTTGTAACACACGTACCTGTGGGGGGTTTTTTGGTTTTTTTGTATTTTTTTTGAGAATTTGCTCATCTCTCCTAGGGAAGAGAGAATCATTTTTGTTAAACCCATAATGCTTGGTCTGCATTCAGCCTCCAGCTCCTCTTTAGTGGAAAAATATAAACAGGACAATCACTCCAGTCTGAAAATGCTGAACATGGAGATTTGAAACAAGCAGCATATAAATACTCTATTGTGCTGAGCCAGTCCCTGTGTGTATATGCAAATGTTTATTTTAAAGTATTGTCATTTATGTTTAAGGATTGCTTCTTCCTAAATAAGTACAGCAGAGCTCGACTAAGCAAATTATTGCTCACCTTTCTTTTCTCACAATGGCTATGCAAATTTATGTTCTCTTGACACCATCAATCTGATAAAATATAATAAATGATTAATTTTATAATAGCTCATGGGTATAATCCATTAACAATTTACCTAAGTGCCTTTATTCCCCATTATGTTTTTATTCCAATGGATTTTTTTCATCTTAGAGAAGCTTGACATGTATGAAGCACTCACAACAATGATACTGAAAGGAATCATGGATTTCAAACCTACTCCTCCAGTCCTAAATTTCTTGCCTGAGTTTGTTGTATGTACTCCAATTTATGAACTAAAATTGATTTTAAATTGACCTTCAAAAAGCTATGGTTCTTTATCCTGGGGTATATTAGAAACTACGATCTAGGCAATAGGTGTGTTCACTGCTACACTTTCCTATTCCAGAATATCAAGATATATGTTTTTGACATGGGCCCTATGGGAAATCACATTATTAATTACATTTTATTGTTTATCATGGCCCCTTATGCCTTTTAACTTACAAACTCCACACATTTCCAAACTTATTGAGGAAAGCACCCTATTTTTTTTTTCCAGACCAAGCAGTGAGACAGTTCAACACACTCATAGTATACTTGTATTGATTCTTTACTGGCTACATTTTACCCACATACCTCTTCAAAACTAAAGAAAAAAGAAACGCATAGACTACTTTAGCTAAAAGTTCTTAAACTCAGGGAGTGATGAGGTACCGCAGTTGGTAAAGTGCTATCTGAGAAAGCATGATCACATGAATATGGTTCATATGACCTATATATAAAATTTGGATGTAACAGCATAAGCCTCTAATTCTATCTCTAAAGAGGCAGACACAGGTTGATTCATTGAAACCCAATGCATGTGTGTCAAATTTAGTGAGAGAGACACACTACCTCAAAACTTAAGGCAGAGAGTAATGAAGGAATATGCTTAGAGACATCATTTGTTCACCATGTGTACAACAACATACATGCCTATCAATAAAAGATTCAGAAACACAACAATTTTATACATTTGACAAAATTATAACACTATGTCCCCACTTTGTGAATCATACAGTAGTGCTTTTTATTAGCTGTGTAATTTCAGAAAGGTACACAGCCTGTCTAAGCTTCATGAGTTTCTTGCATGAAATGGTGTTGTTACTCAATTTGTAAGGTCCTACTCTAGGGACAAATGAAAAACCAATTTTCTTCTTGAAGTTCCTTTACAATGTTTTTCATGATGCTTTACCCATACTACTTTACTTTAACCTGTGCCTTAATGATCTCTTGTTAAAGCTCTCTAGGTTATAAAGTGAAATTCTTCTTTCTCTTTAAGGTCACACCATATGTCCTCTGCTATGATAACTGTTCTTCTTACTATTCCTCACCATCAAGGGCCTGTCTTGTCTCCGAGCTTAAGACACATGCTATGAATATTCCTGTATCTCTCTGTTGATATTGTTGAGAGCATTCACATGGAACTAAAGAGGTGACTCTTTTATTAGAGGAACTGGTTGCTCTTCAAGAGAATCTGCATTCAATTCAGAGCTTCAACATGGTAACTCATTGTCTCCTAATAGGTCAGTCACTCTAATATCAGGGATGCTGATGCCTTCTTCTGTCCTTTACTTGCCTTCAGACATATGCGTAAGTAACCTACCCTCTCCCTCCATGAAATAAATACATATTATTTTAAGTTTACAAAAAATATACCTATAAACTCAGTATTAGACACGTTTATATATCATTTAGAGTGGGTTGTATAGGAGCTCAGTTATTACACCACTAGGCTAGCATGGATAAAAGCCTATCTGGAATTTATGCCTAACCTTATATAAACAAGGTATGAAAGCATATTTTTGAATTATGAAGGTGATGGCAGGAGGATCAGAAGTTTATTTCATCCCTTGATACATAATAAGCTCAAAGACAATTTTGATACATGAAATTATGTGATTCACTCTCTTCTCCAGAGAGAGAAAGGAGGGGGAGAAATATTCAATCAATGCTTACCTGCATGCAACATGGCAGACAACGTTCTAAGACCTTCCTGAACTTGTAATCTTCACTTTCTCGAAAGTGTTCTGTAGAATCTGAAAGTAATCAGACATTAGGAAACTGACAATCCTCCTACTCTCTCCCTGCAATCAGGGATCTTTTCCCTTCTCCTAGTTTGTTCTTTTGTAACACTGACAAAGCTTGTCTGCAAGTAAGTGTTCTGTGCTATTCATCAACTACAAGGCAGGGGTCTACCCAGCTATTTCTGGCATGTAATAAGGTACCAGAGCTTTCTTTAGTAGGCCAAATATCTCCTCAGAGGATCCCCATGTCATCTTTCCATGATGATAAGAACTCTCTTATTTAGGCATATCTCAGAGGTATAGTGTTTCCTTGCTGTGTCTGACAACCTATGTTTGATCCCCTGAACCTAAATTGAATAGGGAAATAATCAATTCATATAAGTTTTCCTCATATCTTGACACACATTCTGTGGCTTCTACTGAAGAAGTAGGTATGCATACATACATACTGTAAAAACAAATAAAATTAATTAAATAATAATGTATTTTTAAAAATAACCTATCTAATAAAGATCTTACCCAAAAGAGTAATTGTTCTTGATGTCCTACTTGATTACCTATTTTTTAGCCACTAGACCAACTGTTATTGTCATTCCTTTCTCTCCACATATATATTTTGGTGCAGATGGTGTCATTGACATTCATTTCAGGTTATGTGACCACTCTATCTATTGATGGTACTTAGAGATGCTCTTTAGTATGTAGTGCTATTTGAAATGTTATATTTCTATGTACAAGTAAAATGATGTTTTATCACACAGTCAGTAGGTAAGTTGTCTGATTAATATTTCTATTTATTTATTTATTTATTTTCTTACTTATTTATTTATGTGCTAAATATTGACCCCCTTGAAGTCCCAACTTACATGTTTCTTCCCTGATCCCACCTCCCCTTATCTTCTAAGTGTTCTCCCCACCATATCCCCCTCACTCTGGTACATCAAATCTCGGCAGGAAGAGATGTACCCTCTCCCACTGAGGCCAAATATGGCAGCCCTTTGCTATGTATATAAGAGGGACCATGAAACAGCCCATCTGTGTTCTTTAGGTTATGGCTCAGTCTCTGGGAGCTTCCAGGTATCCAGATTATTGACACTGATGGTCTTCCTGTGGAGTTGCCATCTCCTTGAAGGCTCTCAATCCTCCTTAAGTCTTCCATAGGGATCCCTTATCACCATCCAATATTTTTCTATGGATGTCTGCATCTGCCTCAATCAGCTGCTGGGTGGAACCTCTCAGAGGACTGTTTTGTTAGGCTTTTTCTCCAAATACAACATAGCATCATTAATAGTGTGAGGCAATAGAGCCTGCCCATGGGATGTATCTCAAAATGGGTCAGTCAGTGGTAGGCCATTCCTTCAGATTCAGCTTCATCTTTCTCCCTGAATTTCTTTTAGACAGGAGCAATTTTCCATCAGTAGTTTTGTAGTTGGGCAAGTGTCCCCATCCCTCCATTAGAGGTCCTGTCTGACTACTGGAGGTGGTTCCCTCAGGCTCAACAGCCCAACTGTTGGGCATTTCTACTATGGTCATCTGTATTGAATCTTGGGATACACCTTTGTACTAGGTCTCTGTGACTTCCTAAAAAAATCCCTACATCTGGACTCCCTGGCAGCTGCATATTTTCATTTATTCTCCTGACCCTTTGGGCCTCTCTCCTGTCTTTCTCAAAGTCTGAACCTGACACGCTATTCCTCTAGTCCTGAGCTCATTCACTCAGATCCCCCTCTCTCTCTCTGCCACTTATGACTATTTTGTTATCTCTTCTAAGTGGAATACAAGCATCCTCACTTGGGACTTCCATCTTGTTTTACTATTTTGGGTTTATGTGGTGTAACATGAGTATTTTTAAATTTTGGCTAATATCTACTTATCAGTGAGTATATACCATGTTTGTCTTTTTGGTACTGGGCTACCCACTCAGGATGATAATTTCTTGTTCCATCATTTGGTCTGCAAAAATTCATAATGTCCTGTTTTTAATAGCTGAATAATATTCCATTGTCTAAATGTACCTCATTTTCTCATTCTTCACATGAGGGACATCTGAATTATTTCCTGTTTCTGCCTATTATGAATAAAAGTGCTATGATCATATCTAAGCACATATCCTTGGGTATTGTGTAGCATCATTTTGGTCTATGCCCAGAAGTGGTATAGCATGGTCTTTAGGTTGAACTATATTCAAATTTCTGAGAAGCCACCAGATTAGTTTCCAGAGGCTTTTTACAAGTTTACATGATTAACATTTCTTAAGTAAATTATCTATAGTCTTAGAATTTGAAGCAAATGCAATCTATTTCATAGTTACCTTATTTATTAATATAAAACATCTCCAGAGTAGTTTCTTAATGGACTATTTGGAAGGTTAGGCGACACATTCACAGAGTTCAAAGCTTATTTCATTATACTTCTTGTTATACCGATGAGAAGGCAGCGGGGGGTCAGGTGGGAATCTTGTTTCAAGAAGTATATGATAACCTTCTCTGCTGTTCTTCCCTTGACTAGAAAATGTGATATTTTCCCTGGAACTGGCAGGAGCAGTGCAATCCCTGCAGGATCTTTGGAACCTCGGAACACTCCTTTCATGACAATGTTAAGATGTGCTTTGAAATAAAAAACCCGCTCCTTCTATGAACTGATTATTATTATTATTATTATTATTATTATTATTATTATTATTATTGCTGGAGATGTTGTTTAGCAGCATTAAAAGGATGAATCCGGAATCTGGACAATGATCAATGTCTATTGACACATTGCTCCATTAGTCAATCTTTTTCCTTCAGTTGGATGCTTCATATCAGCACACATATGAGAAGAAAAGAAACTAAAGTTGGAATGACCTAGGGTTTAGTAGATAGAGAGCTTGCTGCACATGTGTGAGAACTTGACTTTAGTAATCAGAAATCTAATTTGATATTAGAATAGTATCTTATTCTTCTTATCCAAGCACTGGTATTATGAAACTTGAACATAACAGCTAATACCCCAAGCCAGGTTCAGCCCACCCCAACCTCAATAAGCAAATTAAAAGAGTCAAATTTTTAGTGAAAGCAGGAAATATGGGTTTATTCAATGTGATCAGTTTCAAAAGACAATGAAATACATCACTCTTCATATAGATTTCATTTTTGGGGTCCTGAATTGAGATTAAAATTTTAATACAAAAGTAACAGGCCAAGGATATGGAAATCTAAGGAATAATTTTTATCATGAAGCCCTGTCTATCACTGATCCATCGTTGTCTACACTTCTTTCTCATCCTGAATGGTGATTTATCAAGTTGTTAGAAGTGTATATTCTTTTTCCTTTCTAGGGGATATTTCCCTTCTGGCTTGTACCTCTTCTTTTTCCCAAAGTGGGAATATATTGGAAATTCCAATTTCTTTGGAGTCCATTATTTCATTGTCTGGTAATCAGACACAAGTGTTTAGAATGTCTTCATTTCTGCCCAGATAGTTATACTGCAATTGGGAGTGAGAGAGAGAGAGAGAGAGAGAGAGAGAGAGAGAGAGAGAGAGAGAGAGAGAGAGAGATTGATTTAAAAGAAAGAAACTCAAGGTTAAAAGAATGAACCAGAAAGTATGAGTCTAATTTTAAAGTCAATACTATTTATAGATATATTCAAAGTGATGATGGGAGCTAAATAGGATTTGTACTTCAATTTGGTACTTTACTATAATTTAATATGTGGGCTTTAACTCCAGTGGTAAGACCCCCCCCCCCCAGACCTTTCCATTATCTTCAGAGAAAGAGCTTTCAGAGTGTTTTTCTTTCTCCTACAAAGTTGCCGAGGCAGAAAGTGGACAATAACAATGTACTGTGCTCACCACCACAAAGACATATATCATGAACAACATGGTGTGGGGCATTTCCCCCTCTCTTGGAACACTATTTTTGTGTGTATGTTTGTTTGTTTTCTGATTTTGATTTTTTTTGTTTTGCATTTTCCTGAAAGACTTTATTTTTCTAAAAATGTCCTTTCGCGTGCCTGCAGTGTTAACAAATCTGTTAATAAATTTCTTACTTGAAAGGTAAATATAGTTTAGCACCTTTGTCTTGAATTTCAACCATCATCACTAAAAATATATAATTGAGAAATCTTGGTCTTTTTAAATATGGTTTCTCCAAGATGGGTCAATCCATTTGTACTGCTTATTTGTAACCATTCATGAGAAGACCTATCTCAGTAAGAGAGTCCATTAAAAATGTTAACATCTTCAAAGAAGCCACAACAAATATTAGTTATTTCATGAAAAATTTATGTATTTTTATTTAATATTTGTGGAAAGTTTGAAATTCTCCAAGCTTTTAGGATATCAAGGACTGAACTTTCACATAAGCTTTGCATTAGTTTTGAGTAAAATACTGTACCAGATACATCCAAGAATAGTCATTTTTCTTTCTTCCATCTTTTCATATAAATTTTTAATTCATATCTGATAATTATCTTTCAATCAGAATAAAAAGTTTAGTATCAGAAAGAGCCTGATTAAGTTGATCAGAAAGGAAGAGCACAATTGCTAATATTCAACAAGTAACATTATACAGTAGTCTGGTTTTCTGAACCACTAACTCATTTGTGTTTACTATTCTCTCAAGGATTTGTTGTTTATATAGTTTGTGTTATATGTATATGTTATATGTGTGTTTTACTTACTGTATGCATGTGTGCATGTGTTACTTCTAGTATATACCTATGTGTGCAGGTTGTGTATTTGTACATTCATGAACATGTATGTTAAAGCCAAAGTCCACCATCTGCTGTTTCATGATCCATTCACTCTTCACTTTATTTTTTTAGTCAGGGTCTCTCCCTGAATACTGAGCCCATTGATTCCTCAAAACTACTTAGTTTGTTGGCCCCAGTGATCCAGGGTTGTCAGGAGACCACAGGTTTCTTTTCTTTCCATCTCTTTCCTCACCAGTATTAGGGTCACAACCATACACTGCCAAGCCTGGCTGTTAATGGTAATGCTAGGGATCAAACATAAGCAATTGCGCATGAAAGCTAAGCAATTTAACACCTGAACCATCTTGTAGGTATCTATCTACACACAGTTCACATTTTTTAAAATGCTATATTTTTCAAATTTGTAGATTCTGAAAAGTCCTATAAAAAGCATATTCACAGGATTTCTTTTATAATTTTTATTAGTTCATTGAAAA
The DNA here is from genome assembly GCA_028551405.1 of Uromys caudimaculatus. Lineage (NCBI taxonomy): Eukaryota > Metazoa > Chordata > Mammalia > Rodentia > Muridae > Uromys > Uromys caudimaculatus. The sequence goes on along the minus strand of CM052711.1, from coordinate 80,365,484 downwards.
TTTTGTTCAATGTATTTGACCATATTTACCCCTCCCCCTCTTACCTTATCTTCTCAGATCTACCTTAATTTCTTTTTTTTTAATTATTATTTTTTTTATTTTTGATACTTGATTTACATTTCAAATATTTTCCCCTTTCCAGGTCTCCCCTTTCGAACCCCCCATCCCATCCCCCCTCCCTGCCTCTATAAGGGTATTCCCCTACCCACCCACCCACTCCCATCTTCCCTTCTTGGCATTCCCCTATACTGAGGCATCTAACACTCTCAGACCCAAGGGCTTCTCCTCCCACTGATGGCCAACAAGTCCCCCCTCTGCCACATATGTGGCCAGTTCCATGGGTTCCTCCATTTGCATTCTTTGGTTGGTGGTCCAGTCTCTGGGAGCACCAAGGGGGCCTGACTAGTTGACACTGTTGCTCCTTCCCCATGGGGCTGCAAACTCCCTCAGCTCCTTCAGTCCCTTCTCCAACTCCTCCATTTGGGATCCCACGCTCAGTCCAAAAATTGATGTGAATTGAATCATGAGTATTCCGAACTTTTGGGCTAATATCTGCTTATCAGTGAGTATGTACCGTGTTTGTTCTTTTGTGACTGAGTTACTTCACTCAGGATGATATTTTCAAGTTCCATCCATTTGCCTGTGAATTTCATTAAAGCATTGTTTTTAATAGCTGAGTAGTATTCCATTGTGTAAATGTACTACATTTTTTGTATTCATTCCTCTGTTGAGGGACTTCTGGGTTGTTTCCAGCTTAATTTCTTTACCTACCCTAATTTGTATCCTTATTGTTCTTCCTTTTAAAAACATCATCTAGTCAAATTTGTACCATTTTTGGTCATGCAGCCTTTCACTTGAGCACAGTGGAATAACCTGAGAGCACACCCTTAACAAAGTATGACTCTTTTTTTCCCAAGAGCTAATTTCAAATAGCCTTTCAGTTAGGGGTGAACCTTTCCTTTGCCAAGCAGAGGTGTTATCTGGCCTGTGTTAATCAGATTTTGCATTTGCTGCTGTGTGTTCATATGTGCAACTATCCTATTTTGGTCAGACTATTGCTCTAAAGACACACAGTGATTATGGCAATGCTTATAAAGTAAAATATTTCATTACTGCTGGCAGACAGTTTCAGAGATTTAGTGCATTATCACCATGGTAGGAAACATGTCAGTGTATAGGCAGACATGGTACTGGAGAATTAACTGAGAGTTCTATAACCAGATAACCAGGCAGCTGCTGGGAATGGCTTGAGTTTTGGAGAGCTCCAGGCCCACCCCCTAATGACATATTTTCTTCAACAAAGCCATACCTATTCAAACAGGAACACAACTCGTAGTAGTGCCACTCCTTCTGGCCAAGCATTTAAACACATGGGTCTATGAGGGTTATTCCTATTCAAACCAGCTCACTGAAAAAACAAAAAAACCAAGAAAACAAAAAAACCTCTAATCTAACCAGAAAGTAAATGTTTGTATGTATCCCTTTCTTCCTTCCTTCCTTCCTTCCTTCCTTCCTTCCTTCCTTCCTTCCTTCCTTCCTTCCTTCCTTCCTTCCTTCTCTCCTCTCCTCTTCTCTCTCTCTCTCTCTCTCTCTCTCTCTCTCTCTCTCTCTCTCTCTCTCTTTCTGTGATGTTTCTACCCCTATTTCTCCAGTGGGCATGTGTTTCCAGTCCAGTCATGGTTGTAGGACACAGAGTTAAGCATTGTGTAAGATTGGTGTTTACTCTATTCTTTTAGTAGCACACATCACAGCACTATGAAATCTTAGAAGGTCAAAGCAAGAAAATTTATCTACAAATGGGTAAACAACACCCCGAAGAATCACACCTGTAGTGAATCACACCCAGAAGATCTAGAAAGCAATACATTACCTACTATTTTCTATGGGAAAAATACAAAGCAAGAATATGTAATCACAGAATAATTTTAGATACAAGACAAATTGTTATAAGAAAATAATAGAAAATCAGTAAGAAAAACGTTTAAAATATAAGATTAAAATTGATTTTTTGTATAAGTAAGCAGTTTATCATTTTCAAAAGAGTTACTAATAAATATATGAAAGATGTTCAACAACACTTGTCCATGAACGAAGTCACATGAAATTGAAAGGGTCTAGGGCTATGTGGTCATTTCTTGTTCCCCAGGCAGCCCTATTAAGCTACCCTTGGTCACCCAGATACCATACACACAAAAAATGAGAGCATTAATATGAAATTGCAAGAAAAGGAGATGTACGGCACTTTCTTTGCAGAAGAAAAAAAGCTTCTGTGATCTGAGGTACATGCTGTTCTGGGCTCTGACACTAATATTATTGATTTTTTAATTAATATTAGAAATGTTTCATCTAAACTGACCCCACCACACTCATTTTCAAATCCCATAATGAACTAAACACAAACATACTGCAGAGAGACTCTTATGGTTTCCCTCTGATTTCAATATATGATTGCTAAGGCACTCATACAGTAGCAATTAAAAGAATAGTGGAGCTCAGAATTAACTTCATGCTTGTGGGTTTGGAAAACAAATACAACAAGTATGTTTAACATGAATCACTTCTATAGATTAATGACCTAGGCATTAGGAGTCATCATTATTCTACATTATTGGCCGGAGCCTTGCCAGACCCTAGTTTTAATTGACCTAGTGAATAATAAACATTCTCCTACTTTTGTTGAAGAAAAAAAGATGAAAAAATCCTGGTTGATTTTGAATAAAGCTTAAAATTTGACCATTAAGTATCTGCAGTGAGACAAATACTTGAATGTAAGATGTATTATTCTGTATTAGCACCAACAGCTGCCTGGCAGTAAAGAAATGTCTGAAGATGTATTTCATACACAGTGGAAGCATCACAGAAAGTTGGGGATGTTTTGTGGTTGTTTTGCAGTAATAGTCATGCTATTAATTCTTTGAAGCCAGCTACAAGCCATTCAATCATAAACTTGGCCTACTACTGCATATGTGCAAGGAATGGAAATATTAGGAATCATTACCATGATATCCTTCTCTCTGTTCAATGTTGTATGTGTTAAAACATCTTTTACTGTGGAATTTTCATATGGGATTGAAAAACAATTTAAATGATGATGTATTCTGCAAATATGCCTCTTATCCACAGCTGTATCTATACAAAAATTCTCTTCCAAAAATCCTTACATGAATATAGATACCCTCCCCTTTGATGAAACTTGTTTTGTAGCCTCTCTCTCTCTCTCTCTCTCTCTCTCTCTCTCTCTCTCTCTCTCTCTCTCCCCCCCCATTTGTATGGTTTATTTTGTTTTTGTTTTGTGTGGTTTTGGTTTTTGGTTTTTTGTTTGTTTGTTTGTTGTTTTATATTTGTTTTGTTTTGTTTTAGTTTATTTGTTTGTTTTGTTATGTTTTATTTTTAGGGAGGCAGGGTTTCTGTTAGTGGCACTGGTCATGCTGAAACCTGCTCTGTAGTCCAAGCTGGCCTCAAATTCAGAGATGTGTGTGTGTGTGTGTGTGTGTGTGTGTGTGTGTGTGTGTGTGTATGTGTGTGTGTGTGTGTGTGTGTGTGTGTGTTTTAATAGTACTGTTTATTGTTGTGATGGTCATGTGGCTCCAGAAACCATACCAGGTCAAATAGTTCCACATGGGGTTTATTGAAAGAGGGCAAGGTGACAATGAAAAGAGAAGGGAGAAGGGACAGAGAGGGGTAGAGGGGTCTTCTGTTTATATATGGATAGGGACATAGCCACAGGTAAAGGTGGGAGGTGGGCCAAGTGGGATTCTAGAAATATGGTGACTGTTGCCTTGGCAAAAGGTGTGTGGGTCATGCTGTTGCCTGGGTGTGAAGTCACTGGTATAGAGGTCCTGATGTCAACATACCTCCCTTCTTCTTCTTATTATTATTTTTTTTTCCTCCTTTTTTATTTTTGATACTTTATATACATCTCCAATGTTTCCCCTTTTCTGAGTCTCCTCTTTGTATACCCCCCATCCCCTCCCCAACCCGCCTCTAGGAGGGAATTCCACCTCCCACCCCCCACCCCCCACCCCCATCCACCCATCCCCATTTTCCCGCCTTGATATTCCCCTTTACTGAGGCCTCTAACATCCTCAGGCCCAAGGGCCTTTCGTCTCTCCCTGATGGCCATCGAGGTCATCCTCTGCCACATATGTGGTCCAAACCATAAGTCCGTCAATGTGTATTCTTTGGTTGGTGGTCCGAACTCCAGGAGGACCGGGGGAGGGGGGGGA
>CM052711.1:80322813-80360758 GCA_028551405.1 Uromys caudimaculatus | reverse complement strand
CCCGGGTTCTCAGGCCCGGGATCCCGGCAGATCCGGGCGGGTCTGGGCGAGAGGTGCTGCTCCCCTCAACCCCACTCACGGGCCTTCCAAGTTCCTGTGAGGCTTCCTCTCTATGGCGCTCCTTGGCTACCGACTCCTGGTGTCCTTTCTTATTATTATTAAAAAGGAGGAAAAAAAGGGAGAGGGAAGCCGATGGTGAAAAAGGAATTGGGCGTCATGTCTCTTAATCTGCTTCCTCCTGTGTAGGGGTGTCATCAATTTTGGGGTGTAACTGACTTTCACCATCGGGGTCCACCTGATAAACATTTGCATCTGGTTCCTTTCTGGACAGTGGCTCTTGTGTGGGCAGCGACTGGTAATCTTGTAACAGGAACTCATTAACAGTTTGGTTAGTATTTTTTCTTTTTTTCATTGAAGGAATGTAGAAACAAGATTAATGAGGCAGGGAGCAAATAATAACACCAGAAAGATGACTAGGAAAGGAGATCAAAAAGGAAGTATCCAGTTCCATATGGGGTTTTCGAAAATCCCGGAACTGGAGGTCTTATTTTCCCTGAAATTCTGTATGTCTGACTGTAGCTCCTGGATTTTATTTCTCACAATCCCAGATGGGTTGATGTACAAACAACATTCTTCTTGAAGGAACAGGCAAAGACCACCTTCTTTAGCTCTCTGGACATCTAGCCCCCGTTGGTTCTGAAGCACCACAGCTGCCAAAGAATTGACCTGTTTCTAGATAGTAAGCACAGTTTCAGTCATTTCTTGAAGATTGCTTTTAAACTTGGAAGTGAATTCTCATATTGGGTCATGGAAGCTGTTATCCCTGCAACTCCAGTGCCAACACCTGTGGCTATTCTCATAACAACCAAGAGTGGCACAACCTGAACTGCCATTTTATGTTGGACAGCTATCATATCTACAACTGGGATTGGCAAGGGCTCATTTCCCTGGATTACTCCCAGTTCAGGGAAAAGGAGTACCAATGTGAAAACCTCTGACCAGCTGGCGGTTAGGCAATGACTTACCACAAAGAATTGACCTGTTCTGAAATGCAGGGCATTGTGGCAGAGATGGTGTTATGGTTCTATTGCAGTCTACAGCACTTAGTGTCCCTACAGAACATGTCCCAGAGGTCTTAATACAATTTTCCACGCCAAAGAGAGGAATAGAGGTAAGATATTGAGTCATGGCAACATCGGAGTCAGGGCAGCAGACAAAATGTGAGGTATGGTTACTCGGCAGTATCACCAGAGAGGCTGTAAGTGGCAATTGTGAGTTAATTCCAGGAGTTATTCATAGCCAGCAATCTTTAAAGCTGACATTAAGGAGTTGGTATGCTGAGGTCAAGGTGTGAAGCAAAAGGTGAAATGACAAGTTAGTGCCATTTATGAGAAGAGTGTTTGATTACTTCCCCTACTTTTCTAATATCTAGAGGTTGGTCAATTGAGACATATTTTCTCTGGATATGGATGGTACTTACTGAGGAGCCGGGTTGATTTTTATGGTAAATCTTACCAACAACACGGTTCTTCCACCTTGAATCCCATGGGTCTTGTATGTAGAAAAAGAGTGTCTTTTTTGTATGTGCATCAGTTGGATCTTCTGGAACTGGAGTTACAGACAGCAGTAACCTGCCATGTAGGTGCTGGGATTTGAAACCACCAACCAAAGAATACACATCCAGGGACGCATGGCTCGGACAACATATGTGGCAGAGAAGGGCCTTGTTGGCCATCAGGGGGAGGAGAGGCCCTTGGGCCTGAGGGTATTAGAGGCCCCAGTAAAGGGGAATGTCAAGGTGGGAATACGGGAGTGAGTGGGCAGGTGGGTGGGAGGTGGAATACCCTCATAGAGGCAGGGGAGGGGGAGAGGATAGGGGGTTTCCAAAGAGGAGAACTGGAAAGGGGGAAACATTGGAAATATAAATAAAGTATCAAAAAAAATAAAAAAGAGTGTCTTGCATTGTTGATAAAAAAAATGATTGGTCCGTGATCCTAGCATATGTATCTGACAAGACCAATATGGACAGCCCCCATATTCATCTAGCCATTTTCTACAATAATCTTTTGTCTGGTCAAAGAGAAATCAAGTATAGAGATCATAATATTTAGATGGCATAACAGATGCAGGGATGATAGCAATTTGGATCAGTTCTTGGCATCCAGCTATGGAGCAGTTTCCAGACCTTATTTGGAAAGACTGTTTGTTATCTGTGGGGCTTTTTTGAACTTCAAATCTCCAGATGTAAGTGCTACCCTGGATGGAAATGAACAGCAGGGGGAAGATGAGAAACCCATGTCAAATTCAGTGAGATTGAGCTTGGCTGCGGGAGTGGAGACTCATTTTCTGGAATTGAGGACAAGCTGGGCTGTCCTGGAATCCCTGAGGTAGAACAGTCCAGGTAAACTGGTTAGAAAATTTGGTGTCAGGATCTGTTCAGGTAAAGGCAAATACGTTCTGTGACTGGGTGTCATGAGGGATAGAGAAAAATGCATCCTTGAGATTCATGATTGAGAAATGGGAAGTTCGTGGGGGAATAGTGAAAAGAAGAGTAAAAGGGTTAGCCACAACAGGATGGAGGGCGACCACTGCAGAATTAATGCATCTCAGGTCTTGAACCAGTCGATAGGTACTATTAGCTTTCTTAACTGCTATTATATAGGTATTAAAGGGGGAAGAGGTAGGGCAAAGTAATTTTTTCTTAAGAGGTCAGAAATGATAGGCTTAAGTCTCCTGAGACTCTGGAGAGAGAGCAGGTATTGAGCTTTGGGTGATGTACCTGGTAGAGTCCAGTAACTGGATGACAACAGGAGAATGATATTTAGCAACAGAGGGTTTCTGGAAGTCTCAAACATGGAGGTCCACCTGAGAAGCTGGTAAAGGAAGCAACATGTTAGTGTTAGGAGGTTGACTGGCTAGAAGAAGGAACAGAGGAACTGCTGGCGAGCTTGGGTTTAGGCGAATGGGGGGAGCAAAGGAAATAAAAGCTACCAACTTAGCTAAAAGATCCCTTCCCAATAAGGGGACAGGATATGCCAGCACTACCAAAATGGAATGGATGAGGAGTACACCCCTAAAAATGCAACTAAGTGGTGGGGTCTGATGAGGGAGATAAAGTTGTCCTCCTACCCCAACAATAGGAAAACAGGAAGGTGAAGTGGGTCTCCAAAACTCCATCAGGATCGATTAAGTGACCCTGGTGTCCAAGAGAAAGATGGGCCACTCACATAACATGATAGCTGCCCGGGGCTCCCTGCTAGTGATAGCCATGATCGGACCAAGAGAACTTGGGCCCCATCAGTCATCCAAAGCCAAGCCTAGGAGGTCAGCTTGAGGGTTACATGGGAGTGACATCCTTCTATTCTGCAGAACATGAGGGCAGTCAACAGCCCAATATCCCTCCTGATGGCATCTAGGACATGTTCCCCTTGGCTTGCCAGGGGTGGGCCAAGCCCTTGACCAGTGACCTTTTTGACCACATCTATAGCAGGGGCCTGGTGGTGTGAGCCTTAAAAGACTAGGAGTCAGGGTTAGCAGCTGAGACTGGTGGGAAACCCTTTGCAAGCATGTGGTATTTTTGTTTTGGGGCTGTCTGATTAGTTCCCTTTAAAAACTGTGTATGTTTGATTTTCAGATATTTTTTATTAATTTTACACAGTTAATTACAATAAGCACTTTACCGATCTTTACTGATCACTCATAATGATATTATTTCAACATATGTAAGAGGTACTACAATTTTGGCTACATCTGTTCCTGCTAATTGAGATAATCTTATTCTAATGTTTAGAGTTAATTCAGAAGTCTTTTCTATATATCTTCAATTTTTAATTTGTTTATGAGCTAAGAAAATCCATTCTATAATACTATCTTCTCTTTGCATAGTGAGCTCAGTGGTAGAATGACTTGAAGGAAAAATGACCAAAATACAAAAGAATTTAGGATCAAATTGATCCACATATGAATCCTGCAGTCTTTGTTCTATAAGAATTAACTCTTTTTCTCCTTTAGCAGTTAGACATCTTGGGCTGTATAAATTTGAATATTCTTATAATGTTTGAAACAATCTACTTAACTCCTATGTACTTAATGCAATTGTAGACCTAGGCCAGTTAATTTTGTCTGTTAATTTTTGAAAATTGTTAGGAGTTTTGAACTATTCCCTATGGATCTACAATTTTTCTGCTATTTTTTTTTAATTGTTGTTGTTAACTGATTTTATAACCCAGATAACTAAGTAAAATTCCTCTTTGTAATTTTTTTTTTCTGGAATCATCTGAAATCCCCAGTATAGCAGAATTCTTTGTGTTACCTTATACATATTCTGTAAAATATCTTGGTCAAAATCAGTCAACAGGATGTCATCCATCTAATTATAGATGATAAATTGAACTAATTATTTACAAATTAATTCTGATGGCTGTTGCACAAAATGTTAACATAAAGTTGGACTATTTAATATTACTGTCGGGAACCAACAGGCTTTGACCGGGTCAGTAGACCTGAGTTTCAGTTTCCCAAACTGGGTAGCTCTTCTCAGAAGTCAGGCAGTCCTGTCTGGGGTTTGGAGGTTCTATTTTGCAGTACACTCCTTAGCAATTATCTGTTAAGTACATTCTTTAGAAATTTTCTGTAATAATCAATTATTTGTCATGTGTTAACAGTTTTGGAATCTCCTCACCCCTGTAACTTCTCTTTTCTTTGTGGACCCCCACCCCTGTAACTTCCCGCTTCTTATGCCTTATATTCTGGCTCAGAATTAAAGTTCTTGGGAGCTTGATTGGGTAACCATCTTGCTCCCAGGTATCTTGTGTTTCCTGTTTCTTTCTTTCATCTGACATTTCCCTCCTCAGACCCTTGTCGAAAGTCCCCCAGGAGGGCCCTCCGGGTGGGACACATTCCCTGTGAAAGTTCCTACCAGTAGTATCTTTTTAGCAGATCATTATTATTCAAACTAGGTACTGAGAAAGTAAACCTTTTCCTATCCTGCAAATGCAAGAGTAATGTGGAAAAGCAGTCTTTCACGTCAATTACTGTTATAGGCTATGATCTCAGTAACAAATATGGTAAAGGAAGTCCAGGCTACACCAGACTTATTGATTGAATTACCTAATTAACTGCTCTTAAATCCACAAGCATCATTCATTTTCTGATTTCTTTTTTATGATAATCACAGCTGAATTCTGTGGAATGCTGAACTTCTCTACATGATGAATATCCAGCTGCTTTTCTAACAGTTATTCAAGTTCCTGCAAAATTTCTCTTTTTATGAGCTACTGCATTTACCATACAGGTTAGTTTCATAACAATTTTAGGGTCAAGGTTGTTAATATATTAGCAGTAGTCACTTTTATAAACTTGGAAACTTAATTCCTGTGTTGTCCTGTACTGGGACAAAGGGCACAGGTTGTGGTTTTTCTGGATGACCTTTATTAGTACCTTCTCCAGGAACATCTACCTTATCACCCCTAATTCCCATATTTGCAATCCCTGGAATAGCAGGAATATTAATTTCAATACCCCATTGTAAATTTATTGGTATGTCATTCACATAATGTTACAACTTCCCTGTTTGCCCTTCTGGTCACACACAATTAATCCATTGGAAATTTGGCTTATTCCAGATAATTTACAATTCTTATAAATTGTGTGTAAACCTCCTCAGTCAGCCAATCTGGATTCCAAGACATTTGGAAAAGTGTAACTTCAGCTACTATATCTACCAAACATTCTGTGTCAACATATTTACTTGCACCATTAAATTTGTATCTCTAGTCATTAACCATTGTTTGCTAGAACACATATTCTAGTACTTGCAAAAGCCCCTGAATGTTTACTGGACCAGCCTTGCCCTTCATGTACAGAAACATTAGTTGAACATCTTGCTGCATCAATTTGCATCTGCTTTTTCACATATGCTGTAATTTTTATTTCTCCCTTGCTATCAACATGTAGCATACCTGAATACACAATAAGTCCTTGAGAAGTTAATCCACATTTTTCCAAGGTTATTCCCACTGTTCCTGAGGGTAAAGGGCCATAAACATGAGTGGTTTTTTGTTACTTTTTAACATCCAAGTTTTGGGAATAATGTATGAGGGGTATCTGTGACCAGCTGCAAAGCTGAACTTCCTTCTGTAGAGTTTATAAGATTAGAAATGCTCATTTTTTTTATTTTCTTGCCTACTTGTCACCACCAGGCTGACCAAAAGAAGATGGCTCATATTGATTGCTGTGAGGCCTTGACCTTACAGGCCCTTAAGTTAATTTCCCACTGGCAAGAGGATACCATGAATGTCTCTCCTGGACTAACAATCCTTAGACCAATGTTTGTCCTTTTCAGAGCAGCTACACTATGTTCAAAACCTTTATGTATCATAGCAATAAGAATCTGTTTATTGTCTTCTATGAATACCCTATTCTCTACAGTCTCAAGTCTATACTGTATTTACATGTTTTCCATAATCCTATCTAGGGTAAAGGGTGGCCAGGAGACTCTGTCTGTCTTAGGTCAGTGTCTATATTGCTCCTTCTTACCCACCATGGAGATCAAATATAGCATTGATGTATATCTCTGTCTTAGGTTGATAGGATTTCAAGAACACTCTTACTCATCTCTGACTACCAGCCTTCTATACTACTTGCTTTCCCATTCAGACCAAAGCCATGAAGGACATATGAATATGTACTCAATACATTTCTTCACAGCAATGAATAACTGACATGAATAGATGAGCTTACTGAAAGTGATCCTGTATGAAAGCAGCCAATCTGTTTAAGATACAAGGTCCAAAAGATAAAAGCATCAAAATTATAATTAATGTTACAAGCAGTGTAGAAATTAAAGCTGTCTGCAAGAATGTACAGGTATCTAATCCAGCTGCTAATTGGCAAAGATCAACACAAGATCTGGCCATCAGGTATATAGGGGGTGGTTTTGAGAATTGATAGAAAATACTTGCTTTGTAGTAAGGGTGAGACTACACTCCAGGTTATCTCAGCTGGCTGATGGAGATTTTGAGCCATCTTCATCATTGCTATCATTATCCTTAGAAGGCTCAGGATCCATGTCCACTTGATGAGCTAGTCATTCAGGCAGCCATCAGGCTCCTGTTTCTTTTGTGAAAAAACACAGACAGAACCTCGCCTCCATATTAAAACAGGTTCAGGACCCATTCCATGTATTAGTTAGGGGGTCTTGCCCTTTAACCATGGCATATGAGCTAGAAGTGACTGGATGCCAGTGGGTATTCATTAAAGACTCAACTTTAGCATCAGTTTGCAAAAAAATTAAAACAAATAAGAAAAAAACAAGGTGGGCTTTCAGTGACCTTGAAGGATAAAACTCCCCCTCTTTTGTATTTAAAAGCAAATTTTTCAGAGTGTGATGTGCACGTTCAACAATACCTTGTCCTGTTGTGTTATAAGGAATTCCAGTTTTATGTTCAATACCAAATTCCTTACAAAATGGTGTGAAGTTGTTTCCAGTACATGCTGGAGCTGTTTGTAGTTCTTTATTAGCTAATGCCTGCTGTAAATCTCTATAACATAAAAGCAAGTCCTGAGGATCTTTTACTGCTAACAGGACATCATCCGTGTAATGTATGATGTATATCATTGACCATTGCTGTCTTACAGGCAGAATGGCTTGTGCCACAAATTTTTGATATAATGTAGAACTAGTGGCCATTCCCTGAGGAAGAACTATCCATTAGTATCTTTTTATAGGTTCTTTATAATTAATAGAAGGAATACTGAAAGCAAATCTTTCACAATCCTGGGGGTGCAAAGGAATAAAGAAACAATCTTTCAAATTTACTACTATTTTATAGTACTCTTTAGGAATGGCTACTGGAGATGGAAGCCCAAGTTGTAAAGCCCCCATAGGTACAATGTTTTCCTTAACCTTTCTTAGATCTTGTAGAAATCTGCATTTAAAAGATTTTTTTCTTGATTACAAATATTGGATTATTACATGGAGACTGAGATTCTATTATATGCCCTGCCTCTAGTTTCTCCTGCATAAGCGAAGAGGTCACTTCTATTTTTTTCTTTAGATAAAGATCACTGATCAACTCACACTGGAACATTATTAAACCATTGAATTTTATAAGCATGGCATGTAGGAAAGATAGCGGCTATTATGGAAAATACCCCAGGCCTCTAGTGTTAGAGTGAAGCTTAGGCCTTTAAAATGTCTTAATGCCTTTTTATTCCTTTCCTAGCCCTTGACCAGGCAAAAATCCTTGTCTTAGCATTTGTTTAGTCACTGCTTCATTAGGACTGCACATCCTAAGACCCATCTGTGATGAGAGATCTCTTCCCCAGAGGATGATAGGCAAATGTGGCATGACATAGGGTTGACTGTGTCCTGAATTGCCCTCCTCATCTCTCCATGTTAGAAGTTTAGAATTTTGTTTTGGGTTATTGGCATAATCAATCCCTTGAAGGTGAGTGAGAGCCATCAGATAAAGACCAAGTTGAAGGCCAATCTTGTCCTCTAATAATTGTTACATCAGCCCCAGTATCTATTAATCCTTAAAACTGTTTTTCTTAAATTATTAATTTAAGGTTAGGTCTCTTGCTAGTAATAGATGAACCCAGTACACAGCAGAGGAAACAAATCCACCTTTTCCTCTCTTACTCTTAACAAATTTGGAGGGTAGCAGGTGCAAAGGGACTAAAATAAGTTGAACAATTCTTTTATTAGCAGACACAGGTATAATGCCATGGGGGACTCAGCCATAATTCTAATTTCTACTGCATAATCACTATCTATAAAACCTGGATAGATCTGTAGTCTTTTTATAATAATGCTGATTTGGCCTATAAGTAACCCCAAGGTCCCTGGAGACAAGGGCCCCAAAATCCTGTCTTGGCTTTGTATGATCATAAGGTGGTACAACAGCCTGCATTAACATTCTCATAAGCAAATTGTATAACAAAAGAAACTCCTGCCTGAGTATCTCCAGAAATTCTACCAGCTACTTTTAGCATTATATCCACAAATTCCTGAAAGGGACCTAGGTTTTTCCCACTTAAACTCCCACTGAGATCTCCTTTCCAATCTTGAGGTCTTAAATTTCTTCTACCACTGTATCAAATAAAGCTTGTATAAAAGGAACAGCAGGCCAGTACTGTGCTACAGTTGTTTTTAATTCATTTATTACTCTTGCAATCATCTCCTCTTGCTTGATTTTTTCCTAATTACAAATATGGGTGAGTTAAAAATCTTGAGCTTGTGATTGAATTGAAAACTGCAGCGAATGGAACATTGGCAGTTCAACTACATTTTAATGTTTCTTTTACAATATAAGAGCACATCCATTATTTTGGAAAACAAAGCCAAGTTTTAAACAATGCATTCTATTTAAAATCAATACCAAGAACATTACTTTCACATTACAAAGTTTGGCTACCAGTTCTATATATGAATGCATGACAGTGCAGCCTTTAATACCTCATTAAACAGATATTGTTTTAAATACTGTATAAGTCTAGTTTCTAGGATGAGAATCCACCTATGTCTACTACAAAAGTTCTTTCAATCATATTCATGAGAATTTATTACAAATATCATTCATCCAGAAATAGATAAGATTAAAATATTTCTTTTACAAAAACATTGTGTGTGTATGAGTTTGTGGGTTTGAGTAAGACAGATAGATATATGTTCATAACTTTGCATATGAGTGCAGGTGTCCATCTATCACAATTTATAACAATATCTTAGGTGTTGTTTATCACCTTCAACCTTATTTAAAATAGGTTCTTTTGCTTGGGACTAGACACATCTGTGTTAGTTGCTTGGAGTATTAGGGTCTGGGTAGAGGATGGACAGAGGAAATACAATGGAAGAGAAAATGAACACTCAGAAAGAAAGTAGTGAGATCACATAGAGAAAGTAGAAAGGTTCACCATGTGGTTGAGATGAAAGAACAAATATTATAATATACATGGACTAGAACGAACTAGGAAAGATCAGATTGTCGTGTAGCAGGGTATTAGCATCCTTAGAGAGTTAGAATAGCTCATAACCTGCCCAGCTTAGGTTTGCAGATTGTTCATTTGGTTATCGATCTCCTGTGATACACATATCTCCCTGTCTCATCCTGGTTTTGTGATTACAGAATAAACAGGCCCTTATAACCATTATACTAAAAGAAATTCATGCTTGGTTTTTATACCTAGCTTGCAAAATTTTGGAGTTACCAGTAAAATAAGGGTGAGAGTAACAAAATGCTACTTAATATAAAAAAAATTCCCCCACACCTAAGTTTATTCTAATTATGGAACATTTTCAATTATGAATTCAGCAAAATCAGATAAAAAAGAATCATTGTAATAAAACCTTCATATCAGTCCTCTACAGAGAAAGGAAGAAAATTAAGATTAAGTCAATGACCTATAGCCAATGACTTAATGATATCAGTGGTGATGGAACAAAGGAACATCTTTGTAATATCAATGTAATCAGCCTGAGATATCTAGATCTCATAGACTATTAAAGACCTTGACTGAGTTCAACACAGAAGAATGTCAGGATGAGCTCTATTAATAAAGAAGAGCTGAGATTTTCTCAAGGATACTTTGATATAGGCTTAAACACAATGATTAGACAAAGAAATATGCTTATCAGGAAATGAGATTCACCTAAAAGAATAGATGTAGGCTTTTGAAAGAAGAGAAACATGGAAAATATGATACTCCAATGTGTGTGCATCCCCACCCAAGGTAGAAGCAATGAAGTATCTTAGCATTAACTGCATATACCATTTTGGAGAGCTCTCAGAAAACATCTTAAAATATTATTAGAAACTCCCTACCACTTTCCTCTGTCCTCCAACATCAAAATTGGTGAGGTGGTTCTAGAGAAGCCTCAGATAGACATATAATCTGATAATGTTTAACCTGCAGCCACTTGGGATAATATATGACTCTTCCTGTAAATTGTGTTTCTGGTGAGAGTCCTAGAGTGAGTGCCCCAATTCTACAGATGAGTATGGAGAAAGGCCTTAAAAAATTGTTAACGATACTAGAATTCTTGCTCCTCTGTTGGCAAAAGGTTTCAATTAAATTCTGTATTGAAGGTTTTTTTTTTTTTTCCCTCATGTCCTCAAAATTTTGAATGTCCTTTCTTCCTCAGTACTTACACAATATAATTTACATAAAGTCCTGAATCACTGCATTGGGGTAACTTTGAATTTGGTGAACACCTCAAGGTGTTGGCAGGATAGACTGTTGGTACTGAAGAGCATTCAGAAGCTTCATATACCACTGCATCCTGCACAATAATGACCTGTGTGTCACTGCTCTAGGTTAATCCTCAGCCTAAGGTAACTAAACTACTCCATAAGTTTTATACGTACATTAGATTTCCTAGCAATTTATTTTGAAATTGAAGAATAATTTTAAAAAACTTTCAAATCATTATTCATTCAACATACCCATAACCAGATGCCAATAGAAACACATGATACAGTATGTTTTAAATATGTATTTAATTTCATATATATATATATATATATACACATATGTATACATATATATGTGTATACATATTATGTGCATACATATATATGTGCGTGTGTGTGTATATATATATATATATATATATTTATACAAACACACACACACACATACACACACACACACACACACACACACACACACACACACACACACAAGTGAGCATGCCCATAGAGCCAATGATATTTTTTTGGATCTAATACAACTAAAGTTACAGAATAATATGATTTGTCTTATACAATTCCTACCCAGTCTTCTATGTGAGAAAAGAATACATATAACTGCTGGGTCATCTCAATGAGATACTACATTAGGGTTTTGTTTTGTTTTGTTTTGTTTTGTTTTGTTTTAATCAATAATTTTGATTCAGGTGTTATTGCAAGAAATTAATTCTATCACAGTTAGAGGTAAAATTTTTGACAAAATAAATTTTTGCAGGTAACTCATAACAATAAGAACAACGAAAACAAAACCCAAACCATAAAAGAACCCCACAGGTCCTTAAAAGAAAAACATGTTATGTCACATCAGGAATCATATAGCAGCACAAAAATAAATGTAGAGGTTTTACTGTGTTTCTATTTCATGTCAATAACTAAAAATGTTATTGTTGTTTAGGAGTAGAAGAAAGAGGGAAATGTGTTAGCTTATTATAGCCATTTTGTAGGATCGTATTTTCATAATTACATAATTTGAACACTACTATGCCATGTTCTTATGAATATTTGTCTGTACATTTAAACTTTTTGGTAAAAGAAATAATACTTATTTTGAAATTGTTTCATAAAACCTGGCCATAAAATATTTTTCTGAGTATTTCAGGATATTTTTTCTATGAGTGATAATATTGATTTTACATGAAAAGAAGTGAAGTATGGAGGCAATGTGATAGACACAAGAAAGAGGAAGAAAAGACAGAGAGATAGACACACAGAAAAGAGAGAGAGAGACAGAGACAGAGAAAGAGGCATACAGAGAGACAGACAGATGAAAAGACAGAGAGAGAGACAGAAGCAAGCAGAGGCAGCATGTATTTATAAAACAAATCATAGTAGATTTCAATTGAAGATCAACCTATAGAAAATAAGAGAGCTGGTGACAAAAAGACAAAAAAAATATCAATTTTGTTAAAATAAATTTTAAAGTATTTATCAATTTTGTTAAATCCTATTGAAAGTATTTTTGAGAATATAATATAATTAGAAATTTCTTCGTTGAATTTTCTCTCTAAAAACTGGTTCTCTGCTATACTCCTTCATGATGGCTGAATCTCTCTGTATATTTAACTTAATCTTACTACATAGGTATATGTATATGAATGTGCATGAATACTTGCATATGTACATGTATATAGGTATATATTCAATTTAAATGCTTTACCCAAGTATATGAATATTTAATAACAAAAAATAGAACTATGCTGAAGGACAAAAATAATTAGAGTTGCGTACAGTCATAGGTCAATCAGTAGTGGCACAGTCACAAATTTCAGACTTCCTATATGAAGGCACTTTATGTCCCAGCAATACAAATATGTGTCACTTGTTTTATAGAAAAGAATTGAGAAATATTAGGAATATTGTGAGCATTTAAAATCATTACTATTGATATGTGAGATTCTCTATGATTTATAAGATGCTATGCACATAGAAGCCTGAATCCATATGCTATTATTACATAAGTAGCCATATACAAAAGTGAATATTTAAAGTATTGTAATAAAAGCTTATCAATGTCACTTCTTTAGGAATGCAGATTTTTAAAAAATATTCATTTCATATAGATATGTGCATGTATTCAACCTTTACATATCACTTAACTGCAATAGGACCTGTGGCATCAATCAAGATGGGGAACAAAATCAAAGGAGAAGTTTATTATGTAAAATATTTCCATAAGGATAGTTTGCAACAGTGTAACTATACTTATTTTGTAATAAGTACATTCAGTACACAAGCATATATGTATCAAACACTTTGTTCACCATTCATTTCCAAATGTTTCTTTTTTCTCTTCCACTTACCATCTCTTGTTCTCAAATAGAATCTCTCTAATTACTTTTCTGTTGTTGTTGTCAACCCCTATGACCAAAGAAAGTCATAGACTGAAGAATATATTTGGTTGTAAGGTTAGAAGGTAAAGAGTCCATGAGAGTAGAACAAGAACAGAAGGCATGGTGGCAAGAACAAGTTGTGATCTTGTGTCTCTGTGGGAAGGTGTGAGTGTGCACTTGAATGGCTTGAGTCACTAAACTCCCAGAGCTTGCTTTCAATGACATACCTTTTCATTTACATTTTTATTACTGTAACAGAACATCAGTATCAAGCCAACTCATAAAACAAAACATTTAATAATGCTTTACTTGTAAAAATTATGAGTCTATGACCATCATTGTGAAAAGAATGGCAGCAGGTAGGCAGATATTGCACTGGAGCAGTAGATGAGAGTTTACATCTAATCTACAGTCATGAGAAAGTGATAGAGGAAGGGGGTGGGAGGGAAAAAGAAAGAAAGATAGATAAAGACAGATACAGAGTGTTAGGCAAGGAGTACTGGGAGAGTTGGAGAAAGAAAGGGAAATAAAGAAATAGAGTGAGAGGGACATAGAGAAGGTGAGGGAGAGAGTAAAAAGAATGGAGTATACGGGGAAAAGAGTGGAATTAGGTAAATTAAGAAAGAGACAGAACAAAAAGGAGAGAGAGAGAAAGAAAGAGTGAATATGTGGGAATAGAACCAGTCTTTTGAACCATCAAAACTGAAAGTTCATTTCCAGAGATATTCCTCCTTCAATGAAGCTACTGCTCCTAAATCTTCCCATGGATTTCAATCAATTGTGAAACATGTATTAAAGTATAAGAGCACGCTTCTTGAGCTTCATGTTGCCTGTGAATTGTATCTTAGGTATTTGGAGCTTTTGGCCTAATATCCACTTATTAGTGAGTGTCTACCATGTGTGTCCTTTTGTGATTGGGTTACCTCACTCAAGATGATATTTTCTAATTCCATCCATTTGCATAAGAATTTCATGAAGTCATCCTTTTTAAAAGCTGAGTAGTACACCACTATGTAAACGTACCACATTCTCTGTGTCCATTCATTTGTTGAAGGATATCTGGGTTCTTTCCAGCTTCTGACTATTATAAATAAGGCTGCTATGACCATACTGGAGCATGTGTCCTCGTTATATGTTGGAAAATCTTTTGGGCATATGGCCAGGAGTGGTATAGCTGGATCCTGAGGTAATACTATGTTCAAATTTCTGAGGAACTGCCAAACTGATTTTCAGAGTGGTTGTACCAGCTTGCAGTCCCACCAACAATGGAGGAGTGCTCCTCTTTCTCCACATCCTTGCCAGCATCTGCTGGCACCTGAGTTTATGATCTTAGCCATTCTGACTGGTGTGAGGTGGAATCTCAGACTTGTTTGGATTTGCATTTCCCTGATGACGAAGGATGTTGAACATTTCTTTACCTGCTTCTAAGCCCTGCAAATTTCCTCAGTTGAGAATTCTCTGTTTAGCTCTGTTCCCTATTTTTTGATAGGGTTATTTGATTTTCTGGAATCTAACTTCTTGAGTTCTTTGTATATATTGGCACTCTATCGGACGTAGGATTAGTTAAGATCTTTTCCTAATCTGTTGGTGGCCAGTTTGTCCTATTGACAGTGTCCTTTGCCTTACAGAAGCTTTGTAATTTCATGAGGTCCCATTTGTCAATTCCTGATCTTTGAGCATAAGCCATTGGTGTTCTGTTCAGGAACTTTTCCCCTGTTTCCAGGTATTCGAGACTTTCTCCCACTTTCTCTTCTATTAGATTCAGTGTATCTGGTTTTATGTGGAGGTCCATGATCCATTTGGACTTGAGCTTTGTAAAGGGAGATAGGAATGGATTAATTCACATTCTTCTACATGTAGACCACCAGTTGAACCAGCACCATTTGTTGAAAATGCTGTCTTTTTTCCACTGGATGGTTTTAGCTTCTTTGTTGAAAATCAAGTGACCATAAGTGGGTGGGTTCATTTCTGGGTCTACAATTCTATTTCATTGATCTGCCTGCCTGTCACTGTACCAATAGTATGCAGTTTTTATCACTACTGCTCTATAGTACAGCTTAAGGTCAGGGATGGTGATTCCCACAGAAGTTCCTTTGTTGTTGAGAATAGCTTTTGCAATCCTGGGTTTTTTGTTGTTCCAAATGAATTTGAGAATTGCTCTTTCTAAGCCTATGAAGAATTGAGTTGGAATTTTGATGGAGATTGCATTGAATCTGTAAATTGCTTTTGGCAGGATGGCCATTTTTACTAAAGCAATCCTACTAATCCATGAGCATGGGAGACCTTTCTTCTGAGTTCTTTGATTTCTTTCTTCAGAGACTTGAATTTCTTTTCATACAGATCTTTCACTTGCTTCGTTAGAGTCACACCAAGATACTTTACATTGTTTGTGACAATTATGAAGAGTGTCATTTCCCTAATTTCTTTCTCAGCCTGTTTGTCCTTCGAGTATAGGAAGGCTACTGATTTGTTTGAGTAAATTTTATATCTGTCCACTTGCTGAAGTTGCAGCAGTTCTCTGGTGGAGTTTTATGGGTCACTTAAGTATAGGATCATATCATCTGCAAATAGTGATATTTTGATTTCTTCCTTTCCAATTTGTATCCCTTTGACCTCCTTTTATTGTCTAATTGCTCTAGCTAGAACTTCAATTACTATATTGAATAGATAGGGAGAGAGAGGGCAGCCTTGTCTAGTTCCTGATTTTAGTGGGATTGCTTTGAGTTTCTCTCCATTTAGTTTGATGTTGGCTACTGGTTTGCTGTATATTGCTCTTACTATGTGTAGGTATGGGCTTTAATTCCTGATCTTTCCAAGACTTTTATCATGAAGGGATGTTGAATTTTGTTAAATGCCTTTTCAGCATCTAATGAAATGACCATGTGGTTTTTTTTTTCTTTTAGTTTATTTATGTAGTGAATTACATTGATGAATTTGCGGGTATTGAACCATCCCTGCATCCCTGGGATGAAGCCTACTTGATCATGATGAATGATCATTTGGATGTGTTCTTGGATTTGGTTTGCTAGAATTTTATTGAGTATTTTTGCATCGATATTCATAAGGGAAATTGGTCTGAAGTTTTCTTTCTTTGTTGGGTCTTTGTGAGGTTTTGGTATCAGTGTAATTGTGGCCTCATAGAAGGAATTGGGTAATGTTCCTTCTGTTTCTATTTTGTGAAATAGATTGAAGAGTATTAGTATTAGGTCTTCTTTGAAGGTCTGGTAGAATTCTGCACTAATCCCATCTGGTCCTGGGCTTCTTTTGGTTGGGAGAGTTTTAATGACTGCTTCTATTTCTTTAGGCATTATGGGACTGTTTAGACAGTTTATCTGATCCTGACTTAACTTTGGTATTTGATATCTGTCTAGAAAATTGTCCATTTCATCCAGATTTTGTAGTTTTTTGACTATAGGCTTTTGTGGTAGGATCTGTTGATTTTTTTAATTTCCTCAGTATCTGTTGTTTAGTCTCCCTTTCCATTTCTAATTTTGTTAATGTGGATACTGTGTCTGTTCCCTCTGGTTTGTCTTGATAAGGGTTTATCTATCTTGTTGATTTTCTCAAAAAAAACAACTCCTGGATTTGTTGATTCTTTGTATAGTTCATTTTGTTTCTACTTGGTTGATTTCAGTCCTGAGTTTGATTATTTCCTGCCTTCTACTCCTCTTGGGTGCATTAGCTTCTTTTTGTTCTAGAGCTTTAAGGTGTGCTGTTAAGCTGCTAGTGCATGCTCTCTCCAGTTTCTCTTTGGAGGCCCTCAAAGCTATGAGTTTTCCTCTTAACACTGCTTTCATTGTGTCCCATAAGTTTGGATATGTTGTACTTTAATTTTCATTAAATTCTAGGAAGTCTTTAATTTCTTTCTTTATTTCTTCCTTGACCAGGTTATCATTGACTAGGGCATTTTTCAGCTTCCATGTGTATGTGGGCTTTCTGTTATTATTGTTGCCATTGAAGACCAGCCTTAATCCATATTGATTTGATAGGAGGCATGAGATTATTTCAGTCTTCTTGCATCTGTTGAGGTTTGTTTTGTGACCAATTATATGGTCAGTTTTGGAGAAGGTACCATGAGGTGCTGAGAAGAAGGTATATTCTTTTGATTTAAGATGAAATGGTCTATAGATATCTGATAAATACATTTGGTTCATAACATCTGTTAGTTTCACTGTGTCTCTGTTTAATTTTTGAATCCAAGATCTGTCCATTGATGATAATGTGGTGTTGAAGATTCCTACTATTATTGTATGCGGTGTGACGTGTGCTTTGAGCTTTAGTAAAGGTTCTTTTATGAATGTGGGTGCCCTTGGAGCATAGGTGTTCAGAATTGAGAGTTCTTCTTGGTAGATATTTCCTTTGATGAGTATTAAGTGTCCTTCCTTCTCTTTTTTGATGACTTTTGGGTGAAAGTCGATTTTATCTTATATTAGAATGTCTACTCCAGCCTGTTTCTTGGGACCATTTGCCTGGAAACATGTTTTCCAGCCCTTTACCCTGAGGTAGTGTTTGTCTTTATCATGGAGGTGTGTTTCTTGAATGCAGCAAAATGCTAGGTCCACTTTATGGATCCAGTCTGTCAGTCTTTTTCTTTTTACTGGGGAATTGAGTCCATTGATGTTAAGATATATTAAGGAATAGTGATTGTTGGTTCCTGTTATTTTTGATGTTACTTTTAGGTTTATGTGGCTATCTTCTTTTGAGTTTGTTGAAAGATTACTTCTTGTTTTTTATAGAGTGTGCTTTCCTTCCTTCAGTTGACGTTTACCATCTATTATCCTTTGTAGAGCTGGATTTGTGGAAAAATATTGTGTAAGTTTGATTTTGTCATAGAATATTTTGTTTTCACCATCTATGGTAATTGAGAGTTTTGCTGGGTATAGGTGCCTGGGCTGGCAGTTGTGTTCTCTTAGGGTCTGTATGAGTTCTGCCAAGTATCTTCTAGCTTTCATAGTCTCTGGTGAGAAGTCTGGTGTAATTCTGATAGGTCTGCCTTTATATGTTACTTGACCTTTTTCCCTTACTGCTTTTAACATTCTTTCCTTGTTTTATGTATTTGGAATTTTCACTATAATGTGACTGGATGAATTTCTTTTCTGGTCCAATCTATTTGGAGTTCTGTAAGCTTCTTGTAAATTTATGTTCATATCTTTCATTAAGTTAGGGAAGTTTTCTTCTATAATTTTGTTGAAGATATTTACTGGTCTGTTAAGTTGGGCATCTTCACTCTCCTTGATACTTATTATCCTTAGCTTCTGTCTTTTCATTGTATCCTGGATTTCATGGATGTTTTGGGTTAGGAGCTTTTTGCATTTTGTGTGTTCTTTTACTGTTGTGTCAGTGTTATCTATGGTATCTTCTGCTCCTGAGATTCTCTTTGTATCTCTTGGATTCTGTTGGTGATGCTTACATCTATGACTCCTTATCTCTTTCCTAGGTTTTCTAACTCCAGAGTTGTCTCCTTTTGTGATTTCTTTATTGTTTCTATTTCTATTTTTAGCTCCTGGATAGTTTTTTGCATTTCCTTTGTCTGTTTGATTGTGTTTTCCTGTAATTCTTTAATGGATTTCTGTGTTTCCTCTTTAAGGGCTTCTAGTTGTTTATCTCTGTTCTCTTGTATTTCTTTATGGGTGTTAATTTCTTTCTTAATGTCTTCTATCATCATCATGAGATCTGATTTTAAATCTGAGTCTTGCTTTTCTAGTGTGTTGGGGTATCCAGGACTTACTGTGGTGGGGGAGCTGGGTTCTGATGGTGCCAAGTAACCTTGGTTTCTGTTCCTTATGTTCTTACCCTTGCCTTTTGCCATCTTGTTGTCTCTGATGTTAGCTGGTCTTACTCTGTCTGGCTGTGGCTTGTCCCTCCTGCAGGCCTCCGTGCCAATACTCCTTGAAGACCAGCTCTCTCTGAGAGGTATTTGGGTTTAGAGTGTTGTGGCACAGGGTCAGCTCTGGGGTACAGATGGAAACCAGAAGGATCTTGTCCCCAGCTGTCCCTTGGTTCCTGTGTCCTGGTGGCTTTGCAAGGGTCCCTCTTGATCCAGTGAATTTGAACAGAAGTGGTGGTTTTGCCTGTGCTCAATGGTGTGTCAGCACTCTTGGGGTACCAACCCTCTCCTGGAGCCCTGTGGCCCAGGCTGAGGTCCTGAGGCATAGACGGAACACAGAAAGTTCCTGTCCCCATCTGTTTTTCAGTCCCTGTGTCCCGAGTGTTCTGGGCAGGTCCCGGTGAACAGTGGTGCTCGCCTTAACCCCCCTCACTGCTTTTCTACATTCGTGGGAGGGTAGCTTTCTCCTGGCGCTAGTTGGCTATGGACCCCTGGCATTTGTTGATTCTTAATCTTAGAGAATAATCCATTGGTGTTCTGCTGAGGAACTCTTCCCCTGTGCCCATATGCACTTTCTCCTTTGTAAGTTTCAGTGTGCCTGCTTTTATCTGGAGGTCCTTGATCCACTTGGAAGAACTTCTAAGATGGAATGATCTCCCATTCTCATGGATCATCAAGAGTAACACAATATAAAAGGTCATGTATCCAAAAGCAATATAGAGATTCACTGCAACCCCCATCAAAATTCAAACTCACTTCTTCACAGAGATAGAAAAAACAATTTTCAAATTCATCTGGAATAACAAAAAAAAAAAAAAAACAAAAAACCAAAAAAAAAAAAAAAACCAAAAAACAAAAACGAGGAGAGCTAAATCTATTCTCACCAATAAGATAACTTCTGGGAGAATCACCATTCCTGTCCTCAAGCTGTACTAGAGAGAAATCATGACAAAAATCACATGAAATTGGTACAGAGACAGACAGGTACATTAATGGACTGGAACTGAAAATCTAGAATTAAACATGCAATCACAACTACAGTCACCTGAACTTTGGCAAAGAAGTCAAAACCATCCAGGGGAAAAATGACACCGTATTCAACAAATGGTGCTAGCTCAAATTGATACATTCTTATCTACTTGTACAAAGCTCAAGTCCAACTGGATCAAGGACCTCTATATAAAACCAGATACACTGAATCTAATAGAAGAGAAAGGGGGAAAGAGCCTGGAACACATGGGCTCAGGGAAAATTTTACTGAAGAGAACACCAATGGCTCAGGCTCTAAGATCAACTATAGACAAATGGAATCTCATAAAATTGAAAAGCTTCTGTAAGACAAAGGACACTGTCAAAAGGATAAAGTGAAAACCTACAGATTGGGAAAAGGTAATTAACAACCCTATATCTGATAGAGGGATAATATCCAGTATATACAAGAACTCAAGAAGTTAGACTCCAGGGAACCAAATAACCCTATTTAAAATGGGATACAGAGCTAAATAAAGAATTCTCAATTGAGGAATCTTTAATGTCAAAGAAGCACCTAAAGAAATATTCCTTTGCCATCAGGAAATGAATTAAAATGAACCTGAGATTCCACCTCAGACCAGTCAGAATAGCTAAGATCAAAAACTCAAATGACAGCAGATGCTGGCTATGATGTGGAGAAAGAAGAACACTCCTCATTTGCTGATGGGATTGCAAGCTGGTACAAATACTCTGAAAATCAGTCTGGTAGTTACTCAGAAATTTGGACATAGTGTTACCTGAGGACCCAACTACACCACTCCTGGAGATATACCTAAACAATGCTCCAACATATAAAAATGTCACATGCTCCACCATGTTCATAACAGCCTTGTTTATAATAGCCAGAAGCTGGAAACAAACCCAGATGTCCCTCAACAGATGAAGGGATACAGAAAATGTGGTTTATTAACACAATGGAATACTACTCAGCTATTAAGAACAATGATTTCATGAAATTCTTAGTCAAATGGATGGAAATAGAAAATACCATCCTGAGTGAAGTAACCCAATCACAAAAAAAAAACACACATGGCATGTACTCACTGATAAGTGGATATTAGGTAAAATGTTCTGAATAACCAAGATACAACTCACAGACTATATGAAGCTCACAAAGAAGGAAGACCAAGTTGTGAATGCTACAGTCGTTCTTAGAAGGGGTGCAAAATAATCATGGGAGGTAAAGGTAAGGAGGGACCTGGGAAGGAGATGTGAGGAGGAGGGAAAAAGTGGGCAGAATCATGTTTGGGAAGAGGGAAAGAAGGGGCAGGATCAGGTGTAGGAGGAGATGGGGAAGATGTACAGAGAGTCTGGAAATTGAAAAAAGGTTTGTAGTAGTGGGGGATGGGGACCTGGGTGTAGCCACTAGAAAATCCCAGTTGCCAGCAAAGCAAGAAACTCCCAGGGTACAACAGGGATGACATTAGCTAAAATATCCAAGAAAGGGAAATAGAACTGGTAGAGATGATACACAGAGGTTAAGCTTGGCCCCAGATTGAGGCATGGGACCACTCACCCATCTCAAAAATATTAACCTCGAATTTCGCCAGTGTAAAGGAAATACAGGGGCAAAGAGTAGAACAGGGACTGATGGAAAGGCCATCCAGAGAGTGTCCCATTTAGGGATACACCCCTTCTGCAGACACCAAATTCAGAAACTATTGCTGACACCAAGATGTGTTGCTGACAAGAGTCTGGTATAGCTGTCCCCTGGGAGGCTCTGCCAGAATCTGAACAATACAGATGTGAATTCTTGCAGCAAACCATTAGAATGAGCTTGAAGACCCCAATGGAGGAGTTAGGAAAAGGACTAAAAGATGTGAAGGGGTTTGAAACCCCAGAGGAAGAGCAACATTAACAACCAAACAGACACCCTAGAGCTTCCAGGGACTAAACCACCAACCAAAGAGTAAACATGGAGGGACCCATGGCTCCAGCTGCATGTGTAGCAGGGATTGTCTTATCTCACATCAATGGGAAAGGAGGCCCTTAGTCCTGTGGAGGCCTGATGCCCCAGTGTAGGGGAATGCTAGGGTGGTGAGGCATGAGTGGGAGGGTTGTTAGGGGAGCAAAAAAAAAAAAAAAGGATGCTTAGTCATGGTATGCCTTCACAGAAATGAAACCCTAAGAAATACTCTCAAATGTCTATTATGTAATGCTGGAGATGGAACCCAGAACCTCTTACAATCTTTGCAAGTGCTTCACTACTAAGCTTCATTCTCACCTCAAGATTGTCTACTACTCTTCTATCTCCTCTTTCTTCTTTCATTTCTCCATCTCATTTTTCTTTTCCCCTACCCCTGCTTTCCTTTATCTCCCACTCCTCCTCTACCTTCCTCCTCTTGTATCTTTTTGACAGTAGTGGACCCAGAGCCTTGGATACTAAGCCAATGCTGTTCTATTGACCTACAGCTGAAGCCTACTTAAAACCTACTTCCAGAGGTGGAAATTTAGAGTTTAAGGTTATGGTGGATGGCTCACAAGTGATGCTATTGCACAAGGTGACAAGGTGCATGTTAGGTAGTTACTAGTTTACATTGTACTGTTGTTACATAACTCCTACCCTTTTAAATTTGTGTGCATTGTGATATAGTGTGTTTTTTTGGGAGTGTGTTCATGCATGTGCCTTAGGACAGCTACATATGCCTTCCCTTAAGTATCTACTTTGTTTTTTGAGCCATGGTCTCACTTTTACTTGGAATTCAGCCATTTTAATTATGCTGGCTAGTCATCAAGCCCCAAGGATATGCTTTCTCTGTTTCTCCATGGAAGAATTCAGCAAAATACTTTCTATTTTTATGCATGCATTAGGGCTTGAGGTCAGATCTTCATTCTTTCCTCACAAATGTGTGACAAAAATGCTGTTTAGAAACATAATCATCTTCCTAGTGAGTAATTCCTAGATTTTGATTGGTCTATTTACACTAACTCTTATTTTAAAATAATAATTAAAAAAAAAAGCTTTAACAAATTTTGGTGTGATTTTATAGAGCATAATAGTTTTTACAAAAATGTATTTAATTTTAATTTTATGTTTAATTACTTATACTTTTAAAATTATGTGTGTGTGTGTGTGTGTGTGTGTGTGTGTGTGTGTGTGTGTGTGTTAAATGTGTCAGGAACCAGCCTCGGCTGAGCACAGGGTCTGGAGAAGACTAATACATCAAAAGTTATTTGCTACTACCTATTATATCAAACTTAACTTTCTATAGAAGTTCAACCTTTATTCACTTATTCCTTTCCTTCCTCTATATTTCTTTTATATTTGACTTAAGACTACTGTTCCCTTTCTTTGATTCATAAAATATTGTTCAGCCCCTTTGCTTAACAAAGGGTGGTCTCTCAGTGACATTCTGTCCTGACAAGTTTGTTCAGGAAGGCTGGCAATAATGAGCCAAGATGCCTTCCTCTGTAACTCTGATTTGAACTCTTGTTTCAATATGATTCCTATCTTTATTACAGATATGTAAAGAACAGAACATCAAGTTTCCTAAAACAGCTTACTTTTGCCTTCAGAAAGGTACCAACACTTTTCATAAACCTTCATGATCAAAGTCTCTTCCTATATATACAAGTTCCTTGTTTCTAAACTTAAACATTAGAAACCTAGCAATTCAATTACAGCTTGTCAGTTTCTAAAATTTCCCTAAGGTTTTCTTCTTAAATAACTCTTCTCAAATTCTTTTTCTCATGCTTACTAACAACACTCATTAGTGATCTAAGTAGTCATTTAAATAATAAGTTCTTAGGAAAAACTCATTTTCTGCGTAACTCTTTTTCCAGGGAAACTTCATTGATACCATTCTCATATTCACTAGCTTTTTGTTATCCCATGCCTAGCTTTTGGAAAGAGGCCCTTAACAGTAAAAGCATGAGTATGGCAAAGGCTGTGCAGCAAGTATCCTTCAAGGGCAGTGAAGGGTCAGTCCAGGCTTTCCAAGCCCCGGAACTTTGTCAAACAGTGCCTTCAGCTTGCTTGGCATCACCATAAATGTGTGCTAGGTGCTTGTGGAGGCCAGATGTGTCAGAGTCCATTTCATCAGGAGGTACAGGCAGTGGAGAACCACCTGACAATGTTCTTAGGAAGAGAACTTGGGTCCTCTGCAAGAGTAGTACATGTTCTGGACCATTAGGCTGTTTCAGCAAAACAATGTCACTTAATCAGTACAGCAGCTCTCACAGGAGTTATGTGGACAGCTGTGCTTCAGACAATAGACTTGAAGGATCCCAGGCAATGCTTCTGAGAGAATGAGCAAAAGTAAGAGAGCTCTGTGCTATTGCTGTTCATCAGGTAGTCTCAGATTATGGCCAAGATAGTGATAGAGAAACCTGAAAGTAATACCATTTCAGGCCACATCCATGAATTTTTGTTCATGGTGTCACAATGTACTCCATCACCATACTGGAGTAGACTCAAGCTAGCCTGTGAGAACTGACAATTAAAACTCTCACACTACACTACTTTATAGAACTCAGGAAGATAGTTTTGATGTGTGACTCTAGGCAACAGCCCTTCAAGGTGAGTAAGGGTATCATTTTATTTTTTGTAGCTGGTTCAAAAGGTGCATATTTCATAGACTCTTTCTGTAATGACTAGTACAATCTTAAGTCTTTGACCCAGGAAATTGGCCATGAACTTACTTGATTCCTAGAAGTTTCTGATTAGGTACATTTCTTGTTTTGTGACAAAATGCCTCACAAGAAGCAACTTTAAGTGCCACCATGATGAGCAGTGTCAATTTGATCTTAGAACATGAATACTTGATGTTATTGCAACATGACACTGGCAAGAGTGATGATTCAGAAATACGGGATGATACAACATTGATAAATGCTTATGATAAATCTTCAGTTGTCTTTAAAAATGCTCTAAAAAGAGTGGCATTTTTGAAACCAGATATACTAAAAGGAATAGCTAGAAGAAAACCTGCTAAGAAGACTAAAATACCAAAGAAGAATGTGGAAACTCCCTTGAAAGGGTGAAAAATTTGGGATATATGTTCTGCAGTTTATTCAACTGCCAATACTTCAGTTGATTCTATGAGAGACAACTGTGTTGTGGTTTATAACAGATATGAAAATAGAGCAGAACAAAATGGGTCTGTTTTTTCTTTCCCCAAAATCTGTGAAGTAGCTACTAATTCAGAACTAAGTTTTCACAAGAATGAAATGAAAGTAAGCTTCCTCCAGGTCTCATGGAAGCTCACTGCAGGAGTTCAGAAGTCCTCAGTAGGAACTCTTTGCCCCTTCAACCACTCCTAATGCCAGGATCAAGATGGTTACCAGGAAAGACAGGTCTAGCATTCAATGTCTCCCCACTGCCACCATCTCCACTCCCACTTCTTGCCATGTTGGATGCTTACATTCCATTTGGGACAATCTATAATTCCCCCACAATCTCCTATATCCTCAGATTAGATGAATACTGATGCTCTGGAAAATATATTAATCTCCCCTGTGTATGAATTGCTTTCCTTTTGGTTATTATGTGAGTATCATAAAAAAAAAATTAAAAAGTGCTTACATACAAGTTAAGCAGTTCAGCTTTCTCCCAAGGTAATCTGTTGGTTTTCCATTGGATATGAAGAGAAGTCTCATTGTCATCTTTGTGAATGCTTTGTTGAGTGTTTCATCATCATCTTTTCACATCCTGGGGTTATATACCTAAATAATCAGTGTAACATTCTCAGTTTGAGGAACCAAATCATGGAAATGTGATTGCATAGAACTTAATCTGCTGAAATTCTGATTGAGCACAGTCATAGAATTGTATGTTTACCAAGATTTTCATTCACATTTTAAATATAAATAAAAGCTGAGTGATATAATACGTACCTAGCAAACTCAAGGCTGTGGATTCGGTCCTCATCTCTAAGAAAAAGAAAATATGTAAAAGTCCTTCTTTTGAAAAGAAAAGTAAGCAACTTAAGGCTGGAAGAGTTTATTTTGGCTCACATTTTGGGTAATCTGTCCTGGTGGGGAATCATAGCATCAGGAACATGAAGCACGTGCTCACATGTGCCTGAAGTCCAGAAGCAGAGGGAGATGACCAGTAGTACTCACTTTCTCCTTTTAATTTGGTCTAGGTCCTCAGCCTACTGAATACTGTCACCTATGTTTCAGTGGTTCTTTTCATTTCAGTTAACCCAATCTAGAAACTCCCACACAGACCTGCCCGCCTGTATGTTTTCATTGTGATTCTAGATGCCATTACACCAACAGGACTAACTTCACCACATCTGAGGTTTGGGGTCTACTGTGTCAGAGTCCTAATTTAAGCTGGTGCTGTTTGTTTTTTCTTCCTAGAAAATGAGTCACACTGGGTGGGCATGGACAGATGGTCCAGCAGTTTAGAAACTTCTTGCAGTTTATCTGAGCTTCATGTCTAGAACCATATGGGGTGGTTCACAAACTCCAGCTCCAGGGTATCCAAAAATCTTCTCGTCCCTGTAGTCATGTATACATATGCAACGAAAAATGAAGTAAAATGTGTAGAAAATGAGCTCTGTGGTTATGTGTTCTGTGATGATGGTTTAGCTAAGATGGTGGCAGTAGTAAAAGAGAAGGAAGATTTGAGAGGAAATTCAGAGCATAAGACAGATGTGGCTTAAATGACAGGTTAGCTATGGAAGGTGAAAAGTTTAAGATGAATGTTATTTTCATAATTTTAATTGGAGATTTTTACACCTACAATAATGAGACTAGTAGGAAGAGATAAACATGCCAATTTAGTGATCGTTAGCATACTTCTGTGTTTGCCTCATGTACTCTATTGATTTAGAGTAAATTGCAATCCTTATGACATTTCAGTCCTAATAAATAATCACACATCTTCAACAGATTATCTAATGTAGGAAACATGAGCTCAGAGCAGAATCTTCAAAATTACCATCTAAATTTTTTACTAACATTCAAACTTGAGTCAAGCAAAGGTACTTCATCATTTAAATTTCTATTTGTTTTGGTGTATGTGTGTTGTGTGTGTATATATGTGTGTGAGTCCAAAGACTAATCCCAGGTTCCTTACTCAATCATTCTCATATTATTCTTTAATTTAAAATGTTTAATTTAATGATAATGAAACATTAGTGCATTTGAGCAGGTATATGTCATGGCACAAAAGAGTGTCAAAGAATAATTCTGGGACTTGGTTTTCTTCTACTGTTGATTGTTGGGATTGAACTCCGGTTGATATGCTTTCAGAGCAAATACTCTCTGAACAATTCTGCTGAAACCTCTAACTTATTTTTGAGACAGAGGCTTCACTGAATCTGGAATGTGGTTCTAGACAGACTTGCCAGTAAGCACAAGAATTCTCCTGTCTCCATCTCATTTCCAGCACTGAAATTACACGTGTGCCCCGTGCACAGAATTATGATGTTGGATATGGGTAATCAAACTTAGTCCCTCATATTTGTGTGACAAACATTAAATGACTAATTTATCCTAGCTCATTGCCCAGAACTTCTGTTACAAAGGTGGGGGAGCAACATTTTTGGCTTTTCAGTCAACATGTAAAATTAAAGATTGTGGGCATTTTAGGAAAGTAGTGTGGTGGCCAACATGTTACTTTATAATTCTGGCTATGTAGAATAAGCAATCCCAGAACTCTTAGAGTTCATCTACTTCTGCCTCCAGAGTGCAGATACTGATAATGTGCGCCACCACAGTTGGTTGGATTTTAAAGTATTATATATATTATATATATATATACATATATATGCTTTTATCATATATATATAATAAATTGTATTATATATATTTATATTATATAAGTATATATTATAAAATTATAATATATTAATTATAATTATAATATATATAGCATTTATTTATTAATTAAACACATTATGCTGAAGAGTATATTATATATTTAAAATTTATATGTTTCACATATATATATGATATGTAAAATTCCATAAGTTACGCTTAGCTTATGGGCTATGCAAGACAGAAAGGCAGTTAGTTTAGGTTCCCTCAATCCTAGTTTTCTTGAGGAACAGGAACTTTTCTTAAGTTTTGCCTATATTCTTTGTTGTCTAAGCCAACCTTAAGAGATCAATATTCTTTATAGTTCTCTTGCTCAGAAATCCACACATATCTTTCCTTGGAATCTGATTCATCATAGTTGCCCACCCTTCTGGACTGTTGAGCTCAGAGCTTGGAGATATTATTTATCCTTTTTCTTTTACATAGGCACCCAGCAAATGGGATGCTGCCTCTTATCTTCAGGCCCTCCCTCGTTAGTTGATCCTCTCTAGAAACACCCTGAGAGGCACTCTGATGAGATATGCCTCTTCTGCTAGGATTCTAGGTGATTCCAATTCCAGACAAGTGGCAATGAAGTATAAGGACCATGAGATCCCATCCAGCTTTGTGTGGTTAGATGTCATATTGGTGTGCTGCTGTAGATGGCGATCAGCACATATTAATTGCATAGCAGGTAGTAGACAGCTGCTATCTGAGCCACAGCAAGACAGAGAATGAATCCTGCTCACATTCATAGGCATGGTGAATACTGATGGATGGATTTATTCTTCATGATGTCAGCATGAAGAATAAATAGGAGTGTTGTTATGGAATGTAAAAGGTTATCCACAGCTGGAGATCATCTGGAAGGTTTGCTGTTTTACCTGAGTGTAATAACCCTAATAAATAAACTAGCATGAGGCCAGGAATGACCTTCCTCCATGACTCCCTTCTTTCCCATCCTAACCCTTGATAGACAAACACAATGATTAGGAATAATTGTGGCTTGAATGAAAATTTCCTAGGGTCAGATAGTTGATAACTTGGTCTTCAGTTAGTGCTGTTATGAGTGGACAGGAAATATACCACTGGGTATAGGCTTAGAGATTAAAAGTCACATGCCCTTTCCAGTTTATTGTCTTCTCTTCCCTGCTTGGTATTGAAGATAAGAATTCTCAGCCTCCTACTCCAGCAAGCATGTCTGCTGTGTGCTCTTATGTCTTACAACAAGGTGGACTCCTTTTTTAAATTTTATCTTATTATTTACAAATATGCATTTTGTCTGCATATATATCTGTGTATCATGTATGTACATTGTACTGAGAAGCCCCTAGAACAAGCATTCCAAACAGTTATGAACTGCCATACAGGTGCTACAAATTGAATTTAGATGCCTTGGAAGAGCAGCCAGTGCTTTCAACCAATTAAGCATAGCTCCACCAACCAACAGTGGATTCTTATCTGTCTTGAATTGTAAGTCAAAATAAATTCTTTCTTACATAGGTCAAATTTGTAATGATAATTTTATCATAACACCAGAAAAATAATACAGTACTCAATTCTGCCTGTTTCCCCTCTAAGGTTCATGAACTTGCCCTATGCTGAGAATGAGCTATGTCTTGAAACAAAAATTAGATTGAAGTTCTAAAATGAGTAGGATTAAACCTTTAAAACTAGCATGGAATTGCTATAATTAGTAAAAAAAAAAAAATCAACCACAAAATTATGCATCCAACTGTAATGTCATTAAGAGAACAACTGCCCAGCAGAAGATAAGAAGGAGGATTGTGAGTGAGCCTGGTTGGTAGCATGTATCAGGAAAATTAAAGATACATAATTACTCTGAATGTGCTTAGGTTGCACACAAAGCCAGTTCCAAAGATTTTGGACAAGCACTTACCTTACCATGCTTTTGCCACGGGAGACAGATTGGAGCCTTCATAACTGACCAAACAAATATCAAATCACATTGCATTGAAGAGTGCTTCATGAGGGTTGCAGGACACCTGTTACATTGCAATTTAATTAATAATTTCTTAGTATAAATTTTTCCTATGGCGAAGTCAAATAAAATTAGGTTTCCTACATTTGTGAGTGTGCATGTTGTATTGCAGGTCAGAGGTCAGCCATGGGTGAGTTTCTTGGATAATATTCAAATTTGTACAGTTTAAACAATTCATGTATTTATTTGTGTGGTTGAATGTGAAAGTCAGAGTACAAATGGTGGGAGTTCATTCTATTTCCCTCTTAGGTAAGTGCTGAGCTGCCTAACCAACTCCATACCTTCCTTTTGTAGATAAGACCTCTTGCTGAACCTATAGTTCATTTAGCATGAGTGACCAGTGAGCCCTAGAGATCTGCCTATCTCAATGTCCCTACTGATGAAATAACAAGTACATGCCACAATATCTAGCTTTTTAAAAATTCTCTATTTTATGTAATTTGGTGTCAGGTATATGGGTATGAGTGTGTTCCTGTGTGTGTGTTTCTGTGTGTGTCTCTGTGTGTGTATGTGTGTGTAAGAAAATGAGAGAGTATGTGTGTTTATGTATGAGTGTGCATACAGAAACACACACACACACACACACACACACACACACACACACACACACACACACATGCATGCACACACACATGTGTTCTGTGCATTGCATTGCAAAAGCGTTTGGTGCCCATGGAGGTCAGAAGTGGTTGATGGATCCCATACAACTAGGATGCAGATGGTTGTGAGTCAACATGGAGATCCTGGAAACTGACCACAGGTACTCTGCAAGAGCATCAAGTATTCTTAACCACTGAGCCATCACTCCAGCACCCCCATCCTCACCTTTTTAAAAATTAAGCAGGCTGTGCTGGTTAGGTTTTTGTCAGCTTGATACAAGTTAGAATCTTTTGGGAAGAGGATTTCTCAGTTGAGAAATTATCACCACAAGAAGTTCTTATAACCAAGTCTATTAGTCATTTTTTTGATTCATGAGTAAGAGATATCAGTCTACTATGATCAGGACTTCCAGGGTGCTACTGAGGATGACAGGAAGTGCTTACTGACAGGAGCCTGATATGGCTGTCACTAGAGAGACTCTGCCAGAGCCTGATAAATACAGAGGTGGATGATAGCAGTCGACCATTGGACTGAGTGTGGGGGAGTTGGAGAAGGGACTGAAAGAGTTGTGGGCAGTTTGCAGCCCTGTTTATGGAGCAACAGTGTCAACTGGCCAGACTCCCCAGAGCTCTCTGGGACTACACCACAAACCAAAGGGTACACATGGAGGGACCCATGACTGTGGCCTCATATGTGGCAGAGGATGGGCTTGTTGGCCATCAGTGGGAGTAGCAGGCTTTGGGAGTTTGATTCCCCAATGTAGGTGAATGCCAGCACAGGAAGGCAGAAGTGGGTGTGGGAGTGGAGGAGCACACTCCTAGAGGAAGGGGAAGGGGGTATGGGATAGGGTGTTTCCAGAGGGGAGTCCTGGAAAGGGGATAACATTTGAAATGTAAATAAAAGGAAGAAGGAGAAGAAGAAGAAGAAGAAGAAGAAGAAGAAGAAGAAGAAGAAGAAGAAGAAAGCAGGGCGTGCAAGCAAGTAAATAGCATTCCTCTCTTCCATGACTTCTGCTTCAGTTCTTTAGTTATGCTGTTTTAACAGAGCAATAGAAATCAAGGAATTGAATTAGAGATTCCACCATGCTTGCAAGGCATGCGCTTGACTGATTGAGCTATTGCCTCAACCCACATCATCCTTTTACTTAATAAACCTAGCGGTTTGAGTCTAACGTTATCTTCAGAGTGTCTGAGGACTCTCTTTCTCAAGAAACAATTCAGAATGATGAGGATGGAGTAGTGTGTTGTGTGGCTGAATAGGGAATGAGGGGTGGACATTTCACAAGGGGGTCAAGGTAACAATTGGAAACACTGCTAACAAATAATTAACACATGCTGGAGGTGAGTTGGGGAGCACTGATAAATTTAGCCTAAGAATCTTGCAAGACCATAGTTTAATTTAAGTATGCCATTCCTATGTCACAGCTGGAAAAATAGAGACTCAGACATTCAGAAGTAGCAACTCATATAAAGACTATGCCTTTTATTTTTCGTTTGTGGGGGGATTAATGTGTATACATGGGTTTGAGCCTATGTATGTATGTGGAGAGTTCTGGAAATTTTTTATTCTATTACATTTTTCTTTATTTTATTATAACAGGAACTTTCATTGAACTTAGAAGTTGCTGGGTATGTTGTGTCATTGACGTTTTGTTTTGTTTTGGCAATATTGTCACTAGCTCCAGTGATATGTATGTTTATTCTCTAGTATAGCAGAATATGCAAGCCCCACGTGAGTCAGAGACCCTCTAGCCCCACCAAAAACAATAAGATGAAGACAATTGAGGAAGATACCCAGTGTCAAACTCTGGCTTTCATATGCATATATACATGTGTCTTGCATGTGTTTGCACATATGAGCATGTTAGAGAAGACAGGGACATGTGGGAATATGAAATGGGAAATTAAACATCTGGTGAAAGCAGTTGAGAGGGCCCTTTCTGCCCTTTTTCTTGCTGCTGATAGGTTAAGAGTCCTTGGGAAGTGATGGTTTCCATGGGCTCCAGCAACAAGAAGAGACTGTGTAAATTGGGAACTAAGAGAGAAGGAGGCAGAGGGTGAAAATCTACAGTCATACATCATTCCTGTACACATGCAGAATCCTACATCCTTAAACCATTTTATTAATGATTCAAGATAGAGAGGCCAAAGGTGCCTTTATGTGGTGACAAATGAGTTGGTAGACTTTGGATCCATGAAAGAGGCATTTACAAATTAACACCCAGTCTGGGATTATGCAAGTATGAGAAGAGCAAACAAGAGGTACTTTCCTGGAATGAAAAAAACCTGGTAGTTTCAGTGACAAACCTGGTGTCTGGTTAGAATAAGAAACCCACTAGGCTGGAACTAGTTCTTTAGAAAGTTTATATAATTTTAAAAGCAGTTGTTAATTTTGTCTAGAATTGATTTTTGCAAAAAAAAAAAATCAATTGAATTCTGTTTTCTTTCTCTACTCAGTCAGTGTGTATAGACAAGCTCACCACATAAAATAGCAGCAAAGAGCATTATCACAATGACCTGAGTTCCAAGTCTTAAAAAATCATAGACTGGAACCAGTACAATTTACAAATGGAGAGGCCATGGAGATCACAATTCTCAATTACTTAATGTTCATATGAGGAACAGAGGCAAGGAGTTTTGCCTAATATTATGGAACCACATACCATCAGGTCAAGTCTGACACTATTCTGGCCCCAGCCTCATTAATAAGTAGCTTTCTCTCACTTAATATCACTCCAGATCACATTTGTTGGGGGAGCATTATAGGAGACCCAAGGAGTTGTTTCCTAAGGAACAAAAAATGGAAAAACTTCTCATTGCATACTAAATGTGCTTTGACAATATTCACTTTATAATTCTCCAATACCATGTGAGCAGTCAACACTGAAACAAAATACTTAAAAAAGATTATTTATTTATTTATTTATTTATTTATTTATTTATTTATTTATTTATTTATTTTGGTCCAGGTGCACTTATGCCATGTTGCATGCTTGAAAGTCACACGATAGCTTCTGAAAGTTGGTACTTTTCTTGACCAGGTTGGTTCTGGAGACTGAACTTCCTTGTGAGCTCCATGAACAAAAAGCTTTTAATAAAATATCCATTTTGCTGGGTGGTAATGCTCCATGCCTTTAATCCCAGCACTTTAGAGACACAAGCAGGCTAGCAGGCTCCTCTCTGTGGGTCTGAGATTAGTATGGTTTACAGAGTATGTCCTGGGACAGCTGAGGCTACACACAGAAACCCTCTTTTGAAAACTTTCCCCCAAAAAACATCAATTTAATTGCACAGATTTGTGGGGTACAGTCTGTTAGAGTATGTATGTAATGTGTTGTAAATGTAAATGTCACTTTTATTTCTACAGATGAAAGTGTGAAATGAGAGGTGTACCCAAGCTTTAGGAATAAATAACATGAGCTGAGCCCAGAGCATTTCTAACTACACTTAGGCCTAGGACTGGAATGGTCTAGCCTCTTCACCATCTAATCTTCTGCAAGTAAGGACCTTTAAGTCTTCATCTTCTAGCCACCATCTGCTAATCTTGGCATAGAATATTTCAGGTCCTGAGATTTACTGCTGAATAAGTTCACCCTTTATAACTCTTTCTGAACTTTGGCTGGCAGGTTCAACTCTGTTGTTCTGGCCCAAATTCCTCTCCAAACTGACTGATTCCAACTTGCTTCTCTCAGCTTCTGACTGAATTGGTCTGTGCAACCTAAAACTAACACTGGCAATCAGCACAAATATTCTGACTCCTTATTCTTTGATTATTTTGTCTTCACCTGCATCCTGGTTCAGTAAAACTGTTCCAGTAAAACTGAATCCTCTCTCTCTCTCTCTCTCTCTCTCTCTCTCTCTCTCTCTCTCCCTCTCTCTCTCTCTCTCCCTCCCCCTTCCCCCTCTCTTTCTGCCTCTCTTCACCTGTTTCTTATGTCACCTCTCTTTTCTCATGAGAGTTCAGAGTATCCTATCTCTAATTCATGGTGTCATACTTTCTCTGATTCATCAATTTTCTACCCCTCAATTAAATGTCACTTTCAAATATGGCTGCTTGCTTCTTGAAACTAATTTTACCTTCATTCTTTGAGATTGTAAGGGCATGTCTGTGTGTTTGTGTGTCATTTAAGCCAGATCATGTAGACCTAGAATGTCTTTAGGTGTGATCCCTTGCCAGAGAAGCCATGATACTGGATAAAAATTCCTCTACAGTGTATAATGATTAAATCAGCATGTAGATATTTACCTGTACATTTATTATTAAAAGGAAATTTGCCTGGGATTATGAAGCCAGACATGGTGACACAGATTTGGAGACTAAGGAATGTTGTCCTGTCACTTCAGGGGCATTGGTTTCATTTACTAACAGTTCTAGTGAATTTGTTAGGGATAAAGGAATAATAGTTTACATTAAGAATGTAAGTATCATCCTTAACATGATCTCTTGGTTTCTTGATATTTAGTACACATTATCCATTTAATTAACTTTTATATATACATCAACACACCCATACAGATAGACAGATCAATATACACAGAAGTATATAGATGCATACACAGACATAAATAGAAACACATACAATCACACAAGGACACATATGCATATAGAAGAAGAGGTAATGTAATGGTCAATGGACAATGTCTTAGTTAGTGTTTCTATTGATGTGAAGAGACACAATGACCACAGCAACACTTAAAATGAAAACATTTAATTAGAGTTGGATTATAGTTTCAGAGGTTAAGTTCATTATTGTCATGGCAAGAAGCATGGCAGGATACAGGCAAATGAGGTGCTCGAGAGGTAGCTGAGATTTCTGCCTCTGGATCTGCAGGCATAAGATATTTATAGTGAGCCCACAAGCCTGGCTTGACTGCCTGAAACCTCAAAGCCTTCCTAACAGAGACACAAGTCCTCTATTAATGTCATACCTACTGCAACAAAGCCATATCTCCTAATAGTCACACTCCCTAGGGCCAATTATTTAAAATCATGAGACTCTGGAGGCTATTCCTGTTCAAAGAATCACAGTCCATGAATGCGGCAGGTAAAGAACTACTTTAAAAAATATATTGCTGGGTAGATCGTATGGTTCAGTGGAGAAAGGTGTCTTTTGCATACAGTTCCCAGAACATACATGGTAGAAAGGAGAGAAAAAAAAAAAACCAAAAACAAAAAAAAAGCACATTAAAACCAAGCAAACATTGCAGAAATGCTTTTTCTAACCGGTCAATTTGAGGTAGGAGTTAACCAGGGCCTCCACACTTCATTACATATCTGGATAAATGCTTGAAATTAAAATTTGTGGATCAAAGTATCTACAGATTTTAAAGAAGCTTACTTTGTAGTACAAAGTTGCCCATTGCAAGCTATGCAACATCAAACACCTGTGTTGATCTAAGAAGCAGAATTTGCTCTGAGGTGAGCTTTAATACTTAATGTGCTCACAGATTCGTGAGCTTCACCAAAACTGCTAAGTGTTTGCTTCAAAGTATATTCTCCTAAAAAGAGAAGCCAGTTTTGTCACATGATTGCATTTGTTGGAGAATAATTATTTTTCTTTGTTAATTCTGTTTTGAAAAAAAAAATTGTGTATTTAAGACAGTTTATGACTGTGAATGTGAGTATGCTTTTAAAGAATATATTTTACTGAATTCATTTACAAATCAAATGAGATGTAAAACTGAATCCAGATCTGGAAGATTTAGTATAAAAAGAAACTAAGACCATTTCAATATCGGGGCTGGAAGGTGGCTCATTTGGCCACATGCTTGCTTCAAAATCCCAAGAATCTAAGTGTGTTCCCTAGAGTTCACCATAAAAACAATGGTTAACTATCTTTGTTTGTTTCTATCTATCTATCTATCTATCTATCTATCTATCTATCTACCTATCTATCTATCTATTTCTCTAAAATGACCTACCCTATGTGTCCTAGGTCATCCAACAAAGACTGTCTACACACTGGAGAGGCAGAGAAAATGGTAAGATGCTCTGTTCCTTGTGGTCCTCCTTTCTCTCGGTGGTCATTGACCACTGACACAAATGGGCAATGAGAGCAGAGTCAAGTCAAAGAACAGGGCTCTTTGTAAGTAAGATGGAAATGGCAGACTTATCACCAGGACCAGCTTTTGAGATGCAGCTCAAATTTATTCAGGGTGAATCACAGGTTATATGGCTTTATGGAAAAGGGTAGAGATTTATATGGTGGGCACATATCATTGGCTATAGGTTGGAGTACCTCATTTGCTTGGAGAGGAAGTCCAGGGATTGCAGGTGCTTGATGAACATATTCTTACCAGGAGGAAGGAAGGTGAACCTGTAATCTCACCAAGGTTACCTTATATTCCATAGGTGGTTGTTTCAAGCTTCCTGAACAAGAAGGAGAATCCCTGCTAATAAAAGAAGTCTTCATTTTGTGCTGAGCTCAAGAGATCTGACTGGACCAAGGCAGATTGTGACTTTAATGAACAGGATTTCTCTATAGTCCATAATGCTTGATGCCTCAGTAGTTCCAACATGGCACTGAAGGCCTGGAATATACTGAGGAGTTGATGGTCTTCAATTCATGTTGGAATGCCAAAAAAGGCTGGAGTCTTACTTCATCAATCATCATCATTATCATCATCATCAACAGCAGCAACAGCAGCAGCAGTAGCAGCAGCAGCAGCAGTGAGATATATTCACTTGGTGGCATGAAGGGAAGGCAGGCAATTCTGAATTCTCCTTGAACTTTTTTTTTTTTTTTTTTTTTTTAATCTAAGCTTCCTGAAGAAAGGTTCTGCCTATTCTGAAGGAAGGTCTTCTCTTTTCAGCTAAATTTTTCTGGCAACATTCTTATAAAACCACCAAGAGGCATAGCTCTTAGGTGATGACAGACCTTGCCAGAATGACAAT
Organism: Uromys caudimaculatus; assembly: GCA_028551405.1. NCBI lineage: Eukaryota > Metazoa > Chordata > Mammalia > Rodentia > Muridae > Uromys > Uromys caudimaculatus. The sequence goes on along the minus strand of CM052711.1, from coordinate 80,323,072 downwards.
CAAGATTATCCATAACAAAGGTGTCTTCAAAATATAAGTATTTTGACATTGAAGTGTATTGTTTTCTACCAATCAAGAGGTTGGCAATGTTCAAAAATTTAGAAAGCATTCATTCCTTACATTGAAGTTGTACCATCTCTGTCTGTCTCCCTCTCTCCCTGCCTCCCTCCCATCCTCCCTCTTCCTGTCTTCCTTCCTTCCTTCCTTCCTTCCTTCCTTCCTTCCTTCCTTCCTTCCTTCCTTCCTTCCTTCCTTCCTT
>CM052711.1:80320497-80322713 GCA_028551405.1 Uromys caudimaculatus | reverse complement strand
AAACACTTCAACCACAAATTTGTACTGCTTATAAGTGAAGAGACAAAAGATAGCCTTCTCAGGTATCTCCTCTCTGTGTTAGGCCTTGGTGCAGAGTCTAGCACCCCCTTCCATGTTAGTTCCTACACCGAGTACCCCCATTGGTGCAGCTGTCTCCTGTCTTTGATGTAGGCAGAAAATCAATGAACTTGAATTGATAAGGCCCCCACACTTGAGCTATGGCAAAGAGAGAAGCAAATGTTCCCAGAACTGTGGCCAGCTTGTAAAATTGCACTTGTCCCTTATAACAGAATGAATTATTTCTTCCCAGGTTAAAAAGGTCCTTTTCCAGATATATGGCCCTGCCTTGTTGTCTGAATAAATACTATAGGTTTTGAAGGATAGCATTCCATTACCCCATACCCAATCATGTATTGCCAAGGCTCAAAATTCCCATATATATATATACATACATACATACATATATTCCCAGAACCCAAGAGTTCGGTGTGTCATGCATTCCTAAACTTTGGAGAAGGGAAGGTTTTGTCCTGAGTTCAAACTCAAATAAATATTAGAGTATGTGCATTCACAATGGTATCCTGATCTCTGGCAGTCTCCTGGGGTTCTTGTGAACTTGGTATAACAAAAGGCATGAAGAAGTAAAGATTTTTGCAGAGACTGAGGAAAAAGCCAATAATGACTACCCCAAATTGAGACCCATCTAATGTGAGAGAGCTAACCTCTATAACTGTTAATGATACTCTGATGTGCTTGCAGACAGGAACCTGAGAAATTTATTCTAGCAGCAGATGAAAACAGATGCAGAAACTCACAGCCAAACTCAGGGAGTCTTGTGGATGAATGAAGAAATAAGCAAGCAGGAAGTTTCAAGGACACCAAAAGAAGAAATGCAGAGTCAACTAACCTGGTCCCAATATAGAAGCCATATAACAAGCTGGGTATCCTGTGTACACTTGTAACCTTAGCTCTTAGCTATCGGGCCTTGATTGGAAGTCTGTGTTTAAGGTCGAGCTATGATCTGAATGTTGCAGGCCCAGTGGGCTGTCTTCAGCCTACAAGGAATGGCAACTGTTTGCCTAAGTTCCTAGAATTCAGCTTCTCACACATGGCTACATCTCTCCATAGGTCTGTGACATTTGGTCACATAAAAAAGGGTCACGATCCCAGCCCCTCCTCAGGTAGAGGTGTGGCTATGCAGCCCCAAGACATCCCCAGATGAGACACCTGCAGATTTAGCCATGCCCCTTCCTAGTTACTATATCTGCCTCGCCTCTTCTAGAGAAATGGGGTACAATTCCATCCATGCCACTCTCCACAATGAAAATAAACATCTTAGAATTATGGATTGTCTCTTCATCTGGACCCACTGTAGGTAGCGAGGGATCCTGCCCTTGATTAAGGAGCCATGTCTAATCTCTCGACAAGGGCTTCCCAGCGCTCTCAGATGGTATCCATTCACCCAAGCCTAACCAGCTAGCATGGTGTCCCAAGCCCCCAAAACCTGGTACTGGCTGGAACCCCAGCTGTTCTCCATCTAGTCCATCTGCGGCACCCTGTGGCTACAGCAGTGCCCTTGGATAGAGAACCCACAGAGATGGCTGCTGCACATTCCTGGGAATGACCCGCTCCCCCACCCATGGGCAGGGCCAACAAAGGCTTCCCATAGACCCTACCTGCCCGTTGGACTGTGTGGGAAGATGTTTGACCACTTCCCACGTTTATCCTGTCCCACCCAGAGCCACAGTGCCTGGGACAGACATGTGGGGCTTTTTTCCACCATGCCAGGTTCCAGGCTTATTCCTACATCTGGTGCCCAATGTGGGGCTTCTTTCCACCACACAGGACTTGTTCCAACATCTGGCACCCAAAGTGGGGCTCAATCCCACAACCCTGAGATTAAGAGTCTCATGCTCTACCGACCTTGCTGTCTTCCAGCATAGCTGAAAAAAAAAAAGACAAAAGACTCGGGTTTATGGAGAGTCCCTGCTCAAATGTTTAGTTGGAGAGTGATAGAGGAATTGATACTTGATACCCTCTTCCAATCTCCAAGGGCAGGCACACATTTATATGCATATTCATACTCTCACAGACATGCACAGATGCACGCACCTTCACACACATGTGTATACATACATTCTCACAGGCATGCTTAGATAAACATCCCCCACACATATGTACATATACACTCACACACATGTATAAATGAATATATT
>CM052711.1:80312997-80315497 GCA_028551405.1 Uromys caudimaculatus | reverse complement strand
TCTGGGTGATCCTTGACTGTATAAGAAAGCAAACTAAATAAGCCAGGAGAAGCAAGCCAGTAACCAGTGTTTTGCCACAGGCTATACTTAAACCTGAAAGTTGTAAAAGGAAATGAACTGCACCACCACCATTCCCAGGTTGGTTTTAGTTAGTTTTTTATCACAGTGACATAAAGAGAAGTAGGACAGTACATAGATATCTTATTTTTTGAGAGTTCCCTTTATGCATATAATGTGCTTTAATCAAATCCATTCTCTATCCCTTCTTCCCTAACCTTCATCCCCTACCTCATTTCCTTGCAAGTCTTGTGTACTTTGTTTAAAAAAAGTTTAAACTAAATTTATGGAACCAATGTATTAGTGTATACCTTTAACAGTACTTGGGAGGCATGGAAAGGAGGATCTCTGTGAATTTGAGGTCAGCGTTATCTACATAGTGAATTCCAGGATAACCAGAGCTACATAGTGAGACCATGTCTTGAAAAACAACAACTAAAACAAAACAATGGCAACAACAACAAAACCAAAATGTATTTGATATGTAAGTGTACCTGCATGCATGTGTGTATTTGTGATAAATGGGTCCCTGGTGCTCACAGAGTCCAGAAGAGGTTACCATGTCAGCCAAGTCTCATTAGCATGGCTGCCTAAACATGAGCAGAAAAAAAAAAACCAACAGTACACATGCCAATGTCAATAGCGAAAGGATCACTAGGTCTCAAGCCTACACAAGAAACTAAGGAATGTTGGGAGTGGGAGAAATAGTATTCCTCATGGAAGAGCACAGCAGATAATTATTCAATACCAAATGGTCAGCCCTGAAAACCTGAGAACAATCATACATATAAATAATATTATATACAGACTGAGAAGGTTATTTTAGAAACATATATATATATATATATATATATATATATATATATATATATATATGTATTCTAATATATGCATAAAATAGCATAAGTATACATATACATAAAATATGCATATTTATAAAATAACAATTAATGACCAAGGTGATATGGAAGAGTTTGGAGAAAGAAACAGGAAGAGCAGAAATGATGTAAATGTAAACAAAAAAAAATAGTAAAAAAAAATACTGTTGCATAGTAGTTTTCTCCGTGTTGAAACATTCTATTAAGGAAGCAGGGAGAGGCTCATCAAACTCAGGAATAAACAAACTTCATATGTCTGAGAAAGCTCTGAGTTAAAGGGTTCATGAACACCACCATGCCCAGGGTTATAAAATCAGAAAACAACTGCTTGGGGAGGAGACTGACGGGCTGAGAGAATCTTCCTGGTGTTAAGTGCTGTGAGTCAAGCAGAGTTCCCCAGCTTTGCATTTCCACGGATAATCACTTGTGTTTGTGAAGGTGGCTCACCTCTCCAAAAAGAAATGTTCATTGCTAGCAAATTTGTCTCTTTAATTAGAACATAGCTGTAGCCTCTATGCCATTACCCAAAGAAGCCTAGCCCCATCAGAACTATTTCAAATCTTATGTAGGAATAGGCATTGCTATAATCTTGTCTCCATGACCATTGATTATCCTAGAGTGCTCTTTTTATCCCTGCTCTAAAGGAGATTTTTCCCCCCTCAGACCTGAACAAATTTTTCAGAAGATGAGATTTACAGGCTTTTAGTTAAGGCAATTTTATTTTAGCAAACAGGATTTGTCAATAGTTGGGACTGCACAAGCAGGTATCCACAGACAGGAATCAGTAGCTCAGCTTTAGCTTTTATGTCTTATGTAAGAGACAGAGTTCCATATTCTGTTTTTTATTACTATGCAAACCAGTATTTCTGAAGTAAGTTTCCTAATCATGGTGAATTAATGTTAAGCTTGCCACATTTCCCCCTCATGGTGGGGTGGGAATTTCAGTGATGTAGCCACTTTTGAAGCTTCCCTGTTCTTGTAAATCACCACCCCTCTATACTCCTGTTAGTATCTCCAGTAAATGTCACTGTTTCATCAAGTTGAACTTATAACTCACCGATTTTGAGTGTACCATTAAATAACCTGCAAGATATTATGACTATCACAACCTACATCAATTTCAATAAATTTTCTTTATTTTATAAAGAAACACAGCACCCCCAAGCAGTCAATTTTCATTCCTACCAACACTTTTGGTCATAGGTACCCACATATTTATATCACATCTATAGAACTGCTTAAGACATTTTATGAAAATGAAACCATTCAAATGTAGTCTTTTGTAGGTGTCTTCCTCTATTTAGTATCATGTTTTTAATGTTTACTCATGCTGCATGTATAGGTACTTAATTCTTTTTTAGTGGCCACATACTATTACACTATATGGATATGCATATTTTTTTGGATATCCATATTTTATGTATTCATCAATGTAACAGTGGTCATTTAAATAATTTCCACCTTTGATCCACTATGAAAAACTATTTTAAGGCATACAAGTCTGAGTTTTCTGTGACCCTATATTTTCTTTTCTTTTGGAATAAAGTCTGAGATGGTTTCTTTAC
>CM052711.1:80284263-80310397 GCA_028551405.1 Uromys caudimaculatus | reverse complement strand
ACACATTCACATATGCACACACTTATATATTGCCTCATCTTAACTAAATTCTTCAGTGAATAAAAAGTTTTTCCTTTTTGTGAGGAAACAGGTTTGGTATTGTGGTAGTTTGAATAGTATTGACCCCTATAGGCTCATAGATTTGAATGCTTTGTCACTAAGGAGTGACACTATTAGAGGTGTGGTCTTATGGATGTGTGAGGGTCACTATTGGCAGAAGTATGTCACTGGGAGTGGGCTTTGAAGTTTCAAATGCTCAAAAATGGCTGTCTCTTTCTCTCTCCTCTCTCTCTCTCTCTCTCTCTCTCTCTCTCTCTCTCTCTCTCTCTCTCTTCATGCTGCCTGTCTATTCAGATGGAGACCATGTGGCTCTTTTTCTAGCAACATGTCTGCCTATATACCATTATGCTGTCTGCCATGTAGATAATAAACAAAATATCTGAACTGAAAGCCTGCCCCAGTTAAATGTTTTCCTTTATAATAGTTGCCTTGGTCATGGTGTCGTTCACAGGAATAGAAAGTCCAAGACAGACACGATATATTATCTCACTCAGAATCCTATTGTTTAACAAGAACAGTGGCCAAGGCTTTGCTTAGTCTGGTTTTCTTTGAAGTCATCATTGAAGAGTCTTAGCAGGTGCTTGCCAAGAAAATCCTGTTGGCATAAAAGTGTCATTAGAATGATTTTGATTACTAAGAAAAGGTCAGGGGCACATCAAGAGAAGAGAACTAACATTTACTTAATGTCTACTCCACACTTTCCCCAGGTACTTCCTCTTTGTGCAGAAGCCCTGTGAAAATAGGTTATGAGCCAGCTTTATTATAAAAATAATTGCATCAATGAAAAAAGGATTTTTAAAGCCAGAGAGTTTGGGACATGCAATTATAATTACATTTTAGAAAATGTATTTAATAAGGAAAATAAAAATTGCAGTAACCACTAAAAAAATCCATGACCTGAATGTAACTGACATACCACCAAAGAGTTTCTGAATGGTGGGTGCATAAAATCAATATTAAATTAAAGAGCTTTTTGAGAGCCCTCTGCTGATTCAAACAAAAACTTGAAAGTGAATCGAAGTGCTTTCTCTCCTCTGAACATGTCACTACTTCTCACTTGCCCACACAATCAATTTCTCCTTAGGATCAGGCATCACTCTCCACTTTGAGGAAGTGAGTACAATGATATCCTTCATTCATGGCACAAATGCTTCCCAGCAGAACTTTCCACCCTCTCATCAAAGAGTCATATACCATGGATTCTCTGGGGCCCTACTTCCTTGGGAGCTTGTTTAAAGGTTTTAGAAGGGACACACATACTTATATGGGAGTGTCACACTCTATGACATAGCATGCAACTTCTGTAGGGTGCACACAGTATAGTGAAAAAAGGAGACACTTCTCTACTCAGCTAAATCAGCTGAATCAACCCTATCAATGGAATGACAGACATCACAGCCACATTGTGCTCAGAACCCTTACCTTCCTTTCTGATGCAGTTGCTTATTTGATTATTTTGTCTTGTTATAGATGTGAACTTGATACAAGAGGAACTGCTGGGATATCCAGATTATTGTGTCCTCAAATATGTGTCTCAGGTATACATGTTTAGTAATAGAAACAGAGACTGTTCATTCAAAAAAGAGAAAAGGACTGCTCCTTAGAGTGGAAATCAATAATAGAGAGCTGGAGTAGAGTTAAGTCTCAAAAGTCTTGAACAACATCTGTCAGGATTCTGTACAGGTGAATCCCATGGCCGTGCTTCCATTTTCCATGATGCTAGGGTTGGGTTTAAGTATGCTCTATTGTATTCCATACAGTCTTGGTGGAGGGAGCTCTACAGTCTTTCTGCCAATTGGATTCTTTAGTATATTAATAGTGATGCCTTTCCCTTTGTATCATGTTTTCCTTTCACTGTCTGCTGAGGGTTCTGGCTTTTTCAGGAGGTACCCGTTTGAAAGATCTGAGCACGCATTGCACTCTGGGCAATGAGGAAACAGAGGGAAGATGAACTATTTTCAGGGAGCATGTACTTTCTTCTATGTCTTTACACATTAATTTCTATTTCTGCAAAATGTAAATAAAAATCCCTGGGAAAAATCTCACTTTCTAGGAAATCTTCTGAAAGGCTAATAACTAGTTAGACACTCAATGATTATAGAGAGGTTGGAATGTTGCAAGTACAGAGATAAATTATAATTTTTTTGGCTATCTATATTTAGCTATACTTCTTGCCCACTTCTGTGTCTGACATAACATGTCCATAAGATAAAAAACCTTAACAGACCACTAGCTTTCACTAGTATCACCAGCTAGCCTTCAGAACTAATAGCTTAGGGTTCCACACTCTTTTCCATCATGGTTGAAAAGTCCCTTCATATATGACTCTTTGTTCCCTTACCCAGAAACTTTATGAAACTATTATTTCATTGGAACATGACAAGCAATGGCCACTCAATTTGACTCCAGAGTAAACTACCTCTTAACTATTTTGAGTTGTGAGCTGAAATTTTATGTTTATACCTGCATGAGTTAAGTTGAAACAAACAAACAAAAAAGAAAGTAAAACCAACTAAAACTAATAAAAATGTTTCCCAGCTAGGCATGGTGGTACTGCTTTTAATCTCAACACTCAGTATGAAGAGGCAGGTATGTTTCTCTGATGTCAAGGGCAGCCTCTTTTGTAGTAAGATACAGGACAGCCAGGGAAATATATATATGACAAAAGATCCAAAGAAACAAACAAACCAAAAGCAAAACCAAAAATTATCTCAAATCTCTTGCTCTCCTTGCCTTCAAGCTAATGTGATTAAATGGAGCAGAACTGACCATAAGGTATACTAATAATATCTTGAAAAATTGCTGTTAACTGATTAGAAAATCTAATGTTTCCAATGGCCTCATTTATCACATCTCCCAGAATGCTGGACCAGGACAGGGCAGTGAGTAGAGAAAGGCAGACAAGGGAAAACCTTACACACTGCGGTAGCATTCTCTGCTTTTATTTCCTTGCAATTAATTTTTTTTGTCTTTGGTAAATGACAGCAGTGGCAGGACATCTATGAAGTGGAAAGTGTAGGACACTGGGACCCCTGTAAGGACGTGATGCAGGTTTACAAAGGATCTCCCAAACATTCCAGAAGGCTATGAATATGGGACAGAATCTCTTCCTTCCAGTGTGTTCATGGGATCCAAAGTCTAGGCTGGGGTCCAGGCTGAAAGTAAAAGAGAAAAAGCTAATAAACAGCATTTGTCTGTCTCTACTTTCTGATTTGTTGGGAGCATAGTGTATAGATTCTTGCATCCACATATCTCTAGAAAAACATGGAATGTTAATAACACAGAATGGTCTTTCCAATATAACAATAAAAAAAAAAAAAAAAAAAAAAAAAAAAAAAAAAAAAACTGTTCTTCTATCCAGAAATCTGAAAATAAAAATGATTAACTCTTTAGTGTTCTGTGTTATCTGTTGGGCCAGCCCATATCAAGCTCCTTCAACCAGGATGAGAGGAGACAAGTAATCTAAATGGCCTTTATAAGTATATGCTCCCTCAAGCTCACACAAAAAGGAATAGAGGTGTCTAATAGCCCACATGATGTCTATGCTCTCTGTTTGGCTCAAACCAGGCCAGACTCTTAGGATCTTAACCTATTATACAAAGCTCATCAATAGATCCCATCTTCCTAGAAGAAATGATATTACACTGTGTTGAGTTTCCGTTATACTTATTTGATCACCTGAGATTGATTCTATTACATGAGGAAAGGTTTTTTTTTTTTTTTTTTTCAAATTGGGATTAAATACATTGGTAAAAAAAATGCCATTGTTAGACTCCCAGAAGTCTGATCTGAGTTGACAAAATTAATCTGTACCAGGTTATCATTCTTATCTCTTTGTGTGGTTTATTTCCCTGTATGACACCTGCAGCCACACCCTCACTGACTGTAGGTGCAATGAGACCAGCTGTTTCAAACTCCTATCTCCAAGAATTTCCCACTGTGGTGGACTGTACCATTGAACTTTCAGGCAAAATAAACCATTATTTTCTTATATTATTATTATCTGGTATTTTATCACAACAATGGGAAAAGTAACTAATACCACAAATATAAGTGTATATGCAGATATATATAGACATACATATGTGCTTGCTCTCTATCTATCTATCTATCTATCTATCTATCTATCTATCTATACACACACACACACACACACACACACACACATACATGTTGTGCATTTATGTGTGTACCATAATGGTATTATATAACCCAGTATGTGGCTGTTGGTGCATATGTCCAGCATAGAGTTGTTACATAAACCTGTATGTATACTGTGGGTGTATGTATGCAGCATAGATTTCTCATATAAATCTGTATATATACTTAAATAAAGATTGACCATGACTAAATTTAAGTTAGACTGCTGTATCCACCACCCTCACATGGCCTGTCTAATCAGCTTTTAACAAAGACATTGCTGGAGTAGTTATTTGAGAAGCCTGTGTAATGGACGTGTGCCTCTCTAGTTGTTCTTCAGTAAGGAATTTTGCAATTGCTTTGGCCAGATTTCTTGCTGTACTGACATTTCCTCTTAGTGACATTCTACTCACTGGCCCCTGCATTGGTCCCTACAATAAATCCCTACTGGTTATTTGTTTTTGGAACAGAGCCCAGGTTCTTTTCCTCATTAAGAAACTCCACTGCAGTATTCTTCTTGAATGAGGTCTTCCTAAGTTTAAAATTTAAGAAATTAAAAAAATAATGTATAATCATAAAAGATTCTCCATCTTCCATTACTAAAGTTAAACATATATGTGATTTCTTGTTTTTTAATCTCTATTTATTTTATTCTCAGCAGAGTTAAATACTTTCCTATGTTTCCTACATACATTAATTATAGTTCTTCTTTCCACATTTCCCCCTTTTTTGGTGATTTTTATAAGCTTGTATCAATTTTAGATTTAACCAATTCACCATATATACTTCATTTTTACTGTATGAAATTTCAGTAGGCTGTGCTTACTTCTTTGTGTGCTCACAGACATTTGCTTCTATTTTCATTTTACTGCTCTTTAACTCATTAAATATTTACTGTTTTAATCTATTTAATTTTGAGATTCTGTGCCTTCCTGATTTTTATTTTGACAAATAAGTAGAATCTTGGAAAGATGTATCCATAATTAGTGAGCAGTTCTTATTTTAAGGAATTTCTTCAAAAAGTAAATACTTTGAAATGCAAACGAAATCATCTCATGTTTGTGACTTTCTTGTTTGCATATTTTATTCTACTTTCACATTTAGAATAGGTATGCTAGGTATGCATGGGGGGGGAGAGAAAGAGAGAGAGAGAGAGAGAGAGAGAGAGAGAGAGAGAGAGAGAGAGAGAGAGAGAGAGATATGGATGTTGCAAGTGTCCTGGCTGCTAGTTTCTTGATCAAAGAGCAATGCTGATATGTTCTTTGTTTCCTTGACCTCAGAATGGAGATCCTGCTCAGAAGCACTAAGGCAGTGACATATTACATGTTACAAGACTGGAATATTCCAGGGTCTTAGAATCAGAGTAGGTGACACAGATTGAAGTCACTTAACACTTAAGTCTGCAAGCCTTCTGTGAACTCAGCCTGTTGTTTAACCTGCTTTTAACAGAAAAATGGAAAGGTCAGCCTTACTTGCCTTGGATTTCCCTTGTGTTCAATTTTTATAAAATAAGCTAATGTATGTTGTGATCTTAAGTTTTGTACCCTTCCATGCCCCTAATCTAAGAGTAACATATGTGTGTTTATGTGTGTTATGATAGTGATCTGTTGGAAAGCAACCTTATAAAATAAACCATAAATGTTAGATGTAAAACAAAATAGAGAGCAAAGACTTTTGTGAGCAATACAAACAATACAGATGCAGAGCCAGGGACCAACAGATCTACAAAACAAAATTCAGGTAGGCAGATTCAGAAGCTGTATTACTAATATTATTGTTGTTGTTAATAATAGCAATAATAGTAATAATAATAAATTTAATGTAACCAAGAGGAACATGCTCTGTAGCATTTGGGAGGGATGGCCAAATCATAGCCATTAGTAGAATTGGTCCTTCTTTCTCAACACCACTGTCTCTCTGTGTAGCCCAGGACCTGGCAAGCACAGAGCTCTGTAAATTCTTAGATCCAAGAAACAGATTTCATCACTGGCCATTCGCTCAGTAGAAGTTTGCTCCCTGCAGGCTATGGGGCCACAGGGAATTGCTTCATTCCACAGCCCCACTTTTCCATTTGTGCATTTCTCCAGGTCTCTACTGTGATAGATTGGAAACATTTCCTCCCAAGTTCCCTGTAATCCCACCTATAGAATCAGGTTTTTTGTTTTGTTTTGTTTTGTATTGTTTTGTTTGTGTTTTTGTTTGTTTGCTCATAAAGGAGAAAATTTCCTACCAGGGCAAAGTGCTAACTAAGGTAGAGTGAGCTACCAGTTAAGGTTTATTTTTTTAGCAGAGACAAGAGAGAGAAGTAGACAGTGCACTTTAGAAAATTATATATAGGTGACCCAGTAGAGCATCATTTCCCTCTTAAACTCTCATACATTTCTCCAGGACCCACACCCTCAGATTTTAAAACTTATCATTAGTTTTAGTTGCCACAAAAGCCTTCATAGATGATGACACTAAAAAGGGGAGACTGTGAGGAATAGAGGAAGCAGAAAGGGAAAGATGGAGCGAGCAGACCAGGATGAGGAATGGGGAAGGAACATAAGAGGTTTCTGAGGACCTGAGAAGAGGGGAGACGGGCAACAGAACCTGCAAGGCTGGTATTTTGACATTGGTAGTTAAGAAAACAGAAGGAGACTAGGAAGTAGCTAAGAAAGAAAAAACAAACTTCTGGACTCACTCAGAAGCTATGGGGTTTGGACCCAGAGAGTGTATTCCTTTCCCCAAGAATGGAGAACACTTGCATGGATCTACTAGGCTCCCTCTCTCACCCAGTAGTCTGGGATTTTAAGGCCTCCACAGATGTTTCATCAATACAAAAGGAAACATTACTAACTGTGAAGAAAGCATATTAGCACCTTCATGTAATGTTTATGCTCATGAATACTTTTGTTTTCATCTCAGTGTTGCATTAACATAGTTTTGGATGTCATTTGGTTCCTTTTTATTTCAAGGAAGAATGATAGCTAAATATTTGCATCATCTAAAAATTCCATGTTGGGCTTTGATGGTGGGGTTGATTGGCTATGGTTTTGGGGTGAAGGGATTCATTCAATTTCTCACATAGATATGTTCTTGAAGGAAGTGCATAAGTTGAGAAGCAGTGGTCACACTGAAGGCCTTTACTCAGGCTAGGTGATATGGTACAGATAGGGGACATGGTGTGGAGTCACATGTTTGCTCCATTTTCCTCTTGACACAACAGAAAGTCTGAGCTGAGGCTACATTGCTGGAAACTCGCATCATCTGTTCTTATATGAGGTCCTGCTGTCTTACTGACCTTTCCTTGTACATGGAAGACAGGTGCTCAAACTGCTTTTGCCCACAACTCTATGTGAACACATGAATAGAGGGTTGTTTTGTTCCAGAGTCTTAGGAGCCATGTGCAAAATTGTAAGTAGGGGCTCCCCAAAGTGGTTTTCATAACAAGGAAAAGCACATGAAAGCAGTAGAGAGAGAATTCCTGGGGTCTATAGGATGAGAGGTCTAGAGAAGGCATCCTGTCACCAGGTGTGTCCAACCATTTTACATTAAAAGGCCAGCATTGTAACTCTACACTGATGTGCTAGGCTGCACTCGTAAGTTATCTGTCCTGGGCTCTATATGGCCTGCATGCTGTGGAATATAGAAGCCTGCCAGTGTAGAAGGAAGTGAAGCAAATGAGTGACTTTGAAGGGCTACAGGACTTGAGGGACAAGAGAAGTTCAACTGAGGGTGTAATTATGTGTTCACTGAAAGATATAAATCCCCTCAAGTAAAGGGAAACTAATTGAAATGTCAGCACCATCAGCTTGTGTTCACACAAAGTCAGTGTCCCATCTGCCTCCAGAGAGTATGCCTGGAAACCATGGCCATAAAGTGTTTTTTAAATTGGGAATGACTCCAATTCCTTTTCAGTATGGATTAAATAAAAACAGTAACTTAACCTAGGTGTTTGCTGAAGGGAATGCCTCTGAAGGAGAAATTGGAAGAGGTAGAATCTGTCTTCACCTCACTGCCTTCACCTAATCAAAACTCAAACCCTGTCAAGTCCTTCCTCTCCAGAGCCTCTGGGTAGCCAGGCTGCAAATTTACAGAATCCTCAGAAGTCAGATGCCTCCCATGCCTTCCAGGAGCAGAGGCAAGACAGGGAGCTGAGAGAAAAAAGAAGGTATGCACAGAGGAAGAGGAAAAAGAGGAAGAGAAGACTAAAAGAGAGCAAGAGGAGGGGAGAGAGAAAGAGAAAGGGAAGAGAATAAAAGAGAAAGAAGTGGTGGAAAGAAAAAATGAGTAATGCGGGAGAGAAGACTGGAAGGGGAGGAAGGGATGAAGAGAATGAGAGAGACATGAGTGGAGAGAGGAAGAATGGAGAGAATAGAAGGTCTACCCATTGCCTTCCTCAGATGCCACAGTCCTTACCCGTGCTACCATCACGCTAGGGGTTATATCTCAATAAATGCTTTTGTGATCATATGAATAAACTGATTTGCAGCTTCGGGGGCTTGCAAACATCCATCTACTCATGGCAACATGAAACCGTAGAAAGAAATATGGATCTTCTCTCCCTGAGTTGTTTATCACTAACAAGAAACAAAGTCCTGTCCTGCACCAAAATGTGTACTTTATACTTCATTCAATTTGCAGTAAACTTTGACTATAACATCGAGATTGAATAAGGTGGGATAGAGGCAGCACCAGGATACTGTTCTAGAGGTTCATAGCCTAGTCCTACTTCTTGTGCTGCTTTCTGCTTCCTGATCAACTCAAGAATAACTGATTTCCTGTTTCCTTCACTGCATCTTCCTTGTGGTCTTTGTTATTGCGATGAAAGATCTCAAAAAAAAAAAAAACTTCCTAGGGGAGAAAACACTCATTTGTTTTACAATTCCAGGCTATAGTCCATTTTTCAGGTGAAGTCAAGGCAGGAACTAAAAGCTGCATACATACAGCCAAGTGCAGAGAGGGAAGAAATACACTGGTCCTTGTTTGTTTACTACTAAGTGGTTTCTCTTTCTTCTAACACAACCAGAGTTTAGCCCATGAATGGTGATATCCACTTTCCTATCACAATTAATAAGGCATTGGCTTATAGACAGTCTATAGTCCAACCTGATCTTGCCAGCGCCTCAAATGAGATCTCCACAGGTGATGGCAAACTGACAAACACTGTTATGATCTAAGCAATAAATGCCATAAAGACATTCCATATGACTGATCTCACATAGGATATTTACTGGGGAGATGGTATACAGAGGCTACATCTGGACGAAAGTAGAGGAAAAGAGTGAAGAGTGAAGGGACTGTCCTTTATAAAGGATGCAACATATGTGCAGGAGGAGGATGTAGGACTTATTGTGATAGTGGGAATGTTTCCCCTCCTGGCAGTTAGTGATAATGTGTCCCATTGTTGTTGGGTCCCTAACTACTGCACCTGCCATTCTTTAGTCTCTATGATGCAAAATATACCTTTTTTTTCCTTAGGCTCACTCTTGCTCCTTTTTAGATATTTGCTTGAAGTGATGACAAAAATATTGAATGACTGTTGGAATGTGTTTACTGTAATTCTGAGGCTTGGGCAAACCAAACCAGTCTTCAAAACCCAATTACCTTACTCCCACAACCAAACCTTCTTCCAGGCCTGTTTCTACCATCTTCTGGGATCTTGGAATGATGACTGGTCTCCATCTTGCATGTCTAGTGAAGAAGTGGAGGGATGAGTAACAGGTATGGATAGTAGTCCATCTTGCTATTGGATAAATCTGTAAGTATGTAACTTGCCACCCTGTGCAATGCAGGAATATCCTAAGGCTACCAGGATCCCCAAGAGAAATGTTACCAAAGTACTTTCTGTCCTTAGGTAACCTAGAATGGGAAGTACACTTTGCTTTGCCTAGAGCATCTATGTTACGGAAATCTATCTTTAGGGAAATAATTGGACAGGATCTGTGAAACTCCTCTGTGAAGGATAAACAGGAACTGGTGGAAGGTGTGAAGGTGCTCTGAGTACTGCATCTGTAGCACAGCCCAGCCAGCCACTCTGACTCACAGACCTACAAATCCATGTGAGTGTGGAGCATGTGTGATAAATCAAGCTTTTACAAGGAGAGTGTGGATAGAATGGTCTCCATTGAATCTTCTATAATTGTTTTTTTTATTAGCCAACACATTACAGCATGAGAGCTATTGAATTAGACAGGGGGTGCTGAAAAGCTGTCAGTTTCTTTAGCAAAGAAGATATACAAGACACAGAGAACGAGTCCCTCTCTCTGAATACTACCATATTTAAACTAGTCTCAAGAACTGAGACCTTGTCATGCCCCTTTGGCTTCCTATACATTTGAAGATAATTATCTTATCTTTGTGTTTTTCTTGCCTAGCCCTGAGATCACTGTGTATCACACCAAGTGTAGAATGGTTGAAACTAGCATGTACTTCTGGAACTGGTTAGCTTTTACCCTGGAATGCATATCTATCTATCTATCTATCTATCTATCTATCTATCTATCTATCTATCTATCTATCTATGTCTATCTATCTATCTATCTATCTATCTATCTATCTATCTATCTATCTATCTCTGTCCCTCTATCTCTCTCTTACTCCTTTGGCTCTGGGAACGATTAGAAAACACTTTAATTTAGTGCTATGCAAGCAGAGACACAAGGGTACTTGGGGCTCTCTGGTTAGCCTATCCAACTTATTTAGTGTTTTCAGGTTTATGAGATACACTTTCAAGAAGAAGGTGAATGGCACCTGAGAAATGACATCCAAGGTTGATCTCTGAGCTGCACATTCGTATACACATGTACATAAACACCTCCAAAGACAGACAGACAGACACATACACACAGAGAGAGAGAGAGAGAGAGAGAGAGAGACAGAGAGACAGAGAGACAGAGAGAGAGAGGGAGAGACAGAGACAGAGACAGACAGAGACAGAGACAGACAGAGACAGAGACAGAGACAGACAGAGACAGAGACAGAGACAGACAGACAGACACAGAAATTTATATAAGATACTAGTCTTCTAGGAACAATGTCAGTCTCAGTAGACACAGATCTAGGCAGTGTCTCTGAGGAGAGTTACACAGTCTGCACTGTCTAAGTGTGTCACACTTAAAAGCACAATCATGTCAGAGGGTCTTCAGACTTAAAACTTTATTGTGGCATTTATGAAATGTAGAAATCAAGTTTCCTATCACAATAAGTTAGAAAATAATGAATCATCTAATGAATAGAATCCAAATTTCTCAAGAAGGGAAATATTTTTGGTTTGTGTGAAAGTATCAGCCTTCATTGGTGAAGATTGGCATATATGCTGGGTTAATTTTTTAGTAGTGGTTTATGGGAGGCTGAGCTCACAAGTGCTTTCTGGACTCATTACAGACACATTCTATTCTTAGCTCCAGGTACAACCTTATAAGCCTTTGTCTTCTACATTCCTTAGGATGATGAGTGTGTGGCTTTTATCAGTACACCATATGCCTCTCTAATGAGTACCCACAGATAGAGGCAAAGAGGCAAGACAATAGAAGGATATCCATGGCAGCTCTATTAGCTACTTTTATTTCTGTGACAAACTAGGCTCATGTACTGAACCGTATATGGACTCCATACAAAGTCTTGAGATGTCCCCTTGACTTTCCGGGATATCTTAGTTCTGAATTTGTTCTTTTCTGGATGTATAGCCAGGAAGGTGGGATAAAGGTTCAGGTCATCCAAGCTGGGAAACTGAATTTTCTTAGGGGGAGCTGTATCATGGAGGATCTTAACAAGCAAATTCCTTCCTTGGAGCAAGTCTTCAGAAGAGCAAGTTCCTCCTCCAGATGGACGTGCTTTCAAGCTTCTTCTGATTTTCTCATGATAACAGATCCACTTCAGTGACTATGAAATTTCTGAAATACATATTCTTAGCCATCAGCTATCTTCAATGGCCACAACTCAGGTCTGTCCTGCGCGCTGTTTGGTCTCGCCAGCAAGAACCCACGCGGACACACGGATCCTTCTGCAGCAATGCGTTTTTTGCATGATGAAAAGAGGAAGACCCCGGGGCCCCAAAATGGCGCTGCTTATATAGCCCTGAGGCAGCGTGTCCTCCACTGGTTGGCGCCCCCAGGAGTGGGCGGTGATTAGTCATGTACACCCATAATGCGCAAGCGCTTCAGGTGAGCCACCCCGCACTATCCACAAGTTTCCTCAGAGCGACAGCGGAAGTCAGCGCCATCTTGTAATGGCGAATACTCTAACCTCTCCCTACACAGGTCCAACAAGATTAAAGGTCTAGAGAAAAGGTCACTCTGGGGAACATCTTACATGGTTTGAGTTCTTGCAAACTTGGGCCTAGTTTTGCTCAGGTGTCTTGTTACCTACCACAGGCAAGTTCTTTATCCAGCTCATTTGCTTATCCAAATTGCTAAAGCAATGGTTTACGTAGAACGTCTTTATGTGTTTATTTGCAGCTGAAATCGTAGCATAGGAGGTCAGGTAATGGGTGAAAATGAAAGTAAGTCCCTATAGGTCCTTCCCCCAAATAGTCTTTAAGTGCCCCATTACTCAAGTCACAAGATAAAATTCAAGAACATTTGCAGTATTTTCCATCATATTTAATAATTATGAGTGTTTAATATTTCACAAGATTAAAACAGATCAGATGAAAATTTTATATCTGTTTTGTTTTGTGTGTGTGTACTGGAAGGGGGTTGTTCTGGAAAATTTAACTCAGGTCTTCATACTTGCAAGGCAAGCACATTAACAAGTAGCCTTTTCCCCCAGCTACATTCTCCATATATTGTATAAATAATTCACTAGTATCTTCCAATCAATAAGGGAGAAGTACTTTTTACAACTACGTGTTTATTGCTGTAATGAGAGGGAGGGAAGAAGAAAGAAAGAGAGTGAGAGACAGAGACAGAGTGAGAACAGAGACACACACACATACAGAGAAAGAGAGAGAGAGAGAGAGAGAGAGAGAGAGAGAGAGAGAGAGAGAGAGAGATAAGAGAGAGAGAGAATGTATGTAGGGATCAGAGGACAATTTCATGGAAATCAGCTCTCTCTCATTCCAACTTTACATGTAATCCAAGGATCCAACTCAGATTTCCAGGCTTGTTTTTCAGGCACCTTACCACTGAGCATCTTGCTAGCTCTTTTTTATCTCTAGGTTAATATGAGAAACTCACAAAGATCAGATAGAATCTGCTGAGGGTCAAGTAGGAAGTGAAGTACCTTGAGTTTGAACAGTGTTGTTCTAGATCAAGCTCAAGGAGGTGACCAAAACATTGTATTCTTTCCTTGAAACTAATAAATAGTTTATTTCAAACCACCATTGCTTTGGTGAGCCAGTTAATAGATTACAAATGAATGTCTTTCTTTCTAAATGATTTGGAGTTGTTTCCTCCAAGAACATGGATTACAGATCTTTAATACAGTATAATGAATCCACTCAGCATTATATTAATGGTCAAACAACAGGATCTTTAAACAATCTGTGATCATATCTATGAGGGGTTTTCTAGACTGTATTAGTTTAGGACTGGAAGCTTACCCTAATGTGAGTGGCTGTGTCATGGGCTATAGTCACAAACAATAGGAAAAAGAGAAAGCATGCTAAGCAGCAAACTCGTCTATCTTTGGCTCCTGACTTTGGATACCCTGTGGTCAATTGCATCATGCTCCTGCTACCATGTCTACCATTCAATTAGGACTAAGTCTTAAACCAAGCTATAATGAAGGAGTCTTTTGTTTGAGCTAGTATACAACCAAACACCTGTTTCCAAGGATTTCCAGAAAATGACAGTGAGAAAATCCTATTTGTATATAAGTTACGTGAAATATTGATAGATTTGTAGAGAAGATGGATACTTTTTAACAACACTTCATTTAATTATTCAACAGACTCATTTCTCGAGTCCTACCTCATACCATATGAGTGGGCCATACCACCCACCATGGGGCAGGAAACCAAAGCATGAGACACTTATTTCAATGACCCTTTCATATCACTTTCCTATTGGTCTTAGTTACTTGTCTAGTTGCTGTAGCAAAATACCCAGCAACAAGTTGGGAAATGTTTTTTCTGGCTCCTACAGTTCCAGGAGGTAGAATCCATCATGACACAGAAGGAGTGGCCACAGGGATATGAGACAGTTGGTGCTACTGTGTCCACAGTCAGGAATGATGACCCCATGGTCAGCTTGGTTTTTCCTTTTTATACAATTTGGGGCTCCAACTCATGGAATGGTGGCACCCACACTTAGAGTAGGTGTTCCCACATTAATTAACCTAATTTTGGAACTCCCTCACTGACATGCCCAGTGATTTTTATCCAAGATGGTTCTAGATCCTGTTATGTAGAAAGTACCTATTAACCATCACACTTTCTGACTCAAATCCATATTGGTCATTTCCAAACTGCTAAATGAGTGAATTGGTATGATGTGGGTTTAAGGAAACTTTTTCGTGAGTTGTATGTTCAATTATGCAAAGAAATTTTAGGATAAATTACATCTTTTTTGTCCTGGTTGTTTTTATTTTTCTGTTTGAAGTCAGAGGACAACTTGCATTAGTCAGTTCTCTCCTAACATGTGGCTCATGGTACCAAATAAAGATTATCTGTTTTGGAGGCAGGCAGTTTTACCACTTAGGCATCATTGGCTTTGATATGATTTTCATGTTCAGTGAAAGCCAAATAAACAATTAGGAGAATCTATCACTCTGAACCAAATATGAAAAGGAAAACCAGCACTAATTGGACCAATAAATTTCTGTTCGTTATGCTGTCATATGACTTTTCATGATTTAACTGGTATGTCTATTGTGTAAAGACTTTCCTATGTTTGTGTATATATGTGTATCATCATACATGTATCTGTATATGTATGTATCATTGTGTATGTGTAGATGCATATGTATACATGCATGCATACATATGTGTGGGCATTCTAGGACAACTCTGGAATGTTGTTCACTTCATTTGAGGTAGGATCTCTCACTGGCTTGGAGCTTACCAATTAGACTGGCTGACTATTAAACACCTCAAATCTGTCTGCCTCAGTATCCCCACTGCTGAGATTACAAGTGCACACCACCGTGTCTGGCTTTTGTAATATGCATTCTAGGGAAAACAAAAACAAAAACAAAAACAAAAAAAATACTGTACTGAACCATCTCCCTAAGCCCCAGAGTGAGAATTGTTGTCACTAGTCTTTATTCACACCTGTACCTGGATTGCAGATCCATGGATTCCTCTTGAAGAGGGTTACAACTGCTGTACAAGCACCTCCAGATTAGCACTCCAGTCCATGCCATTTTGGGACATTCTCTTCCAAGTTTCCTAAGAAGCTTTTATCACATGTCTGCCATTTTGTTATACAAGATCTATGTGGCATCAACCACCTGGCACATAGCACCCAGGTGTGAGGGAGCATAGACATAGTAATTTACCATGTGGGAATGGAAGGAACATAGATCATCTTCACACAAAATCTGAGGGCAAAATGCAGAATTCTAGCAAATTCAAGGGAGGCTAGGAAGTGTTGTCTTTGGCTGGCCTCTCAGTCACAACTTGAAATGGTGGTTGGGAACATGGATTGCTTCTCTTTCCAATCTATTTAATACCACATCTCTTCTTCAACACCAAACTTTATTTTAAAATTTTTATTTGCCTGTGTTTATTATGTATATGTGCACACACACCCGTGTGTGTGTGTGTGTGTGTGTGTGTGTGTGTGAGTGTGTGTGTGTGTAAGCATTCATACATGTGAGTGTAGATTGTAATATGATACAGTGGTATGTGGAGGTCAGAGGATAACTTCAACTGTCATTTGTTATTTTTATATTATTTTTTTGAGACAGTTTCTTTGCTCTTTGCTGCTATGTATAGTAACTTAGCTGTGCCATGAGCTTCTGAGATTCTCCTTTTTTTTTCTCCTATGTCATGGTAGGAGCACTAGAGTTATATATATATGCTATCAAATTCTACTTAAATCCACATTCCCAGTGAGGTGACATACTTTTTACTCACCCTAAGATCTTAGAGATTAGAGAAGCCATTTGAGTCCTTGTCAATCATTTCTGTTATAATTTCTTTTTATTATCATCTTCACCATATTTATTTTTTAAAAAGAATAATCAGAAAGTAGATGGCTAGAGAGAACAGCTATTCTTTGATGATGGAGGAAATATTTCAGAAGTATTGCTTTCCTGTTCTTTTAAACACTCAGCCGAGCAACTATCATTTAGCCACTCAGTGTTAGGGATACTTGCCCTCAAGTGTCCAAAGCTGACCATATCCAAGGGGATGGAAAATAAAAAGCTTATGCTTTATATATATTTTCAATCAGATGCCAGCCCCAGTGTGGCCTTATTGGCTTTGTAGGTACTGGAGCAGGACTGGGGTTTGTTTCTAAATATCTTAAGGAGGAGGCTACCCAACTCCACTTTCCAGGGAGAGAAGTTGATCTGTACCTCCTTCAATTTCCAATGCTGAAGCCTTCCCCAACTCACTCCCTTGGGCAAGACATGCATTTTCCAAGGTCAATAAGCTCTTTCTTTTTGTTCTTTCCATGCTGCAGACAGGCATGCATTAAATTTTTAACAGCTTATTTTCCTTCCTTTCTTCCTTCCTTCTTTCTTTCCTTCCCTCCCCCTTCCTCCCCTTCCCTTCTTCCCCTGCCCCTTCTCTCTCTCTCTCTCTCTCTCTCTCTCTCTCTCTCTTTCTCTCTCTCTCTCTCTCCCCCCACTCTCTTTCTTTTTTATTATATCAAATTTACAGTCACATGAAAGGGACAGGATTTCAGCTATTCACTGAGACTCTGCAGAATACCCTGGACTTGGGATTTTAGCAACTTTATATTTCAACTTTCGGTCAAAACTAAGGGCAGATGTCAAACTATATGTAGTGCCATGCAAAACCTGTTCACGATGTATCTGTGTGTAACGCAGACAACTCATAGCAATGAGGCGGGTGACAGCAATGAAATGACCACTTCAGGTTTCCTTAAGGTGAGGGAAATTGTCATAAGCCTCAGTGTGAGTGACAGTAGAGAAAAGACAAGCACCAATTAGATGAATTTGTTTATGTGTAACTAGAACATTACCAATTTAAATTTTTATTTTTCTCTATGGACAGAAACAATAGACCAAGTTAAACATAGGCATTGAAGATTAATATTACTTTAATACTTATTTTCACTTTTTTTGAGGCAGGGCCTAATGAAGCCAAAGCTATACTGCAGCAAACTTCTGATCTTTCTGCTTCTACTGAAATGTAAAGATTACTTGCATGTGCCAATATACCTGTTTATGCAATGTTGGGCTAGAATATTTTTGTTCTGTGGCTTTTATGTAAGTACTCCACCAGCTGAACTACACCTACATCCGTGGAAATATTTATCTATTGCTTACTAAATAATAACCCCTGTGTTAACCAACTCATGATACACCACCTCACGTAGCCAGCCAGCCCACAAGCAAAGTAGCAAAGTACTGTGATTGTCCACATTTCTCAACTGTGGAAATAGACAAGACAAAACGGTAAATGGGCACCCCAAGGTAGCTCATCCAGTTTCAGATCCCCAAATATGGCCTTTCTTAATCATCATCCTGTGCCGGATACTAGCAAGGGCTCTCTTAGTGTCATTGCTCTCTGAAACACTTACATTTCAAAACAGTCACAGCAACCTGCAAAACAGGGTTCTTCCCCCTGCACAGTGCACCTGAGGTCCCTATGACTCTAGCTCTTTCTGGTACTGAGTGTAAGATGAGTGACCTTGCTTAGTTCTTCAGAATTAAATTCCATAAAACTCTTGGTTCTATCAATTTAGAAAATATAAAATCTTTGGTTCCAAGCCAGACAAATCTAAAAAAAATTGGGCTTTATTTTCAAACTCTTGCACCCAGAGTATTATTTTTATCCCCAGTGTGTACCTCACTTCAACACTAGCATTCTACCAACACAGAGGCCATACAATGGTTCATAAGCACAGTATGCTAACAGGGGACACCGTGAAAGGCCCAGAGAGACAGGCCTGTAACACTGGAAGGTGTTTTACAAAACCATATCTCAAATCACAGAAAGCTTTTGGTATGCTTGTTGCCAGATGAAATACTTAAATCATGATCATATGTAAAGGCAAGTAAGTTCTCCTCATCCATGATCCTCAGGTGTAGTGTTTGGAAAGAATGTCTTGGCAGGAGCTTGTGAACGACACCAGGAGAGACCATGGGGAATCTGGTAGAAGGGCTCAGCGGGTTCTGCTCAAGGATAGTACCAAGAGAGATCATGAGGATCATGGGAAAAAAGCTTAGCAAGAGCTACTCATGATCCACACCAGGACAGACCACGAGGATCCCATCATTCCTTTCCCCTGACAGTATTGCTGAGTTCATTTTTTTTCCTTCTAAATCTCATTACTATGGGGCTAGGGAGATAGTGAAATGCTTGCTGAATACCAGCGGTGCTTGAGCTCAATCCGAAGAACCTTTATAAAGCTATACATGGTAGTGTATACCAAGAATCCCACAGCTGGAGAGTCAGAGACTAGTCTCTCTGAGTCTTGCTCTCCCAGAGTTTGAGATCTCTGGATTCACAGAGAACTTTTCTCAGAATATAAAAGGAAGACACTCAGCATTGATCTCTACCCTACACATGTACATGAACATACATGAATGTACACCAGCTACCTCATGTACCTGAACATACAAAATGCATTATTGAAAGAACATCCACTACCTACAAAATATATACAATTACTATGTGTTAATAAAATTTTATAAAGGATAAGAGAATATTAACTATAACTTGAATGTTATGTACTACATATATCAACCGAATTATCACATGATAACCTATAAAACCATGCAACTGGCAATGAATTTTAAAATTCAGCATTAGGCCAGATTCTATGATATGTTTTTTCATGAGAAATGTTTCAAATGGAAGTTAGCACAGGGTTGGACTTTCTAGAAGAATGTTAATATCTTGCTTGGGCTGAGAGGCCTTAACTTTGTACTGGGTATTTGAGAGACAAAATTCCTCTCCCTTTTCAATATACCTGGAGATTCTCTACCAGCAGTGGTCAGGAAACAGATAATACAAAAGGTTTGCCTTCAGAGAGCTCCTGGGACCTGAAGTAAATCCCTTTCAGCCTGGTAAGATATGACCACCATACAAAAGGTGAGGGTCCCATGAACCCTAGACTTAAAGTGGACAGAAATTGTGTATTTTGGGCCATGGGGACTAGGGTTGAGTCCATGAGGAAGAACTTCAGGAGGTAAAGGAACCATTCTTGTATCTGTTATTCCCAGCTTCTTCCATAGATGCAGCCTTGGACTGTGGAGAAACACAGACCATGTAATGGGTTGGCCTTAGTATGCATAATGACAGCAAGTCCAGAGATAAAGCAGACTCTGATGACACAAATGTGAGGGGAGTCTGTGCAGAAGAAGGGCCAAAAGTTATTGATGATTAACAAGCCTCTGTGTGTATGCTTTGCTGTGCTTCATCACTGTTGTGTGGAATCCAAACTACATAAAGTTTCCACTTGACTGGCATGGTTCCTACTGGGAACATTCCTGAGTACAGCAAGAATGGAAGGGTTGCAGCATTCAGCAAGAATGGCTGAAGAGATGCACAGGGAATTTCTTTGACTCTAGTAAGCAAAAACACAGAAGCTGTACGAGGCAGGAAGGAGTGTGAAGGACTTAGTGAAAAGCCAAGCACCAGTCTGCATTGTGAATGATAGCCCAAACAAGCTGTTGTAGTGGGGCCAGTGTAGATTGGACAGCTGAACCAACAATGCTTATTCTTACTCTTCTGTACATTAAAATTGTGAGATTGAGATTCCATCAAGAGCCTCTTCCTGGCTTGGTGATATTTGCTTTCTCTCTGTATTATCCCATAGATTACATGGGCTTTGTCAGATCCAGGAGGGTAGTAGAAGTGATATGGCAGAGGGTCTCAGTGTTAGAACAGCACTAATGGCCTAAAAAAAAAAAAAAAAAGTAATCAACAAATAGAATCTCAAGCTTGGGTAGAAAACAAACTCTATGAAGACAGGTCCCTTTACGTTATATTAATGCCATAGGTGGAATAATTATCCATTTAGTGAGATACTCTACTTTCCCTTACTAGTATCCTTGCCCTTAGCACATTAATTTGCAGGGCCATGGCCATGTAGCTGTGTAGAATTCCTGCCTTCCTAATTACTAAAAAACAATTAATTGTGCTTTTACTTCTATCTACTTCTGTTCTAAGAATGCATTTCCCTAATACTTTTTGTCTAAGCACCCTGCCCTATCTTCTGTGTGTCTGCCTCTAGAAGAGCAGAAAGTGTTCTCTATTGGGGAACCATCTCTTAAGCCCTTAAGTCTGTTTTATTTCCAAGCTTGTGCGGAGTCCTTAATTATATATACCTTGCGGATTACCTGGTCTATATCTTTACTTCTTCAGATACTTTTCTTAGTAGATCACTGGGGGTGGGTGGGTGGGGCTGGTTCCCAATGCAGTTTAACTTGTGCAGCTGCCTCATCTACCTAATTCAACACAAAAGAGATTTCATGCTCACCTTCCAAGAGTAGTTTTGCTTGCAATTTACCAACGAGGCCTAAATCACAGTTTAAGATTTTATTTTGTGTCAGTAATAAGATTAAGAACTCCAGGAGACAATCCCAATATCCCTACTATCATCTAGAAACCTTGAAAGGATTTCTGTCAAGCTCCAGGTAAGGGATTGTTTACACTGGGTTGGCATGTGGGCATGTCTGTGTAGATTGTCTTAATTAAGTTAATTGATGTGGAAAGAGTCAGTAAAGTGTACCAATTGCCCCTTAGATAGGTGGTCCTGACCTGTAAAGGATAGACAAATTGAATTGAGCATAATCAAGAAGTTAATTAAACATAGATACAGTCATTTCTTGTGATATTGATCATGGATATGCTGAAACTACATGAAGTTCTTGCCCTTACTTTGACAAAATGATGGACATATCCTGGAAGTGTAAAATAAGTCCTTTTCTGCCTTAAATTCCTTTTTTTCATCAGAAATTAAATTATCGGGGGGGGGGAGGAGAAGAGAGAGAGGAAGAGAGAGATATGTTTATCTTATGCTGGTGAAAATATAAACATAAAATTTGAAGTCAGCGGAAAAAACTAAAATTACAAGTTCCATATGACCTAGTCATGCATAAATACTTATATGTATATATCTGAAACATTTTAAGATAGAATAACACAGAGATACTTGTTTGCTACACTCTCTCACTTGGGGAGAAATGCAGGTGTGGGTGGGGTTCCCTGGCTCTAATGCTGGGCCCGCATGCCCTAGGCTTCAAAGCTCACGGCAACGGCCCTCCTACTCGTTGAGGTATAGCATCCGTGGGGCCCGACACCACGGGGGTGAGACGCCGGGATGGAGCAGCCCTGGCCCCAATGTTGTGGCTGCCTGCCGCCTTGCCGCCCGAGCCACCACTGCCGCCCCTAGCTGCTTGGCCATGGTACAGGGAAGGGGCGCGGATAGAGACTAGCCATGGGCGCTCTCCAGCTCTGTTGTGCTCAGAGCACTCGCCACCCCGTGCCAAGTCTTGATGGTAGCACACTTCCCATAGTACCCGCTGCCCTTAAGAGCGCTCTGCCGCCCTAGAGTGGATCTCCTTGAGAGCCCAAGTGTCACAGCCCCTTAGACAAAGTTCTCCGATGCCAAAATAGTTTTCATCTTTATTCATTCTGGATGGCAGGCAGCGCTCACAGGGCAGGCTGTTGGGGAAGGAGGGGAGAGAGAGAGCTACTCGGGTCAGGTGTTCTATTTATATTGTTCTGGGAGGAGAAGACAGGGGTTTGGTAGCCGATACTTTCCATTGGCCCAGCTTGGGGACCTTTTTGATGCCTCATTTGTTTTGCCCAGGACTCAGGGTTGCTTTCTACATGATGAGTCTCACACGCCAGGCCTCTCTCTATACGGGGGTTATGAGAGCTATGGCAGTCTTCTGGGAGCCTTGGCCAGAAGCATGAATTCTGGTCCCTCGTGGAGGTTCCACTGTTCGTGGATTTTCTACCAGGTCTCCCAGGGCTCCCAGCCTATGCTTAACCAGGCGTTAGATTGTCTGTCACAGATCACTGCCCCACACTTGCTCATCCATGTTTATGGTGGTTTGAATGAGAATGCCTCCCATAGGCTCATATATTTGCATATTTTGTCCCAAGTAGGTAGGACATTTCGGAAAGATAAAGAGGTGTGGCCTTATTGGAGAAACTCTGGGTGGAATTTTGAGTTTTCAAAAGCCCATGCCAATTCAAGTTAACTTTCTTTCCCTCTTCATTGTGCTTGTGGATTAATTAAGCTCTCATCTACAGCTCAAGAAACATGCCTGTCTGCTTGCTACAATGCTTTCTGCCATAATAGTTATGGACTCACCCTTTGAAACTGTAAGCCCACATTGTGAGCTTTCTTCTAAGTTGCCTTAGTCATGGCATCTTAGCATAAAAATAGAAATGTAACTAATCATGTTAATTGCTGTTCTAGTCACTATAGCCAGTCATTTGAAACCGGTTAGCTTTCCATCAACAGATGAACTGAAAAAAAAGTTGGTACATTATAATGGAATTTTATGAACCAAAAAGAAAAACTGAACCATGACATTTGCAAAAAATTGGATGTAACTGGAAACATCATGTTAAGTGAAGCTGAAAGACAAATGCAATTTTTCTTTCAAATGCGGAACCTATATTCAAAATGATATGCAAGTATGTAAGTATGTGTGTGAATATACTTATATACTTATGTATGTGACTAGTCATCTGTGTTTAAGTATGTGTGTGTGTGTGTATGTGAATATATGTTTTTATGTGTATAGATCATGAGACTAGAATGCTGATCACCAGACGAATGAAAGGATCATAACAAGATTGAGAAACAGAGTGATTGACTACATGTACAAAGAAAAGAGAAATTATGACTATTGAGAAGGAAAGAAACATAAAAGTAAGAGTCATCAAAAGAAATTTTCATTGCCTCCAAAGCCTACAAAGCCAAACCCCCAAAAAATCCCATTTATTTTTTATATCTAAAATTCTCAACCAGAATCAAGCATTGAGCCCAGAACTTGGAGCCCCCTTGAACACATGCATGGTAGGAGGTAGTCTGCCTGTATCTGCACTCTGCTCTTTGGTGATGCTGGAATCAAGGCCTGAAGCCAAATTAGAGGGACTGCTACATTGGCTCACTCTATTAGTTACAGATAAGATTTCAGAGGGGAAATCATCAGTAATTTCAGTTACACTTTACTCTAGTTTTACTTTGTTAAATAATGAACTATTCAGTAACCTTTGGAATCCCCATGATTCATATTTAATAGGTCCAATTATGCTCTTTCTGTCACATCTATGAAATGTGATACATTTCCTTATTTAAAGGCCTGTGAGACAAGATCTCAGATGTTGTATTTTAGGTAAGGAGCTTTACGGTCCCAAATCTAAGAAAAAGATGAACCAAGCAATACAATTTTACCCACCAGTTTAACTCTAGAATTCTGTCCCCTCCCAGTGGTAACAATTGTATTAAGATATGGAAGTAGCTTGGTCTGGTAGCAATGTGGAGACAAGCAGATCTGCCAAGCCAAGAGAGACAGGACTCTGCAGAGAGACCCTGTCTCAAAAAAGAATTAAGTAGCTTATTTTTTCTTTGGGTATGTGCATGCTAGGAAGTGCTCTACCTTCAAGTGTCAGCTTCTACCCCAATTTTTCTGAAAATTCATACTCACTAAAACTGAGCAGTGAAGAAATTTGAATAGAGGAAATATCCCTAATTATACTACATAAGAATGTTACTATTTTATTTTCTCTTCAAGCTTCTTCAAATGTGTGAATATATGTCCTTCCCTTTCTTCCATGGTGTGGTAATTTTAGCTGTTTCTTGTCAAATTCTCATAGCTTCACTTAAAAACAACAAAACAAAACAAAAACATAAACAATAAAAAAAATTCCATCCTAAAAAAAATAAATAAATAAATCAGACTTTCTGATGGGTTATTTCTTCACTGGTGAAATGAGCCGATTCAAATCACATTAGATTATATTAAAAGAAGTTTTATTGGAAAGGTACTCTCTGGGAACTTCACTTGCCCCAAGGATTAAGGCCCAGGGAGTTTCTATGAGAAAGGGGAGAGAAAGAGAGGAAGAGTGTGTGCATGTGCAGAAAGAGAAGGGAAAGAGGAGAAAAGAGAGAGACCAAAATGCCTGGATTATATAGGGAAGACCCTCTGGGGGAAGGACAATCAGCCCACAGGCTGAAATGTTCAGGGTTGGTGGCAGGATATGTCAGGTAGGGACTGAGGGATGTTCAGAGAACCTGGAGGGAGGCCAGGCGTGCTTTGATATATAAAATACAAACCTCAGACCCTTGTCTCCAGTCTGAAACAAAACACCCTAAAATATAACCAAATCTTATACTGTACATTGTTTTGCAGTTGCTGGTACACTTGTACCTAGATTTACACTCAGCTGAGATCATTTTAAAGAGAATCCTATAATCCTAATATTGTCTCATGAATTATCTCAGTGTATGTTCTGGTTTGGTTTCTGCTGTAATAAAACAGTTCTACCAAAATGAATTTAAGGAGGGAAGGATTTATCTGGCTTACACTCCCAGGACAAAGTTCATCATTGATCGCATTGATCGAAGCTAGGCCAGGAACGCAAGGATGATTAGCTGAATAATGATAGCCAGGACTCAAACAGTTTGAAAACACAGAGTGTTTTATTCTTCAGAAGCTCAGCATGCTGGGGTCTCCTTATTACCAAGATCGAGAGACAAGCAAGTGAGCTTGCAGGCTTGATTTAAATTACCTTGAAATTCTGGGGTAGATGAGCTTTATATTACTCTATCTCTAGGCCTTCCAAAACTCCAAAAACTATTACTGGGTGAACTGTTAACTAGGGAAGTCTAGAAATTATTGCTAAAGAAGTCAGGGTAGGTGCACTTTATCTTACTCCACCTACCTGTTACAGGGAGCTCTGGAAACTTGCTGGCTCTTTGTCCTTGCTTTAGGCTAGGGGGCAGGGCATCTTTCTAGTTTCTGACTTTCTGACTAAATGCCTGAAGCCTGATTTTTGTTTGTTAGTTTGCTTGCTTTTTAACTGACTTGCCTGGGTTTGCCCAGTTCTTAGACCTAGTCTCCTAAACTGCCAATTTGAAACCTGCCCTGGAGTCAGCCTAACCTTTTTTTTTTTTTTTTTACTTTTTTTTTTTTTTTTTTTTTTTTCGAGACAGGGTTTCTCTGTGTAGCCCTGGCTCTCCTGGAACTCACTCTGTAGACCAGGCTGGCCTCGAACTCAGAAATCCGCCTGTCTCTGCCTCCCAAGTGCTGGGATTAAAGGCATGCACCACCACTGCCCAGCCAGCCTAACCTTCTTACAAATAGCCTTTGTTTAGAGCCAGGACTGATTGTCCACGAATCTGCATTGCTAAAAGAAGGCAGGAAAATTCCATAACAATTAGCATTCAGTCTTGTCCCCTGTGGACATGGCCAGAGACCAGCCAATCTAAAATGGCCACCCTTCCATCTAGTTTTCCACTCAAATGACTGTAGGCTGTGTGAAAATTAAAGCTGACCAGAGGTGCAAATCTAGAGAGAAGAGTAAGACCTTTAACAATGACAGTATCCTTTGGATACCCAATTAACAGGCTGTCTTACTTCCTCACACATCCACTGATAATAGTTTTAATTGTTCGGTGGTTATTTTTATTCCACTTGGATCCAGATGGAGACCCACCTATAACTGGTTCTGCCCCGACCAGCGGGACCAGTTATTGGAGGGAAACCCGAGGAGACCCCATGACCTGTGGGAGAGAATGGGCGAGAGAGAGAAGAAGGAGACCAAGCAAGCTCTTTGTCAAGGTCTCGTTTAATTTTCAAAACTCATCTACTTTTATACAATACTCAAAAAGGGGGAAACTCA
>CM052711.1:80197725-80283763 GCA_028551405.1 Uromys caudimaculatus | reverse complement strand
GCTAAGAGTTTTCCTCTTAACACTGCTTTCATTGTGTCCCATAAGTTTGGGTATGTTGTATTTTCATTTTCATTAAATTCAAGGAAGTCTTTAATTTCTTTCTTTATTTCTTCCTTGACCATGTTGTCATAGAGTAGAGCATTGTTCAGCTTCCATGTGTATGTGGGCTTTCTGTTGTTATTGTTGCCACTGAAGACCAGCCTTAATTCATAGTGATCTGATAGGAGGCATGGAATTATTTCAATCTTCTTGTATCTGTTGAGGTTTGTTTTGTGGCCGATTATATGGTCAGTTTTGGAGAAGGTGCCATGAGGTACTGAGAAGAAGGTATATCCTTTTGATTTAGGATGAAATGTTCTATAGATATCTGTGAAATCCATTTAGTCCATAGCATCTGTTAATTTCACTGTGTCTCTGTTTCGTTTGTGTTTCCAAGGTCTGTCCATTGATGATAATGGGGTGTTGAAGTCACCTACTATTATTGTGTGAGGTGCAATGTGTGCTTTGAGCTTTATTAAAGTTTCTTTTATGAATGCTGGTGCCCTTGCATTTGGAGCATAGATGTTCAGAATTGAGAGTTCTTCTAGGTAGATTTTTCCTTTGATGAGTATGAACTGTCCCTCCTCATGTTTTTTGGTGACTTTTAGGTGAAAGTCGATTTTATCTGATATTAGAATGGCTACTGCAGCCTGTTTCTTGGGACCATTTGTCTGAAAAATTTTTTTCCAGCCCTTTATTCTGAGGTAGTGTTTGTCTTTATCACGAAGATGTGTTTCTTGAATGCAGCAAAATGCTGGGTCCTCTTCATGGATCCAGTTTGTCAGTCTATGTCTTTTTATTGGGGAATTGAGTCCATTGATGTTGAGATATTAAGGAATAGTGATTGCTGGTTCCTGTTATTTTTGATGTTATTTTTACTTTTATGTGGCTATCTTCTTTTGAGTTTGTTGAAACTGAGTTTCTTGCTTTTTTTAGGGTGTAGTTTCCCTCTTTGAGTTGATGTTTACCAACCATTATCCTTTGTAGGGCTGGGTTTGTGGAAATATATTGTGTAAATTTGGTTTTGTCATGGAATATTTTGGTTTCACCATCTATGATAATTGAGAGTTTTGCTGGGTATAGCAGCCTGGGTTGGCAGTTGTGCTCTCTTAGGGTCTGTATGAGTTCTGCCCAGGATCTTCTAGCTTTCATAGTCTCTGGTGAGAAGTCAGGTGTAATTCTGTTAGGTCTACCTTTATATGTTACTTGACCTTTTTCCCTTATTGCTTTTAATATTCTTTCTTTGTTTTGTGTATTTGGTGTTTTCACTATAATGTGGTGGTACGAATTTCTTTTCTGGTCCAATCTGTTTGGAGTTCTGTAGCTTCTTGTATATTTATGTTCATCTCTTTCTTTAGGTTACAGAGGTTTTCCTCTATAATTTTCTTGAAGATATTTGCTTGTCCTTTAAGGTGGGAATCTTCACTCTCTTCTGTACCTGTTATCCTTAGGTTGTCTTCTCATTGTGTCCTGGATTTCATGGATGGTTTTGGTTAGATGCTTTTTGCATTTTGCATTTTCTTTTACTGTTGTGTAAATGTTATCTATGGTATCTTCTGCTCCTGAGATTCTCTCTTCTATTTCTTGTATTCTGTTGGTGATGCTTACATCAATGGTTCCTGATCTCTTTCCTAGGCTTTCTAACTCCAGGGTTGTGTCCCTTTGTGGTTTCTTTATTGTTTCTATTTCTATTTTCAGCTCCTGGATAGTTTTATGCATTTCCTTTGTCCGTTTGATTGTGTTTTCTTGAAATTCCGCCTGTTTGATTGTGTTTTCCTGTAATTCCTTAATGGATTTCTGTATTTCCAATTTAAAGGCTTCTAGTTGTTTATCTCTGTTCTCTTGCATTTTTTAAAGGGTGTTATTCATTTCTTTCTTCACATCTTCTATCATCATCATGAGAAATGATTTTAAATCTGAGTCTTGCTTTCTGTTGTGTTGGGGTATCCAGGGCTTGCTGTGGTGGAAGAACTGGGTTCTGATGGTGCCAAGTACTCTTGGTTTCTGTTTCTTATGTTCTTACCCTTGCCTTTTGCCATCTTGTTAACTCTGATGTTAGCTGATCTTACTCTGTCTTGTGACTTACCCCGACTGCAGGCCTCTGTGTCAATACTCCTTGAAGACCAGATCTCTCTGAGAAGTGTTTGGGTTTGGAGAGCTGTGACACAGGGTTCGCTCTTGGGTGCAGAAAGAAATCAGAAGGATCTTGTCCCCAACTGTCCCTTGGTTCCTATGTCCTGATGGCTCTGGAAAGGTCCCTATTGATCCAGTGAGTTTGAACAGAAGTGATGATTTTGCCTGTGCTCATAGGTGTGTCACCACTCCTGGGATAGCAGCTCTCTCCTGGAGCCCTTGGCCCAGGCTGAGGTCCCCAGGCAGAGACCTCTGGTGTCCCAGGCAGAGGTCTCCCCCCACAGATGGAACTGGAAGGTACAGAGGTTTCCTGTCCCCGAGGTCTCCTCTGGCCCTGTATCCCACCGGATCTGGGTGGGTCTGGGTGAGATGTGTTGCTCCCCTTAACCCCACTCATGGCTTTTCCAAGCTCCTGAGAGGGTAGCTTTCTGTAGTGCAATTGGCTATGGACCCCTGTTGGCCCAGGCAGAGGTCTCCACCCACAGATGGAAACCAGAAGGTTCAGAGGTTCTCTGCCCCAGGGTTCTCAGGCCCTGGATCTCACCGGATCTGGGCTGGTCTGGGTGAGAGGTGTTGCTCCCCTTAACCTCACTCAAGGCTTTTCTAAGCTCCTGAGAGGGTAGCTTTCTCTGGCGCTCGTTGGCTATGGACCAATTTATTTCTTTATATTATTTATTTAGCAATGTGACAGTGCACCACTTGGGGGAAATCAAGAAAGATACTCAAGTCACTTCACATCCATAGTGACGAGCAGAAAGGAATACTAGCAGTCATATACCTTGTTTGCTATCATCCTCTCACTAATATTTTTTTTATATGTCTACTATTCAAAATGTAAAACCAGGGAATGTGGTGCAACATTCATGGTAGGTTTTCCAACTTTAATTAGCAATCAAGACAATCCTTCACAGACAGGCCTACAATGCAACCTGATTTTCACAAATTCTCAGTTGAAATTCTCTTTCATGTCAATTCTAGTTGTGGGGTGTTAGCATTTGATACTAACTAATGCTTCACCCCTGCCAGACAAGTCCATTTTCAAGGTGTTAACATGAGATTTGGGTTTAAATAGCAGGCCACCAATAAGACTAACCAAGCATTCCTTGTGAAAGAAAGGACAGGAATCCAAGACAGAGCAAGCAGAATACTGCACACATCTCCTGATACCTCCACAGGGAGGTTTTCTGTCAACTCAAAATAAATAACTCAGCAATCCTAGATATAATCAAAGCTCTTGATCCAGAGTGTGACCTTTCTATTTTCTCTATTTACTGTTAAGTTTAATCAAAGTCTTTACTGAGCCCTTGTCAATAAACAACAGGCTTTGCAATATGTACCACATGAACATCGAATATGTCCTTGAAAATAAAAAAAAAAAAAAAACTATATCCCCAGGGATTAGCAGCCATTAATCACCAAGAGCCAAGCAAAACACTGTAGGTTTTAATAGTCCCAACTATCTACCTCTTCTAAACAGAACGAAGGTGAGCCCAGCTCACCCTGCTCAGTGAAAAGAAGTATAACAGAGTCAACCATATATTCTATTCTTTGTTCATTTTCAAAACATTCACATGTACAATAGCTGCATTTTGATGACTGTGTCATGCATAAAAACAGGGCTCTAGGCTCTAATATATATGCACCTGAGAGAAGGATGATAAGAAAGGAAGGAAAAAAAGCATGAAAGGCTGAAAGAAATAAGATGAGAGGGCAAGATGTTTAAAGAGAGAAAAAGGGGAAGGGAGAGAAATAAAGAAAATATACTATTAGAGAGGAGTTAGAGAGATGGCTAACTGGGTAAAGTGCTTGCCACATAAACATGAGCAATTGTATTTGGCTCACCACCAACCCTCTAAAAATCTGAGGGATACACCTGGGATTCCAGCCCTAGGGAAGTGAAAACAGGTAGATGTCAGGGATTTGACATCCAGACTGCTTAGCCCAAACACTGGGGTCTATACTGAGTGAGGCAAACCTTTCAAAGTCAGTCTCTGGAATCCACACAATTCTTAAGTGGAAACTTTAGGGTTCTTTAGAAAGTCAGTTGGATGGTGTTTTGCTGGTGCAAACACAAGAAGGAACGTTTAGTTGAAGTGGACACAAGAGCAAGACTATGGCAGACTCATAAAGGAACATTTTGCTGAATCAGACACAGGAAGGAGGATGTTCTGCTAAAGCAAGCACATGAAAGGACATGTGATGAAGAATCTTCTGCTAACAATGCACATTATTGGTCCACCTTACATTGCTTAGTTGAGTTGCATTTGTAGGGTCTCCTTAGATAGAAACATGGCAAAAAAACTCTTGGTGGTGTTCTGCAGACCCAAATTGATTTGGCAGAGTGATGCTAACTGAGACAGATGCTCATGCTGAAGCAAGATGAGTGCTGAGGCAAGACATGTGGAGAACACATGACATGATGCTTGGTGGAGTATAAAAGGACTTGATGGACAGTGACAGTTTGAGTTAGACTTGCTTATAGAGCCAGCTGTGCAAGGCTTTTTGGTCTCATGTTTTGCTGATCTTCACTTTGCTAAGAGAGGCCCAGCCAGGAACTACTCCTGTTTTCCTTTCTGATCCCACCTGGTGCTGACTTGTGCTTGGAATGAGGTCTGACTCTCTCTTATAGGTAGTGCCACTGCTGATGAGTCATGTTTGTTATATTCCAACTGTACTGAACTAGACGGTTGGTGTATCCAGCAAGTGTTTGTGAGTGTATCAAGCTGTCACTGCTCACTCCTATGAAATGAACTGAAGATTTCCTGACAATGCAGATGGGAACTGCTTCAAATAACCATTTCTATATAGGTCCACTTCCCCATATCCTTTCTTTCCCACTACCTCTGGTGGGTAGTGGGCTACACAGGAAGTTAAAGTTTTAAAGAACCATCATTAAAAATAGGTTTTGATGAATTAAAGTTCTACATTTCTTCAAGGGTAACACCCTCACACTCTTGTAACCTCCCCATGCATGATTGTGCATGGACAGAAAAATGATTAAGAAAGAAGTAACCAAACACCAGCCCAGCAGAGAGCACCTGGCTTTCCTACAGGCCAGACTGGTTGGCAGGCACAGCCAAGTGTTTAGGCAATTTGTCTGACTCATCTGGACATGGTTGCTTTCAGAGGCATCCTGGGTAATTTCAACAGAAGTGATCTTACAAATCAATAATAAAAAGAAATATCATTAAATAATAAGTTTGGGAACATTTGCTGCTTCAAATGGAAATAATAAGATCAGATTCCAGATTACAACTTACTAGAATAAGTAACTAAAATAAATTCTGGGTTTTCCATCTACATATGGAGCTGACCCTTTGCCACAGTTCTCCACACTCAAATCCCACCCAGAGAGAGCTGGTCTCCCAGGAGTGGTGATAAAACAAAGATCACAGGCTCACAGGTTCACAGAAGGGACAAACTACAGTCAGAGATAACAAGTCCAGCTAACACCAGAGAGAATCGGAAGGCAAAAGCCAGGTGCAAGAACATAAGCAGCAGAAACCAAGGCTACTTGACATTACCAGAACTAAGTTCTTTCATAACAGCAAGCTCTGGATACCCAAACACAATTAAAAAGCAAGATTCTGATTTAAAATCACATCTCATCATGATCATAGAGGACTTAAAGAGGACACAAATAACTCTTTAAATAAATACAGGAGAATGCACGTAGACAGATAGAAACACTTAAAGAGGAAACACATACAAGACACAACAGTTAAAGAAAATGCAAAAAGCAAAGAGCTTCTAACTCAAAACATTCAAGAAATCTAGGACACAATGAACAGACTGAACCTAAGAATAATAGATATAGAAGAGATTTTGAGGGTCCCAACTCAAAGGAGCAGCATGCATCTTCATCAAAATTATAGAAGAAAACTTACCTAACGTAAAAAAAGAGATGTCCATAAACATACAAGAAGCCTCCAGAACACCAAACAGATAGGACCAGAAAAAATTCTTCCCGTCACATAATAATTAAAAGACCAAATGCACAGAACAAAGAAAGAATATTGAAAGCTGTAAGGGAAAAAGATCAAGTAACATATAAAGGGAGACACATTAGAATTACACTAGGCTTCTCATAAGAGACTCTAAAAGCCAGAAGATCTTGGGATAATGTCATACAGATGCTAAGAGAACAAAAACGCCTAGCCCAGACTACTATACAAGCAAGACTCTAAATTACCATAGATGATGGAATCAAACTATTCCACGACAAAACAAAATTTAAACAATATCTTTCCACCAATCCAGCTGTACAAAGGATAGTATATGGAAAACTCCAACACAGGAAAGAAACAACACTCCCTCTCCCCAAAAGCAAAAAAGTAATCTCACAACAAACCCAAAAGAACAGAACCACAAAAGCATAATTCTACCTCTAAGAACAAAAATAATAGGAAACATTAATCATTGTTCCTTAAAATGTTTCACCATCAATGAACTCAATTCCCTAATAAAAAGACATATATTAACAGGCTGGATACTTAAACAGGACCCACCATTTTTCTACATACAGGAAACACACTTCATTGACAAAGACAGACTCTACCTTCCAGTAAAGGCTGGAAAAACTTTTTCAGGCAAAAGGCTCCAAGAAAGAAACTGGAGTAGCCATTCTAATATCCAATAAAATAGACTTTCAACCAAATGTTATCGAAAAGTTGCAGAAGGACACTCCATAATCATCAAAGGAACAATCTACTAAGAGGAACTCTCAGTTCTGAACATCTATACCCCAAATACAAGGGCACCCATATTTGTAAAAGAAACATTACTGAAGCTCAAAGTACACATTGAACCACAAACAATAATATTAGGAGACTTTAATACCCCACTCTCAACAATGGACACCTCATTTAAACAGAAACTAAACAGAGGCACAGTGAAACTAACAAAAGTTATGAACCAAATGACTTAAGAGACATTTTACCATAAAACAAGTGAATTCTATTGGACCATCATGGACTAAGACTGGTCTTCAATAGCAACAAAAACAATAGAAATCCCTCATACATGTGGAAACTGAAGAACTACTCAATGATAACTTGGTCATGGAAGAAATGAAGAAATAAGTTAAAGACTTTTTAGAATTTAATGAAAATGAAGGCACAACATACCCAAACTTACGGGACACAATGAAAGCAGTGCTAAGAGGAAAACTCATAGCTCTGAGTGCCTCCAAAAAGAAACTGAAGAGAGCATACATTAGCACCTTAACAGCACATTTGACAGCTCTATAACAAAAAGAAGTAAATATACCCAAGAGGAGTAGAGAACAGGAAATAATCTAACTCAGGGTTAGAATCAACCAAATAGAAACAAAAAGAACTATACAAAGAAGCAATAAAACTCAGAGCTGGTTCTTTGAGAAAATTAACAATATATATACACCCTTAGCAAGATTAACCAAAGGGCACAGAGACACTATCCAAATTAAGAAAAATCAGTAAAAAAATGGAGGCATAACAACAGAAATTGAAGAAATTAAAAAATTTATCAGATCCTACTAGAAAATCCTATATTCAACAAAACTGAAAAACCTGGATGAAATGGAAGATTTTCTAGACAGATGTCCGGTACCAAAGCTAAATCAGTATCAGATAAACCATCTAAACAGCCCCACAACACCTAAGGAAATAGATGCAATCATTAAATGTCTCCCATCCAAAAAATCCTCGGGACTAGATGGTTTTAGTGCAGAATTCTATCAGACCTTCATAGAAGACCTAATACAAATACTTCTCATACCGTTTCATAAAATAGAAACAGAAGAAACATTACCTAATACATTCTATGAAGCCACAGTTACACTGATACAAAAACCACACAAAGACCCAACAAGGAAAGAGAGTGTCAGACCAAATTCCCTCATGAATATTGATGCAAAAATATTCAATAAATTCTTGCAAACCAAATCTGAGAGCACATCAAAACAGTCATTCACCATGATCAAGTAGGTTTCATCAAAGGGATGCAGGAATTGTTCAATATAAGGAACTGCATCAACATAATCCACTATATACTTAAAGATAAAAACTACTTGATCATCTCATTAGATGCTGAAAAAGCCTTTGACAAAATACAACACCCATTTATAATAAAAATATTGGAGAGATCAGGAATTCAAGGTTCATACTTAAACATAATAAAAGCAATATACAGCAAGTCAACATCAAACTAGATGGAGAGAAACTTGAAGCAATTCCACTAAAAACAGGGACAATAGAAAGCTGCCCACTCTCCTATCTATTCAATACAGTACTCAAAGTTCTAGCCAGAGCCATTAAGAAACTAAATGAAATCAAAGGGATATAAATTGGAAAGGAGGAAGTGAAGATATCATTGTTTGGAGATTACATGAAAGTATACATAAATAAACCGAAAAATCCATGAGAGAACTCATACAGCTGATAAACAATTTCAGCAAAATGGCTGGATACATAGCTTTCCTCTATTCAAAGGATAAATGTGTGAGAAAGAATTTAGGGATATGACACCCTTTAAAATAGTCACAAATAATATGAAATATCTTGGTGTAATGCTAACTAAGCTAGTGAAATATCTGTATGACAAGAATTTCAAGTCTGAAGACAGAAGTTAAAGAAAACTTCTGAAGATGGAAAGATCTCCCACACTCATGAATCGGCAGGATTAACATAGTTGCCATCTTACCAAAAGCATTCTACAGATTCAGTGAAATCCCCATCAAAATTTCAACTCAGTTATTCACAGAGAAATTCTCAATGAGCAATTCTCAAATTTATCTGGACTAACAAAAAAACAAAAAACAAAACAAACAAACAAACAAACAAAAGGATAG
The DNA here is from genome assembly GCA_028551405.1 of Uromys caudimaculatus. Classification (NCBI taxonomy): domain Eukaryota; kingdom Metazoa; phylum Chordata; class Mammalia; order Rodentia; family Muridae; genus Uromys; species Uromys caudimaculatus. Next base: position 80,274,762 of record CM052711.1, on the reverse strand, counting down.
CAAAAACTATTCTCAACAATAAAAGAACTTCTGTGAGAAGTCACCATTCCTGACATCCACCTACACTACAAAGCAATAATGATAAAATCGCATGGCAGGTAGATCAGTAGAATAGAATAGAAGACCCAGAAATGAACTCACATACCTTTGGTCACTTGGTCTTTTAGAATGGAACCAAAACCATCTAGTGGATAAAAGGCAGCATTTTCAACAAATGGTGCTTTTTTTCAACTGGTGATCAGCATGTAGAAGAATACAAATTGACCCATTCTTAGCTCCTTGTAAAAACCTCAAGTTCAAGAATGTCAAGGAGTCCCACAAAATACCAGATATGATGAATCTAATAGAAGAGTAAGTGGGAAAGAACCTCAATCACATTGTCACAGGGAAAAAGTTCCTGAACAGAAGACCAATGGCTTATGCTCTAAGATGAACAATTAACAAATGGGACCTCATAAAATTGAAAAGCTTCTGTAAACCTAAAGACATTGTCAGTAGTACAAAACAGCAATCCACAGATTGAGAAAAGATCTTACCAACTCTATATCCTATAGAGGGATACTATCCAAAATATACAAAGAACTCAAGAAGTTAGATACCACAGTATCAAATAACTCTATTAAAAATGGGGTACAGACCTAAACAGAGAATTCTCAACTGAGGAAACTTGAATGAATTAGAAGCATTTAAAGCAATGTTCAATATACTTAGTCATCAGGAAAATGCAAATCAAAACACCTCTGATGTTCCAGCTTATACCAGTAAGAATGGCTAAGATCAAAACTCAGGTGATAGCAGATGCTGTCAAGCATGTGGAGAAAGCGGCACAGTTCTCAGTTATTGGTGGGACTGCAAGCTGCTACAACCACTCTGGAAATCAGTCTGGCATTTCCTCAGAAAGTAGGATATAGTTCTACCAGAGGTCCCAGCTATACCTCTCCTGAGCATATACCCAAAGATGCTCCAACATGTACTATGGACACATGCTTGACTATGTTCATACCAGACTTATTTATAATAGCCAAAAACTGGAAAGAACCCAGTTGTCCTCAACAGAAGAATGGATACAGAAAATGTGGTACATTTACACAGTGAAGTACTACTCAGCTATTAAAAACGATGTCTTCATGGTATTCTCAGTCAAATGGATGGAACTTGAAAATATCATTTTGAGTGAGGTAATCCTGTCACACACACACACACACACACACACACACACACACACACACACACACAAAAACCCCACACACATGATATGTATTCATGTATAAGTGGATATTAGCCAAAAAGAAGCTCATAATAGCCATGGTCCAACTCAGAGACCATATAAAACCAATTAAGAAATAAGATCCCACCAAAGTGTGGATGCAACAGACCTACTCAGAAGGGGGAAGAAAATAATCTTGGGAAGTAGAGGGAGAGAGTAATCTGGGAGGGAGAGAGGAGGGGCAGAGAAAAAACAGGGCCTGTTCAGATATGGGAGTTCATGGAGTAGAATTACAAACAGTCAGGAATTTGAACTGAGGAGAATAGCAGTGTGTGTGTGTGGGGGGGGGAAATTGGGGGGTAGCCACTAGAAAGTTCCAGAAACCAGGGAACCAAGAGATTCCCAGGACTCAATAGGGAGGACATTAGCCTAAATACCAAACAATGGGGAAACAGAACCTGCAGAGTTCATATCCAATGTATAGGCTTTGTCCCTGTTTGAGGGATGGGACTACTCACCCACCTCAAATATATTAATCCAGAATTCCTCCTGTCAAAAGGAAATGTAGTGAAGAAGAGTGGAGCAGAGACTGAAGGAAAGGCCATCCAGAGACTGCACCACCTAGAGACCCATCCTATCTGCAGACAACAAAGCCAGAAACTATTGTTGATGCTAAGAAGTACTGCTGACCCCATTGTGTAGTTGTCCCCTGAGAGGCTCTGCCAGAGCCTTACCAATACAGATACAGATGCATGCAGCCAAACAAAGGAATGAGCACAGGGACCCCAATGGAAAAGTTAGGGCAAGGAATGAAGGAGCTGAAGGAGTTTTCAACCACATATAAAGAACAACAATATCAACCAACCAGATGCCCCAAGGCTCCAAGGGACTAAACCACCAACCAGAGTCCACATGGGGGGACCCATGGATCCAGCTGGGAAGGTAGTAGAGGATTGCCTTATCAGGTATCACTGTGGGTGGATCCCCTTGGTCTTGTGGAGGCTTGATGACCCAGGGTAAGGTGAAGGTAGGGCACTGAGGCAGGAGTAGGTGGATGAGTGGGAGGGCACTCATAAATGCAGGACAGAGGGGGGAGGGGATAGTAGGTTTGTGCGGAAACGGAGAAGGCAGATAACATTTGAAATATCAATAAATAAAATAACCAATAAAAAATAAACAAACAAAAACCTCCCCAATTAAGACCTGTGTGAAATAAAACAGAGGATGAGAATGTTAACAGTTAGCAGAGTACTTGCTTACCATGGGTAAAGTGATGGGCTCCAACCGCAGCACTGCATAAAACAAATAGAGTGGCTTACATTTGTAATCCTAGTATAAGAAGTTGGAGCTCATCCTTTGCTATGTAAGTTAAAAACCAGCCTGAACTACATAAGATCCTTCCTGATATGAATCTTTATATCTGTCTCAATACACATATACATATGTACGTAATGAAAATAAAGCAAGTGTTTATGAACTTCATGAACCCTTCATTTGCTTTTTCATGTAACTGCTTTCATTGGTGACATTTGTTCACATTTGAGAACAAGCCCTTGTCTCTAGAAACTACAAGTATTCTGGATCCAGATGCTGTGTTTTGTTCTATGCTTGTTTGGAGGAGCATAGGATAAAGCACAATAATTACTGCATTGTAGATAGATATGTCCATGGACTAAGTTATGCCAAATTTTGTAAAGTTCTCCTTCTCTACCCCTACCTCGAGTGTAGTGTATGAATGTGCGTGTGGTGAACAGAGTTTGAAATAACCATTTTCCACCTTACTCTTAGAGGCAAGATTTCTCCTTGAACCTGCATCTTGTCATTTTGGCTAGACATTCTGATGAGCAATTTCCAAGGATCCTTTTGTTTTTGGCTTCCAAGACTGAGTTGCAAGGCTTGTCTCCACATCCAGCTTTTGTGTAGGTTCTAGGACTAGAACTTAAGTTGTCTGGTTTGTAAAAAAAGAAATTTCTACTCATGAAGCCTTTCTTTAGGCCAAATTGTATAAAATGTCAAATACAAGCCCAAATGAAGCTATCTCAAGATCATTATTTGCTCCTCTTTGCTGCAAGGCTTCTGAAATATTTTCATACATTTGAATCACTCAGAAGATACTTGAGGAATAGTTAATGAGTTCTGCTTAGACATTCTGGCCTGAGGTGGGGGCTTGCAGTTTCTTTCATCCTTGACTGGCCAGTTAGTCCAAAGAGACTACATGAATCTAAGAAGGAATGATCTCTGAGGATCCCTGGGCTTCTCTCATTTAGAGATCAAGGCCAGAACCACACTGAAGACTACCTGCATCACCTCATCCCTCAGCTATGACTTCTGTTACTTCCTTGCTTAAGGCTGAAAATGTTGAATCAGAAGTATGTCTATTTTTGCTAAAGCTTTTCTAGTCCATGCATCCCCTGTGGATACTGTCCCAGCTATCCTACTTTATATGTTACTATTGCCATTCTTCTCCTGAGTAGTACTACTGTGTGATGGGTGCTAGCACAGGTTCTCCCAGCTATGTCAATTTGTGAGCTTAGGCTGGCAAGACATTTCAGTTGGTAAATGCTTATTTTGCCTTGGTAGGGATAAGAGCTTGAGTCTCATGACCCATTTTTAAAAAGTAGTGTATTGTGTGTGCACTTGTAATTTCCATGCTGGGGAAGTAAAGTTGAGTACATCCTTGGGGCTCCATGTCCCAACAAACTAGCCTACTCGGTGAATTATATTCCAAAAAAAATCAGATCTTGATAAAAAGAAAGGTAGATGGTGCCTGGGAAACAATGTTGCCCCCTGACCTCCACACACATGTACACATACATGCACATATGTACTACACACACATGCTCTAAGGTTCTGGTAAGGAGCTTTTGGAGAAGCTTAGAAGATGTATAATAACCCTATGGCTGGAGACCCTGTTATTATTATTTGTAAAGACTATTTTTATGAATATGTTACTTGTATGTATGACTTTGTACCACTTCCATGCCTGGTGCCATTAGGGAAGAAGGCATTGATTCCCCCAGAACTGGAGTTCCAAATGGTTGTAAGCCACCATGTGCATGCTAGAATATGAATTCTGGTCCACTGGAAGAGCAACCAATGCTCTCAACCATGAGCCATCCCTCCTGCCTTCTTTATGTAGTTTCTTGATGGTGATTTGTTTATGTAATTTCTTGATGGTATGCCTTCTGAGAAGGGGTATAAGAAAGAGGAAAAATTTCTCAGATGCTCCTGTGACCATACAGCCATCACGGGTATCTGCAGGGATATGAGTGATAATAAGAAGGGCTTGGAAAGTTAGGATAATATCACAGGCCATTAGATATTGTGATGGTTTGAATATGCTTACCCCATGCAGTGGTACTATTAGGAAGTGTGGCCTTGTTTGAGGAAGTGTGTCATTATTGGCAGGGCTTTAAGACTCTCATCCTAGCCCATCAGAAGGCAATTTTCTCCTGTTTGCCTTTGAAACATGATATAGAACTCTCAGTTCTTCTTATATCATACTTGCCTGGTCACTGCAAGCTCCCTGCCTTGATGATAATGGACTGAACCTGTGAACCTGTAAGCTAGCTTCAATTACATGTAGTCCTCATAAGAGTTGCCTTGGTCATGGTGCCTGTTCACAGGAGGAAAACCCTAACTAAGACAGATATAAAACAAAACAAAACAATACCAGTAAGTAAATAAATACATGGAGATTACCCCATTGTTTTTCTGAACTCAGAAGAACTTGTAAGTGTCAAACATAAACTCTCAGAGATATGGAGAGATTGATACATGAGGTAAGTGAAAATGGGCTTCCTAAGATGGTACTTTTGTTGGTTGTGGAAGACATTGTGATGAGAAATCTCAGGAGAAGGAAGGTGTGTATCTAAATAGGACCAATAAGGGAAAAAAAGAGGAAGACTCTATGACCACTAAAAATTCCCAAGCCAGTGTCCATTCAGTGAATTCTAAGCTTTAGGCTGTCATTTTCCGTTACTCTGTAACTTGGTCTTCTGTTTTTCTTGTTTGTTCAGTTTTTGTATATCCAAAGGAATGAGCTCAGGAATCCCCATCAAGACCATGAGCATTCCTGCTACATCTGCAGTGCCAGACAAACTAAGCACAGGATTTTTCCTTAGAAACAAAGAGCAGGACAGACTGTGGCTAACTAGAAAGTACCTAAGTACACTGACATTTTAAAATGGTCTAGTTTTATTTTGTTTTTAATTATGTAGTGTGTATGTGTGTGTGTGTGTGTGTGTGTGTGGTGTACCCATGGAAGGGTACCCGCGGAGTTTAGAAGAGGGAATCAAATTCCCTGGAGATTGACTACAGTGGTGCTAGGCCATTAGGAATGGGTTCAGGGACCCAAACTGTGTAATCAGCAAGAATGCTTTCAGCCACCGAGCCATCTCTCCAGCTATACATTCACAGTTATTGTTGAAAAAAAATTCTGCTTAAGCAAATCAAAATTCTGTAGAGATCTCTTACAGTCAACCATCTCTGATGTCTATAGAATCTATGAAATCCTAGGCCATATCTAGAAACTTAGGCCTGGCAGGGATGAAGAGTTTTTAGTTTGTTTGGTTGGTTTTAGAGGTTTGATATTTGCTCATTATAAGTTTAATTTTGAAAAAAAAAGTATATCAAATTATCTTTATTAAGGTTAATACACTCTACTTTTATTATAAATCTACATTTAAAATAAGATTTTATTAATTCTTTGAGAATTACATACAAAATACTTTGGTCATATTTGAAATAAATCTATTTTAAAGTGACAGCTGTGACTCTCAGAGTGGCTGACTATTATTAAAGCAATGGGCCTCAAGAAATTGGATTTTCCCAGGAATCTCATAGTGAGAGGAGTGAAAGCTTGGGACAACCTCACTGGATATTTTTTCTCCAGGAAAGATTCTAATCTGTCAGACATTACAGAAGAGACAATGATGGATCAGTGACACACAAGACTGCCCTGGACTGAGACTGTGTAGAAATACATCTCTCTGGCCCTCTGTTTAAATCTTAAGGTCACTTCAGTATTCAGATGAAGTGCCTGTGTGTTGTGGGTGTCCACTGGGTCTCTTCAATGCTCATTCCAATGTGGACACATTGAATAAATCTCTCCATTTTTGTTTACATTATTAACTCAGCTGTTCTCATTGGATTGTGGAGGAATTGGCTTCTTGGGACACAGATTTGAGCCTCCCCTCCCAAGTCTGGAGAAAGAAGCATCTGGATTGATTTTTCCCTATTTGCTGAAATCCTAATTGAAAAGACAGTATAGAATCTCTCATTTTGGTATGGTGGGTAGTTGTGAATGGGACTGAGCTAATCTGTCACCAGCTAAGGAAAAGTTCCTTATGTTCCTGAAGGATCATAGACGGAAGCTGGAGAGCTGATACACACATGGAGTAACTAGACACTGAAGGAAGGAAACCACAAAGAAGAGAGGCAGGTCATACAGTTTTTATGAAGTGGAGAGGTGAGAGGCACAAGGGTGTGAGAGACTTTTGGGATAAGCTCCAAGGAGATCCTGAGGACAGGCAAGATTTGTTTGGACAATAATCATACAACAAAAATTTTGAAAGTGGAAAAATAAAAAGGTCTATTTCCTCTTCCCAGCTTATGAATATAGCATGGAAGTCTGATGAACCCTAAGAGCACTGCTTTCCACATTTCACAGGGTGGCTTTGTTGTGGTCATCCTATTATGATTTGAATATGAGCATCCACCTTTGCTAATGACTTGAATCCTACAATGATGGTGGTTATCCAGAGATCCTGGAAAGAGGAAGTGTATCTTCCTCTATTCTTAAGTACAGGAACAGCTGCTATTCATTTGGAAGGAAGGGTATTTATTACCATACATTCCCAGCAGATGGCAGTAAAGCATCAATTTAACAAACCTTGTCTACTAGGTCAATTGAAACAAATTGAAATAAAGTGCCTGGAAAGCAGGTCCCACCAGTGTCCAGGGTTGGTGGAGCAACTGTCTGAGTTTCACAGGCCACTGTTAGCTGAATGACGGAAAGGTTGTGGTTCAGCCTCGTCTTTATCCTCTGGGGATCACTGTAGCTCTTACAGAAGTTTCTTCCTGCTCTGTAGTTGATTAACTTGGAAAAACTGTTTTATTTATTATGTATTTATGTATTTATTTATTTATTCATTCATTCATTTATTATGTGAGTGTCTGTCTGTCTGTTGGGGGTACATGTGCTACAATGTGCATATAGAGGCCAGAGGACATCTTTGTGAATTTGTTTTCTCTTTCTACACTAATGTAAGCTCTAGGGATCAATGTGGAACGTGAGAGTTTGTATATATAACAGGTATTAAGTTGTGTTTAAAGAATTCTATGTCAGGGAGGCACCAGGACACTAGCAAGTTATATTTAATCAGACACATACTTAAAAGTGAGGCCAGAAATGTATATCCTTACTGGCCCCAGGGCAGGGTCCACAGTTATTTTAACTCCCATCCTGAGGAAAAGCTGTCCTTAGAAAGAGACCTTAAACTAGTAAAGAAGATGAGACCTTAGGACATGGATGATAAAAACACAAAAAGAGATTTTGAGCCAGTATGAATGAGAAAAAGAGTATTTTTTATTATTATTATTATTATTATTATTATTATTATTATTATTATTATTTTGACAGGAAAGAGGGCGAGATAGGGGACCTATAGCCAGCTTGGGAAATGAGAAGGCACTCTGAAGAGACATCCATGCCCCTCATTCTGAACATCTGACTTTGGAATCAATGGATCCTAACAAATAGTTCCCCATGATTCTTGTGTTTAGACAAAGAAAATCCAGAGGGGAAGTTTTCTCTAGGAAATGAGATTTACAACTTTTCAGACCACATTATAGGACAATATGGAAACCCTGACAAACAATTGATGAATTGTCCATGGTGAATTGGGTATGTGTATCCCTGTTTCCATCGTTTTTTTTTTTTTTTTTTTTTTGGAGATGAATGTCATTTATTATGAAAACTGCTGTTACATTACAGCCAACATTCCAAAACAGTATGTTAACAAATGCTTGTTTTGATTATAAAGTAGCTCGGAAATCATGATCCTTTTCAAAAGTAATTACTGCCTGCTGAGTCATTTCACATGAGTCAGGACACTGGGCTCGCCTAGAGTACAGCAGATGAGACGGAAGAGCACCTGTGGTATCCAAACAGCTAAGTGTTACCGCTACAGCGTAAACCATCAACCCACAAGAGGATGTTTGTAAAAAAGCAAACCGTGGCTATGTTGTGGTGTCCGAATACTTTTGAGGTGGGAGAATCCCAAGTGCATTTCTCTTTCCTTCCCTTTTGAGTTCAGTGTGAGGGAGAGGAAAGACCTGCTCTCTGGGCTGAGGACCACTGCAGCTCCCTGCTTCCTCATACTTGCCCATCTTCAGTCTCCACAGGAAGCTTGTGCTAAGAAGTTCATGGGCCTCCTGGGAGCTCAGCCTGCCTCGAATCAGTGAGGTTTGTAGCAGCTCAGTGCATTAGTGTTTGCATTCCACTGTATTCCTATGTTCTTTTTAGTCAGCAGGCAGAAGATCCTATTTGGTTCACATGGGGACCAGGATGTTACCACATGGGGACCAGGATGTTACCCCATGGGAGCACTCTGACCACAAATGCCCTGGTGGAGGGGCTTACAAAAGTTTAAAACTACAGTTTAAAAGCCCCCCCGCCCCCCCAGCAAAGTAGCATACTGCACATGTGCCTGGAAGAGGTCTAGGGCAAGGTATGGCTGCTTCAGTTTCAAGTAAAACCGGTTCCTTGCCGAAGGGTACGGGGTAACTGCAAATCGATTTAGACAAACCAGAAGCTTAAAAGCAGTCATCAACTTCTTTTCACCTAAGCAGCTTGCCTGGAGATGTTTCCTGTAACTCCATGAGCTGAGAACTTTCACTATAGGAAAGGTAAGTGGTTTTCTTTTCTAAGTAGGTGTGTGGATCTCAACACAGGCCAAAGACTGTCTACTCTGTCCTTTTTCCCTTTCCATTCTCCACTTGAATGATACAGTATGTTTTCCATGCTGGGCTCTAATTATTAGTAAAGATCAGAAATTACAACCAAAATAACACAAAGGTCCATTTCAATTTCAACACTGTTCTTTTTTGCCACCATCGGACTCCAGATGGTGCTGTAGCTTCCGCAGCAGATAATCCAGTTCTCAAGCTGTCAGATACCCTAGTTAAGCTTCTCACACTGAATCTGGTAGTAACATGCCTTCCAGGTGGTGAACATTATGCCTTGCTCCCCATGCTGGAGAAAGGGGCCCATCAGATCCTCAATGAGGTGAACTTCAGAGCCTAAATTCCGAATCGTGGCCAGCAGTACCACATATAAGAAGACAGGGAACAAGTCATCCATGGACCAAAGGAAGTCCTCCTGCAGCCAGGCCAGGACACTCTGGGAGATCTCTTCAAAGGTCTGCTGGATCACTTTGAGTTTGTCTGATGGAGTAAATGTTGTGATGATCTGTTGGCAACATTCTACTGCAGATGCAAAACAAGCATCCTTTGTGGTGGGCAACACCTTTTTACTCTCTCCAAGGATTGACAAGGTTGCTGGCCAGAATTTCCTCTGTACTCCAAGAAAGCCCAAGAGAGCAATATCTGGCTGCTTTTTTAATCGAAGCACACATTCCCAGTAAATGTCTTCCTCTCGGTCATTATCCAGGGCATAGAGCATGAAGAGAGGTGGGTAGAGCCAAGGCAAAAGTACAGGAAGCAGTAAGCCAGAACTTGTTACTACATAACCTGGCTCTGGTGACTCGGGTCTGGAATCCGATTTCCATCATTAAATATAATCTGACTTCAAGATGTACTAAAGTAGACTGGAGATGGACAGTCACTAACACTTTGTGTCCCTCTTCCAAAACTGGACACACTATTTTTGGCTTTGACTATTATTTTGGTTGTTTCAAATGGATTCTCAAGGGTGGGTGGGTGGGTGAACTAAACTTCTTGGGGCAAAGATTGTGACACCAAGTTTGGTAACAGGAAGAAGATGTACAGGACAGAGTATCAGGTAAGATGGTGGAACTGGGGCTGCAGAGATGGTTCAGTTGAAAAACTGTTTGTCATGCAAGTGTGAGGCCCAGAGTTCAAATCCCCAATACCCAGGTAGTAAAGCCTAGTGCATATCTGCAATACTAGTATAAGGGAAGCCAAGACATGAAGATCTTCATGTATCACTGGACAATGAGTCTAGCCATTAGCAAGCTCTAGTGAGGGTGTAGAAGCTAGTAAGCCACGTAACTGACATACATACACATAGACAGACAGACAGACAGACAGATAGAAAAAATGCCTTCAATAAATAATAAAGATGGCAGACTGCTGGCTTCTAGCTCATCCTGCCTCCTCACTTGAAGCTAATGCATGGCTGTTGATGAACCACATTGGTTGGTACAATGTGTTCATTCTAAACATGTATATTCAAAACTGTCAGGTTATCAGCTTCTCTTTCTTTGTCTAAATTTGACAACCAAAATTAAGTGAAGACCCAGGCCTTTGCCACCAAAGTCACTTGAACCCCTATCCCTCCTAGGGAAAAACAGATTTCAGCATTGCAATTTTGAGATCCCTGTTTCTTCTACAGAGAGACTTTCTATGTTTCTCTCTCTCTCTCTCTCTCCCTCTCTCTCTCTCTCTCTGTCTCTCTCACTCACTCTTGCTCTGTGTGTGTGAGTCTGTCTGTCTGTCTGCCTGCCTGCTTGTTTCTTTAGTGGTGTAAAGGAACCTGATCAAGACCTCTAGATGCTGACTCTACTTTCAGATAAAATAAGGTGAAGAGAGATTTCAGAAAACACCTAACTTCTTACACACACACACACACACACACACACACACACACACACACACACACACGCACACACACACACAAACACACATACTCACACACACATACACACAGCATTCTCCTCAAATATTGGAGAAATTCAAGTTCATAAAGGGTGTAGGAGCTGCCAGGGGAGGGCATTGGACCAGGGATGTTTGTATATAATATGATCTCCATAGACTTGTATACTGGGAGCTCAGTACCTTTGTCATTCAAAATATGATGACATTGCTGGGAAATAATGACATGTAGAGGTGGTAACTGGAGAAACATAGGTGTCTGTGTGACTGTATTTCATCTTGGTCCCTTCTTATATATTTGCTCTCTAATTCTTGCCTGCCACATATCTTCACTTTTGTCATATTGTTCTAACATGTCATGGTTCCAGAATCAATGGTACCATGGACTTGAAACTATGAACCAAAAGAAATACTTCCTTCCAAAAGTTCTTTATATGAGACTTTTTTTTATCACATTAATGAAAAATCTGAGTAGCATAAGGCCACTAAAAGGATTTAGGGGGCCTCACATACAAATCAGTGTCCATTAGGGTATTAAATTGTAGGGGATGGTCCCACTGATACTATTCCTTGTTTCTGGCATGGTTTGTCTAAAAGTTTCCATAGTGTATATTGACTATGCCAATTGTGTGCCTGTGGGCAAGAATCCCGAAAAGACTGCCATGGCACGGAATAGAGAAAGTAGAAGTGGAAGAGATATCAGATGCTGCAGGACCATGTCAGTAGAACTTTTCCAGTCTCTGCAACCTCTTGGTGAAGGATTTTACCTTCCATGAGGTGGAGTAATCAGTTTCACTCACAGTAACTTAGATATCAGTATACTCTTATAGTTATCAGAATCACAGAAACAAGCCTGTGTACAGGAGAAACACATTTAGAAATCATCATGGATTTTAGGAATGCATGCATGCAAACATACATATGTACATGTTTATATACACACTCGCAAACATATATGCACAGGAATACATATATTTACTAAAAAATGTTCGCATCCCTACTTCTCATATGTGAATAACAAATTTTTTCTCATTGTCTCTTATGCATTTATCTAGCACATTCAGTACTTTGATAGAAAGATTTCTAAATAAGTGAGTGGTTTGATGGGGCAAGAGCTCAGTTTGTGAAGTGTTTGGCATTCAAGCATGAGAACTGGAATTTGATCTTGAGAATCTATGTTAAAATGTAGGGCTCACTGGCCTGTCAGTCTAGCCTACTTGTTGTTCTCTAGGGCAATGAAAGAACCTGTATCAAAAAATAAGATGTGCAATACTGTTGAGAAGTGACACATGAAGTTGTCCTCTGTCCTTCTCACTTGTGCATGTGTGCTCCCACATGCTCTCAAACATATGTAAACAGACACACACACACACACACACACACACACACAGAGGAATATGCACACACTCTACATACAAAGATGTCATCTACTTTATTCATAGGCTTATTGTTGGATTCAATGTAGAATTTTAGCAATCAGATGTATGCCAGGAGTTTTGTTTGGTCCTGGGGCTCTAGAGAAGATTGGTATCCTTAAGATAAATGGATGAGGAATGGCTGGGATTACTCAGACTTCCAAGAATATATAACCTCAACATTGAATTTTTAGCAATCACTTTTAATTTGCTTGACAAACTAATTCCCTTGGCAAACTGTGTCAGGGAGATTCCTGGGTAGAAGTGGGGACTTAACTAGTGTGAGCTTCACCCAAAGTAATTCACTGACAGGAAGACTGCAAGTCACGAGGCTTTAGCCCCTCTGCTTTTCCATTACTGAGACTGTATGTATCCTTTGTCTCATGCTGGCTTGCTAAAGAGATTTCAAAATTGTTCTTAAAATCAAAGGAAAAAATTGCACTGGAGAGCTCTCATATAGGTCTCCTGTTGAGCTGTAAGCCAACACATTCTTGGCAGCTGATTGAGGAAATTCTTTTGTCTCAAGTTATGAGAATGAAGCAGCTGTAAAAGCTGTCCTGCCTTGGGAGCCAAGGCCTCTGCCAACTACCAGAAATAGAACTGGGTGCTAAGGACATCACCGTGGCAGTTCACAAAGTGCATTGTTAAGGACTCAGTATATGGTTGGTAAAACCAAAACAGAACAAAGCAAAACATACAAACAAACAAAAAACCAGAACTGTGGGCTGGAGTGATGGCTCAGCTGGCTCACAACCCCTCATACTCCAGCTCCAGGGGACATCATACGCTCTTCTGGTCTTCACAAGTACCTTTGTTGGGTACACAAACTCTCTCTCTCTCTCTCTCTCTCTCTCTCTCTCTCTCTCTCTCTCATACACACACACACACTACACACACATACATGCACACACACATACACGCACACACATACACACATACACACATACATTTGAAAACAAAATACATGTTTTTCAAACAACAACAACAACAACTAAGGTACAACGGACACAGTGCCATACATATCCCCATCTTGTCACCTTTCTCCACTGTCCTAGTTAGGGTTTTTATTGCTGTGAAGAGACACCATGACCAAGGCAACTCACAAAAACAAGATTTAGTTGGGGCTGGCTTACAGGTTCAATCTGCTATGAAGGCAGGAGCCTGGCAGCGACTAGGTAGGCATGGTTCAGGAGAAACTGATAGTTTAATGATTTGAACTGAAGGCAAAATTTGCCTTTATTTATTTACTTTTGCATGTATCCATGCTAATTCTGGGGATGGGGTCGTACACATGCACGTGTATGTGCAGATACAAGCCAGAGGTCAGTGCTGGGAATCTTCCTTCATAATTGTACACCAAAATATTATTTCTCTTTTAAGACATGGTCTCTTCCTGAATCTGGATCTCACCTATTGAGCCAATAAGCCCATGTTCCCTCCAGTCTCTGCCTTCAAAGCCCATGAATTACATGTACGTACTGCTGTAACTGGCTTATTATGTGGATGCTAGAAATTTGAACTCATTCCCATGTAAGTGCCTTACTGACAGATACATCTCCCTAACTTTCTAAATGTTATGATTTTACTCCTGCCCAATGGCCTAAACACAATTCTAGATACTGATCCCCTTTCTGAACAGTTTTGGAACTGGCTTTCTAGATTTTCATGGTGAAATGGATTATATCTATGCTCCACATTCAGTCTACTTCATAAATTGTTGTAGGATAAGTGCAGAAAATTTTATAGTCAGAAATGGCCTTTCCCTCTAGGTGGAGACAAGTCATTGTCTTCTCCCATAAGAATTCATCCAGACATGTGCATGTCCAGAAATTTTCACTTTCTTTTTTCTCTCCATTCTAAGTTGCTTTCCCTAACATTTTAAGTTTTTTAATCTTTCTCTGAAGTCCCTTCCATACCCTGGGGCTGCCTGTTGCCATGTTCTATCTCTATACCATCTTAACTCAAGTTTCATGGTTATGCTCCTCCCAGCCCACAGGTTTCTCCTTCCTTTTTCTCCTCTAGGCAGCTGCTGAGATTACAGCTTGCCTGACCTATTTGGCTTTCCTTTAAACTTGAATAAAATTGTCCTAGAGTTTCTGTTTGGATCTGCTCTTACTGCTTTTACTATTAATGTGTCTACAAACTTCTGTAGAGAATTCCAATTTTCCTGTTATCATTTGCATGTTAACCTGCCCCCCCCCAACACTCACTATGACTGCACGGTACGATGCATCAAACTAAGTTTCTTGCTTTATTAAAACCTCTTATCTTCTTTGTGATTAAAATGTATCTATTCATTTGTTTTCTTTCTTTATAATTTGCAAGAGTTTAAGCACTAAATATCTAATTTTAAGAATTAAATATCTAAATAATTTAAAAATAAAAAGTTACAGTTTTGAGAATTTTGAAAAAGATATGATTGAGAAGTCATTATAAGTACATGAAATTCTAATCTTCCAGTTTCCTCACATTTCAGCTCCTGATGAATGTCACCCTGCCAGTTGGGTCCAGTGTTAGACAGTTGTGCTTGGGTATCTGATCCTTAAGAGATGGCCAGCATTTTTGCTGTATAACCATGTGAAACATTATCTGTTGAGTTCTGGAAGAAACTCAAGTAACACAAAAAAGGAGACACTAATGTAAAAAACTTACTGATGTGTTTTGTTATTTGGCTTGATCAGTAAATGTTGTCTCTTATGCAAGTAAAAAGACTTGCATTATCTTCTGAACACATGTGCAGAAATACTGGGTGGCATGGGACATACAAAGTGAACATTACAGATGCAAAGACAGTTGGACATCTGAGGCACCCTGGCCATCCGATTGAGCTTTCTTTGAGCCCCAGACCAATGAGACTCTTTCTCGCAATGAACAATTTGGACAGCACCTGAGCGATAACATCTATGCATCAGCTCTATCTTCCACACACTTGTGTAGATATATATTTGTGTACACCTGTGAATGTGTGTACATAAAAATTTTAGTAGTAGAATAAGAAGTGTCTTTTTTTAAACAATGTAAATAATGAAAAAACTGTCCTAAAAAAGGATGAAGAACAGCAGGCCTGGTGTGAATAACTTGCTCAATTAATGACAAGAGCAGGCAGATGACAGCATGCTTTGTCTTGGGGGAGGCAGAGCATTTTATTTCTTTATTTATTCACCTGGAAGGCCTTATGAGGCAGAAGGAAATCACAATAAGAAACAGCCTTAGATATGACCACTAGTATGTACGTATTGCCTAGTGGTTCCCTAGAAGTCACCTAGTGCTTGAAATCTGAATGAAGGGTTAAGGGATATGTTTCAAAGTGCATGCTGAGATACAGGTGTGATGAAGGTTTTGTCCAACAACAATAGAGGAAACATTTAGAACCTTGGATAATTATATACTTAGATACATCTGTAGAGACTGTGCTTTTATTCATGCCTGTAAGCATATGTTCCCAACTCCATGTGACTACCTCTGTGTGTGCATGTGCATACAGGTCAGCAGTCACCACCAAGCATCTTCTTCAACTGTTCTTCACCATATATTTTTGAACCTGGTCACTCACATAACCCTCAGTTCATCAATTTGACTAGAATAGCTGGCCATCAAGCATCAGCTCATGTCACCGAGTGTGCTTACATTTCAGGAATGCAACCACAACTGTTTTTTTTTTTTTAATTTGGGTGTTCAGGATTCAAGGTCAGGGTTCCATTCTTATACCGCAAACAATTTGTGCACAATCTATCTCACCATTTAGAGAATTTTATTCACACAAAGCTAGACAAATTAATTCAGACAGAAGAACGAAATGTCTTGGAAAGATTTTTATATCAAATGATGGAACATAGTAAGGGATAGCATATGTTTGGTGAAAACAAACAAACAAAAATCAAACAAACAAATGAACCACCCATCTGGAGAATTCCCAAATGAAGCAGTGTGGGTTAGATAATGGCTCAACAGATTTATGTTTCAAGAGTTAACCTTTTATGTCCCTTTTACAGAGGAAGATAAATCTTCCTTGGTTTACAGTTCTAGTAGGGCTCTTATGTGTCATTGTGAGTACTTTATACAAAACAAGGTTTTATCTTGAACTGGTGAAATTTATTTTGAACTACCTGGTATTTGACATTGAACCACATACTAAGATGTGTGAAAGTTGCTGAGTGACTCTTTATGTGGGTATTTAGGAACATCAGTCCCTTTGACTTAACATAGTCATGATAAGAATATTAACTTTGGGCCATAATATTTTTGTTTTGTGATATTACCAATTGTCTCTACTTTCAATTGTAGTTCCAGTTGGGAGTGTATGGACATGTTGTCAGCTCAAAAATTAACTTTGTATTT
Organism: Uromys caudimaculatus; assembly: GCA_028551405.1. Lineage (NCBI taxonomy): Eukaryota > Metazoa > Chordata > Mammalia > Rodentia > Muridae > Uromys > Uromys caudimaculatus. Next base: position 80,257,944 of record CM052711.1, on the reverse strand, counting down.
TTACTGTTAAGGGATGTGGTTCTTTTTTGTAGGTTATTCTTAGAGTCTGTAATAGTTTCCTCTATTGTGCTAGCTTTTGGGACTCTAGAGATGTGTCAGTGTCTTGCTGTGTGTATTGGTGAAATCAAAACAACATTTTCTGGCATTGCTATGTTCTCTGTGGTCAAGAGAACATAGGGGATATCAAGCCTTTGATCTCAAATGTAGGAAACAAAGACAGGAAGAAGAGGAGAAATCTTAACAAAGAATAATAGATATTAATCTGCATAGAAGAGAAAAATAAAGAAAAATGCCATTGTTTTAAGCATAGAGGCAAAAATAATATTAATTGCTTTAAATGTTTTTAAAAATACATGGGGAAATAAATAAATTTAGGCCTTAATCTCAAATGAAAGAAACAAAGGCATGGAATTAGAGATAAACAGATATTAAAATAGTTTAAAATTGTTTTAATTGCATTGAATAGTGTTATTCATCAAAATAAAGTTGGTTATAAGTTTGGTGCTATTAACGATATTACTAATTCTCTGGAGGAGAGGTCAAAGCAATGCAGGCTAAGAGTAAAAAGAGGTTACAAAATTGATCCAATCAATTTTGGGTTGCCAGACAAAAGACATACTATTTTGTGAGTGAGGCTCTATATTTATGTTAAAAGGAAAGGAGAAATGGCTTTGGATGACTTCCAAAATAATATACTTCAAGTATGATAGAGGAAGACTTCCTGAAGATCTTGGCTACAGACAAGAAATAAAAATTTAAGACCAAACAGGACAGATACCACAAATTGCTGATTTCCCCCATGGGAACAGCCCTAGAACTAGTTTAGACATAAAAATGTCTCCAGCCAAAACTTCAGATAAAATGTGCCAATAAATCTTATTGGTTATAGAATCCTTAAAATTTATCATGCCATCCTTCACATGGCATGAATAAAGATTTGTTACAATTGGTTATTGATCAAACTAACTCATGAAAAAGACACTTCTCTTTTACCTACTCAAACATGGAGCAAAAATTCATTCTAACTAATCTATGGACCTTGTACGATCCCTACAAATATATTTATAGAACTAAAATTTTAGTTGTATGAATCATATATTTCAAAATGAAACACTAAGATGCAACTCTGACAAGATTCTTCCTCAAGGATGCTGATATGACCTGCTGTTTGCTCCCTGAATCACCTGATGCTGTTTCCAGAGACTTGCTCCCAGAATGGCTGCAGAAATAGCTGCTGATTCCTGATGACCTCGGTTTATCCAGCCTTTCAGACAGATCCAATTAGAACTTCAGTTATGTCCTGAACTTTCTAAGCATACAGAGATCACATAACAAATGATAATGCTAATTTTCTTAAGTCTCACCAGTTTTCCTAATTTTCCTACTCCTCCCTATCTCTTAAAAATATTCATTGCCCTGATTCAACAGGAAGAAGCTATGGAGAGTTGTCATCCTGATTCCCTAGGTTTGGTCATCTGGTTATGGTTATTTTATAAATTATAGATAGGTTACAATTTTAAAGAATAATTTAGAAATGGTCATAATTTTGGAAAGGGGGAAACTAGAGAACTTAGATTTGGGGATTTCTTTGTTATTTCTCTATCCTTTCTTTCTTAGGTAAAGGGAAGAAGTGAAAAGTAAAAAGGTGGAAAAAGTAATATTATAAGAAAATGAATATATGAGAATGAGTTCTAAAATTTCCCCTTAAACAAAGCATTTTATATCAATATTCTTACATTGGTAGAAATCTTTATATTTTGATGCAGAATTGAAGTTATGGTTTCTTATGTTGGTAAAGAATTTATATATTGATAGACCCTTAATATTTTCATTCTCATAAATCTTTGTATATTGATACAAAACATAAAATTATTTTTTTCTATTTTTAGAGAGGCATTGTGCATATGCAACTCATTTAAGAATACAAGGCTTAGACATAGTCCTAATAGCTGCTATGAAAAACTGTTGAGGATAATTATATAATGCATGTTAATGTTCAGATAATAAACTCATGATGATATTAGATTTCTATTTAATTACAATGAAATGCTTTCAAGATTATTCAAATAGGAAATAGCTAATAGTATGCAAGGTTTAACAGTTTAGATAATAAAAATCGTCACAGATCCAGAGAATATAACATTTAAAGTCATTTCATTATTAATAGATCTTTTGACTAGGAGACACTTCTCCTGGCAGTACCCCCATCACACTTCAAGGAAGAAGATTTGAGCATCACTACCTCCATATGGAGTTGCTTTAATTATGGTAAGCAAGCCACTGGCAAGAATTGCCTTAATTATATCTACATAAAAAATGTTGTCCAAAAAAGGACAAACGGATGCAGTTTAGTCGACTGCTAAGCTCTGCCAAGAGCGTATGCTAGTTCTTCATAATTCCTGTTTTCGTTAAGGTATGTTAGATAGTTCTGGGCTGGAATGATGAAGACAGATGCTCGAATATTATGAGGAATATCGGGGACTTTCCAAGCAGATAATTTTTTCTACAAATTGTATATGTTTTAGAAGCTATATCTTTATGCTTCCTTCATATTCAGATATTATTAAATTCCTTCTTAGATCTCTGAGGGGGTTGAAAACTTGATATTGTCTCATAATTGAACTAAAGTTATTTAGCATTAAAGAAGATGTTCTAGATTTGAAAGGATAGTTTTCAGTTGGGAATACAAGTTAAAATTAGACCTATTTTGAGGTACAGGATTGTAAACTCTTTTTTTTAAATTATATATTTTATGTATTTACATTTCAAATATTATCCCCTTTCCTGATTTTCACTCCCAAACAACCCTCTCCTATTCCCCTCCCCCTGCTTCTATGAGGATGCTCCCCCTCCCACCTACCCATTCCCACTTCATTGCCTTGGCATTCTCCTACGCTGGAGAATCAAGCCGTCACAGGACCAAGGGCTTCTCTTCCTATTGAAGCCAGACAAGGCCATCCTCAGCTACATATGCATCTGGAGCCATAGTCCCTTCCATGTGTACTCTTTGGTTGGCTTAGTCCCTGGGATCTCTGGGGGGTCTGGTTGGTTGATATATATATTTTTTTTTTCCTAAGGGGTTGCAAATCTCTTCAGCTTCTTAAATATTTTAAGTTAGTATAGATGATAGAGTACTTTATCTAAACTGCCAAATATGATGGACTGGGTCTTATAAATGCATATCACATCTTACAATCTACATAATTGTTAGAATTATAATCAGTGTATATCTAAGAGGCAAGAACCTTTTTAATTGGATGAAAAAAGTACAAATGTAGGTGCTTGTATTGTAATGATAACTATGGTTCCCCAAAAAACTGTTTGCACAAAGATGTCTGCAGGTAACATCTTGAAATCTGTCATTAGTTAGTTCTGGTTGGTAAATTAAGATGCCTATAGTCAATAGCTGGAGAGGACACATACAGGCAGGATTTTAGGAATTCCCACAACTGGGACGAGGAGGAGACAAAGGAGGTGATCCACCATGCTTTGTGGAGAGTGGGCAGAGAAGAGACACAGTAGGTGAGGTGGTGATAAAAAAGCAAGGAAAGATCCCTGGGCTCTGGACTAAGAAAGTGAAGCTCAGAGGGCTCCACAAGTGGTTCCAGAGGGCCAAGATAGAACATAGAATTAGTAATTAATAACCCAGGATTAGCAACATGGAGGTTATGCAAAGACCCAGCTATTGTGCTGTTTATGGTTATTAAAACATAAAGGCTATGCATGTGTCTTCCATTCAGGATCATAAACTATTGAGGCAGGTAGCCAAACCACCATCAGGATTTATTAATATTTATCTTTACACCTTTGTCTTCACTGACCGTGAAGAGCAAGGCCTTATATATTGGCTATTCCTTCATCTCCTTTAGTCTCTTGAGTTTCAGCCTCCAACCTTTGGTGATTTAACAGTCAGAAAGATAGTTTCTTAAATAGGCAGAAATAGGTTTCAGTTTACTTTTTATATAACATTTAGATAAAACTTGGAGGAAAACAAAAAGACTTTTGAATAAATCATAGATTGTTAAGATATAGTTTCCCACGTAGTTAAAAGTTTAACAAACTAGCAAAAAGCATTAAGTTATTATCTTAATAAAGCATAAAACCTTTCAGTCAGTTTTTATGACTATTTTCAAAATCAGACCAGTATTCTAATAATGCCTCAAGGTTCTAAGCAGAGGACTTTATTTTAATATACTGTCTGTGCAATTAATTGTTGCCTCAGAAATTTGGTAATTTGTATAGCCTTGCAAATGCCATCTTTAAAGTCTCCTTTTTCACAAGCCTGTGACATCCCTAGTCCTTCTGTGACTTGTGTGAATTTTCTGGTTTGGTTTTCATCTTTCATTTTCTATTTTGGAAAAATTCAGTCATATCTCTGATAACAAAAATTATTTTACAATTTAATGTCATGCTTTTCTAATCTTCCTTAATAAAATATGTATTTATGCTTAATATTCTATCTTTCCCTCTGTCCTTCTCTTTACAGGATTCATTCACTTACTTTATTTTTATTTATTAATGCCTCTTTGTAATTATGTAGTTTGTGATTGTGTGCCAACAGAGGCCAAAGGAAGAAGGTTCTCTAACATTGGAGCTATAGGCAGGTATGGACCTTCTGACATGGGGGCCGGAAAGTAAACTCAGAACTTCTCAAAGAACAATATACATTCTTAACTGCTATATTCCCTCTTATTATAATGAATTACTTCATATTAAATATGTACTAATAAATAAAAAATATATATATTCGTTAACTTACAGAAAGAAGATTGAATTCAAAATACATTTGTAGAACTATGTAATGATTAAGGTTATAGATCTCTACATTGTTAAACTAAGATTCTTATTTGTTGCATATCATAGAATTTTTTTCTTGACACTTGGATTGTTTATTTATTTATCTATTCATGCATGCATTCATTCATTCATTCATTCATTCATTCATTTACTTATTTTGGCTTCACTTGGCTTAAGAACTTGGCCTTGAGGAAATAGTGATATTGTCTTGAGTAAAAACTGGTTCAGAACAGCCATGTATCCTAAGTTGGCATCTATATTTTGAGCTTGGCTACCGTCAGTTAGCATAATGCATTTGACCTTCAAGGATGCTGCTCCCTACCTCCCAGTGTTCACACTCATGTAAAAAATTAGTGGAACCTAGAATTTCCTCTGTCTAATCCTACCTAGGTATACTTAATCGCATGATAGTGGTAATAGCAGTTGTGGTTGTGGTGGTGGTGGTGTGTGTGTGTGTGTGTGTGTGTGTGTGTGTGTGTGTGTGTTTGTGTGTGTTGTAAACATGTATGAGGCCCAGAGAGAAAGTCTTGTTGAGTCAGATCTCTTCTTTCATTGTTCTGTGAATCAGGGTCTTTTGACAAAACCATTCTGGACTGAGGCTCTCTGAAACCATCAGCCAAAATAAACTATTTCTTCCCTTACATTGTTTCTGTCAGGTATTGCATTATTAAGGCAGGAAAACAATTAATGAATCCTTAGCTCCAAGAGGTGAGGTTCAGCTGCATCTTGTTGCCTATTCTGGAAATCACTGCAATCAAGAGATGTGAATTATGCAAAATGCTTTTCTTCCTAGGACATCCAACAAGACTGTTATCTGTGAGGGTTAATTTTGATGCACAACTAGTCAGAATCTAGAATCACCAAGGAAACAAATCTTTGGGCTTGTCTGTGAGTGAGTTTGTAGACTGAAGTGAGAAGACCCACCCTAGTTGTAAGTAACCTCATCACATGGGCTGAGCTCCCAACTACATAAAAAGAAAGTGATCATCATCAATGTTCGTCACTGTCTGGTTTACGACTGCAGGTTCAGTATGACCAGTGCCTCAAGCTCCTGCCCCATACCTTCCTTGCTGTGATGGGCTCCATCTTCAAATTTTGAGCTGAAGTAAGCCCCTTTTTCCATAAGTGGCTTTTGTCAGGTATTTCACCATAGTAACAAGAAAAGTAGCACCCATGTTGTATTATATTATAAATCTCTCCTATACTGGGATATTTTGACACCCGGAATTGCTTTGAAATAAGATATTAAGTTATGTGATGAGAGGAGGTGAGGTTATAATCAATTATCACCATGCAATAGGTTCACAGAAATACTTAGCAAAAAAATGTGCTCTATATTTTTGGCTATATGGCAAGTACCTGGTAACAGATCCCCTTATACATATAACTAGGAGTAGAGACATATTCTACAATTTTACCTATACACATTATGTATGCAGAAACTCTTCTTGGAATGGGCCATTAACTACCATTTATGAACTGGTCTAAATTACAAGAAGGCAGCATCCAAGGATGACTTGGTTTCAGATGTCATTGTATTATTCTGCATAGTATTTGGCTTCATTCTGTGTCCCTGGTCTGAAGGTAAGATACTTATTACAGAGTCAGTAGGCATGTCCTTTTCATATTCACAGGCTTTCATCTTGTTACTTGTCTGATTGCTTTGAGAACTTTCTGAGTGAGTCCCTAATTTTCGTCTTACTTCTCTGAAATGTATGATTTCATTTTAATCAGGAATAGTTCATGTTTATAAATCATTCCAGGAAATGACTTTACAAATGTTCAACCTAGATAACACTATTCTGAGATGGGAGGAGGTAGGGATGATACAGCTTCTGAATGCAAAGCCTGGTAAATAGCTAAGTTGTGAGGTTTCTCTTCATTAGACTTGCCATTTTCTGCATTCTGTGCTTCTCTCTCTTCCTTTCCTCCCTCTCTGTTCTTCACCTTCTTATCTTTACCCATCAAGCTCCATCCTTACTCTCTCTGTCTATCCTTCTCATCATACATATGCAGATTATGAACATTAAAGAAAGATGAAGAAATTGGGGTCATGTTCTTACAATGAGGTAAATGCTCGGAAGGTGAACGTGATACATAAGGTTCATACTAGGTGTGAGGGTTAATTCTGTCAACTTGACAGATTAGATGCATCTAGAAGATAAGCCTCAATTCATGCCTGTGAAGGGATTTTTAAACTTGGATAACTGCAGTGGGAGAAGTCATCATGATGGTAGGCAGCAGAATTCTATGAGAAATCAAGCAAAGTAACACCGGCATTCTTTGATTTCTGATTCTGATGGCGGATATAATGCAATCAACTGAACCACTTGCTATCATGGCTTCAATGCCACAGTGGTCTGGACCCTCAAATTGTGAGCTAAAATAAAGTCTTATTTTTGCAAGTTGTTTCTTCCAGGCATTGTGTCATGACAACAAGAACAGTAACTACTAACCTAGCATTCTTGGCCATTATTACTATCATTCAAATTTGGCCCTGAGCCTTCCTGCATCTAAAGCTGAGAAACACTATCACAAAACCATTTTATTTTTAGAAAAACTAAATCCAGTAACTTAACAGATGTCCTGAGTTTTCTCCTCCTTTTGTAGTGGGTAGATATCACTAAAATTATCTTGAGCTTGTCTATAGCGTGAACTGTGCTCTGCTGTGTAACCTCCGTGCATTGTGTGCCTGCGTAATGCAAGGTTGAGTGGCCTTTACAAACTAATGTTCCAAGACAAAGAGATGACATCTAATTCTGTGTTTTTTTGGCTTGTGTAGCCTAAACAGAGAGAAGACATTGAAGACCACCAGCTGAGTCAAGGCCACTTCGAATTCAGAATTCTGAATCATGTTTTCTGGGAATTAGGTGAGACAATGTTTGGCCCCCATGGATCCTCTTGATCTTCTCCACCATGTATGTTACCATTAAAGAAGGAATAATGATATTTTAAAGATATACTTGGACCTACACTTTGATTATTAGGTTATTCAAAAATGAATCAAAAGCAATTGAAATTTCTGATGAAGTCTATTCTGGGAGAAAAAAAAATACCTAGAACCTGGTGCTACCAAATTCTCTCTCTCTCTCTCTCTCTCTCTCTCTCTCTCTCTCTCTCTCTCTCCCTCTGTGTGTGTGTGTGTGTGTGTGTGAGAGAGAGAGAGAGAGAGAGAGAGAGAGAGAGAGAGAGAGAGAGAGAGTACATATTTTTTCAGAAAGAGATTTTTGCATAGTTCTGACAATGTGATGAACGATCTTGCATAATAGGTTGAAACAAGACAATGAGAGGTTACTGATGAGCAAGACCACACCTGGATCAGTACTGCTTATGTACACCTCTCATCCTCTGTTTAAACCCGAACATGCTGTCAGGACTCAGAGTATAGTCATGGGGATGAGGGTCACTAGACCCCTATGTTCTTCCTTATGAAGCTGCATTGAATAACTACTGTCCTTTTGCTTTCACTATTAACTATGTCTCTATGCTGGGTAGTTGATCCTAATTTGCTATGGATGCTTTGATACTAATCCATGCCTAAAGCATGCTCTGATACTAAGCCTAGCCAGAAGCACTTCAGAAGAGCCCGGTTCTTGGTTCCTGGACTGTAAATGTTGGTTACTGGAGCCCATATTATCATGTTCTCTTGAGTTTAATTGCTCTTCCAAAGGAGTTTAGCAGGTGGAAGACCCAGAAGTAGGTGTGACTTAACAGAAAGAATAGATATTCTCAGATACAGTATCAATGCATCTTTACAGAGGCTTATCCTGAGCACACAAATTTAAGTTTGTGGTCCTTAATAGGTTGGTGAATATTTTTGACACTGTCAGCACTCCTGGAGGGAATAATCTTTAAAAAGTTGCCTTGAGGAACATGCATGTATCCACAAAACTTTGAACCACAAAGGCTGAGAAGCCTTTCCCCTTCTTTTATTGAAGTGCTTTACTTTCAATTTCTTGCTTGTTCTGATTATGTGTCATGGATTGTTTTCAGCTTCTAGAAGTAAAATCTTCACATTTCAGCCCAGTTCCTGGAAGTGCAAGTAAGCACACTCTTTTACTTGGAGGCAGGAATTTTTTACAGCATGTCAATCAAAGATTTACTAATTGCTGTGGTCTCTTAGTTTTCAATGACAGTTGCTGTGGCTAGATCAAGCACTTAAGAAACTTCTGATTCAAAGTGAATCCTCAGAGATAATTCCATGGTAGAAATGATTAGGCACTAAATATGAAAGTGTTTATTGGGCAACCATTGAGTGTTTGCTAGAGCATATTACCTAATGGTTGGATGGAGAATTCTGTAGACCAGTTAGTTTCCCTTAATTCATCTTGTGCCTCCATGATGGAAGATCATTTAGGGCAACTCTGGTTGCTGATACAGTAAAATACTTCACCTGGCTCCATTTATAAAGAATAATGTTGGCTTATTTATGTGCCCAAAGAAAAGGTACTGTGATAATTGTCAAGTTATTAGAATTTACATCTATCATAGATGTCTGTCTCTGTGTGTGACATTGGAGGTAAGTTTAACCACATCTAGTAACAAGGTTAATAACAAGGAAAGAAGAGGAGAGAGGTCCAGAGAACATATGGAATTTGTATGCTGAATTCTGTGATAGGTGCAAGACAGGCTGGTAGAGCCAGGCCTATCATATTATTAGGTTCACATGATAAGGAGAGGGCACTCAGAGGGACAATTTTTCCTTTCTACCACTGCAAGATCAGCATGTTGAGGGTCTGGGTCACACATTCTTTTTTTTTTTTTTTCAATGAATCCAAAGCTTAGCACAATATAACACTGACAAAGAAAATAGTTAAAGGTTGTGTTAAAATGGAAGCCTGGGATATGAGGACTAACTAATTTCTGAATGGAGTTGAGACTTGATTCCCAGGTGATAGGTAATTTATACCTGGAGTAATTCCAACTTGTAGGGACAATTCTTTCAACTATTTTAACAGTCCAGTAGCTAAAGCAAGGTGGATAGTGTTTTTGTTTGTTTGCTTGTTTTTTGTTTTTTTGGTTTTTTTTTTTAATATCTTAATTCCTGCTAGTGTCATTACACAGAGACGGAAACATTGATGCCTTTCCCATACATGAAGATACACTGTGATTGCAGTGAAGTATTAAAACATTAACAAACACAGTATATGATAGAGTCAGTCATTAGGAAGTATTCTAGATAGGCAAAGTGACCTCTCAGCTGTCCCTGTTATCTACTCTTTGTTCTCTTATCATGGACTCTGACCCTCTGAAATAATAACTCCCACATTAAATGCTTTCTTCTATTAGATGTTTTACTAGTGGTATTTTTTTCACAGCAATAAAAAGAAGTGAAACTTGCTTCCTTATATAGGGCTTCTGGGACTCCAAATTGTAGACAAGTGACACTTCATGCCCACTATGGCTTCTCTCAGCTAAATTGACATCTGTTCTTTCTTCATTTACATTTTCAAAGGTCTTGGGTGGGAGACTTAATAAGGACACTGGAATGGATTGCTGGGGGCAAGACATTTGTTAGAAGGTTTATTACCACCATGGAGAGAAAGACAGGCACCAGGCACATAGATAAACTAACCTCATAAGGGCTCTAAGGAGAGTTCTGGTCCCAGTGCCAGAGTGAACAGCATGTGGTATAGGATTTGAAGAGGGTCTGAACCCCATGGCAGAGTTTTTGGTCTCATAAATCTCTGAGGAAGATATCAGAAGGAATTTGTATTCAGGCTCATAGAATCCCCAGCAGAGCGTAGGGAAAGTATGGCAAGCAGGAATTGTGACCACCAGCATCTCTTTGATTTTTCTGAGCTGGTACACCTATAAACTCACTTCTTCACTCAGCCACCAGGAAGCCTGTTAGTTTGTGGTTCACAGACAACGCTCCCAGGAGGATGCCTGTCAGTATTGATGAGAGAGTCTGCATGTACTGTGGACTGAACAGCAGTTTGGTCTGGAACCTACCAGGTACCCCTAGTAGAAAATCACAGCTGAAACCCCTGGTGGAATGGGATGGAGTAGTGAGGTGTGATGTTGGCCTGGAGTCTTTTACTCTTGCTGTCTGTCTCTGCCTGAGGAGAAATTGGCCTAGGCCTCCCAGTGCCTGTGGCTATTAGTTTACCACACTACTGGTGGTGACGCTCATAGGGACAAACTGATGATGGTGCAGATGACTTTTTTTTTCCAAGTATACTTCATTGAGTTTACATTTTCTATGGAATTCACCTTCTGAGTTGCAGATCAGACAGAGGCAGGTCAGTGCCTCTCTGCAGTGCCAGTTGGGCTGATGACACTCCCTGGCGAACACAGGGCATTTGGGACAGCTCAATAGCATGAGATGCCTGCATTTTTTCTTTCTTATGAATTCCAAATGATTTTTAAAGTCCCATTCTGTATACATCCTGATAAGAAAAAGATGTTTTACAAGGAGACATCTGGGCTCTTCACTTTAACGATTGCAGTGTTAAGACAGGAAAACCAAAAGAAAGTGCCATTTCTCTAGGTATCAAGCTGGGAGAAGCCAAATGCTGAGGCTCTGGTGCAGCCAGAGGCGGAGCGGTCTTGCTTTCCAGGAGGAGATTTCAAATCATTCTAACATCAATATACCTTTCAAGAGAGGCTGCAGCTGAAATAATGATGGGTCAGTGATAGGCAGGACCATGCCTGGATCAGGATTGCTTAATTGTGCGTAATTTTCACATGTGTGTGAATGGGTTATCATTATAACTCTTACTTGTTTCCCTGCCCTGTCATCACATTGAGTAAACCACCTTTCTTTGCTTTTCACTTTTCCTTGCCTATATAATTGGCTTGTTAGGGCTTTTAGGATCATTTAGGGCTGTTATGGTCCAGCCTTTAGCCAATTGGGAGGGCAGATCCTGCAGTGTTCTAAGTGCCTTTAATTAAGCAGCATTTGTAAAAGTATGTGACTTCCCAGGCTTACCACACTGGGAATCAAGTCTAGCACAGGAAGCCTTAGGTGACAAACAATGCCCAACCGTGCTGGCCTTCTTCACCTATCTCGTGGAAAGGTGTAGAAATAGAACCTTAGGGAGTTTTGTAGACTTCAGGTTGCATAGTTGTTATGTAGCAAGAGGAAAGATTTAAATTTTAGTTGTTGGTGTTCTGTCTTAAATGTTCTTGAAGGCTGAGCCTACATTTCTGAGATAGAGATGAAAGCAGATACCCTGATTGGTATTACTTTGTGGTCTGTATGCTCTGGTGCTCTCTTACATGGATACCCCTATATTTCAGTTGCATTTGGTCAAATGAATATGCTGCATCTGGCATGGATGTGTATGGGTAGGTGTGGCACAGGTCCTGCCCCTGGAGTATTCCCAGGCAGTTGTTCCCCATGATACCCAGGTGTGCTGATGGTTGCTGTTGCCCTTAAGCTGATCTGCTGCCTTTACTACTTTACTTTCAATCTTTTTTTTCCTGGAAAATATATTTCCTCCCCATTAATCAGAGCTATTACCTCCATAATGAATGAACCAGAAGTGGTTCTCAGCAATAAGAAATGGAGACAGTCATGAAGTTGTGGAGGATAAGGAACAGGAATTTTGCTTGGCCTTTAGGACCATTGGAAAGTATCTATACAACACAAACACAGAGGCCATAAAAGTCTACAATATCCTTTGTAGAAATAGTTCATTGCCAGATTTGGACTTGAATTTGCAATCATGAGCAGACACATGTATCCTCTGGTCCAATAACTGCTGTATTAATTAGTTAAGTTGAACTTGGGAACATCAAAGATAGAGCGTTAATATGGTCTCAAGAAGAAAAAGATATGGATAGAAAAAATGGAATTTTATTTGATTTAAGAAAAAATACTATTAGTAGGAGAGTACATGAGGCTACAGAATTGTTAGGATGAGGAAACAAAGGTTAGAGAATTAAAAGATAATGTAGAAGCATATAAAAAAGTTAGTACTCCTAGCTATTTTAAGAATTGGAGATGATAATACCAGAAAAATATTAGAGAGAGCTAATAGCGTCACTTACACAAATTCAAAACTGTGTAAGGAATCATTTAATTTTAGTAGTCTGTCATCTTTCTGTTTTTTAGGAAAATAGTTATTAAAATCTGCTGACTACTGTATCAGGAAACCACAAGAGCTGTACCCAGTTGCCCATTAAAAACAAGCTGTGTAAACCTATAATGAAGTGTGCTTTTGCTTTGTGTTTAGTTTCTGCTCTAAGAAAATAGGGATTGGGACTATTGATCTTGGATTCATAAAATTTACATAAATTTAAGAATGTTTGAAGATTATTAACAATGATCAAAGCCTTGGTGATGCAACTTTGGTCAATAAAAGACTGGGTTCAGACTCTCTGGTTGAAAGAAGTCAAAAGCATAAGAAGGGAGAAGACTAAGGCATGAAGAAAGGAAAAGAAGAAAGAATGAGAATCTGCAGGGAGTAGAGACAGTACTTGAACTGATAGCTTGCATCTAATACTGACTTGAAGTCATTATTGAATCACTACTGTTACCATTTCTGCCTTTATCAGGACCCTCTTCACACAGAGCCTGGACTTCAGCATTGACATGTGTGCAAAGTGTGCATATCTACATAAGTTCATGTGAATATGTGTTCATAGGGAGACTATAGGTCTTCAGGGGCTTTTTCTCAGGAGACATATGCCTTGCTTCTTCCTGAGTAATCAAAGCTGTCTGGCCAAGCTGCCACAGGTAATCTGCACATTTCCACCTCCCTGGCAAGAGGATTATGCATAATCACCACCACATCAAACTTATTTACCTGGCTACTGGGAATTGAGCTATAGTGGTTATGCTTATGTGACCAGGACTTTGTGGGGTGAGGACTCACCAGAAGGTATTTTATTAGTGATTATTGTCATTTTAAGCCACACAAAATATACATTAACAAAAAGTAAATAAAACATTTTTATTTAAAGTGCTCTTTAGAAAGTACACAAGAGGTCATCTAACTTAGCAGGCTTTTCCAAATTTACCTGACAATTAGGCTACTTTAGATTCCATTTATTCTTACGTGTGAGGAGTTCCTTTTTTGCATCCTATTTTATCTCTGCCCAGAAATTAGGTCACAAACCACTTGTTGAGGTACTTTGATTTCAAAGTTAATCTTCTTGTCTGAGTAACTTTGAGGCTGGAAGCTGCAGCCTCAGATTATTACGTCAAAGTGATATAGAGGGTGGCTAGTGAAAGCAGCCTTTCTCTGGTCTCCGTGAGAATTGCTCTAGCTCTAAGTTGAAGTCGGTGGAAACAGAGAGAGATGGATTTATCTCTGCCCTTTGTTCTCAGTACTTGCATGTGTTCATATGATAAAAAGTTCACTAAGAGTTTGTACATAAATCCAGGTCATAAATTGAATAAGAGGTTATAACAGAAAATGTCTATGTACATATACACACGTAGCAAATATCTGGCTTACATTCACCATTTGTTACTAGCTTACAGGGTGATGGAAAGTTTAATACTATAATTAAGCTGTCCTTGAAGTTTTGTTTAGAAAATTGCAGTAACTATCTTATCTCCTTTTTCTTGCACCTGGGGTCCTGTGGTGTATATCTTCTCTATTACCTTCAGCTAATGGTTTTTGTAAACCCTCTGAATGTGTCCTATGTTTTTGTTATCTCAGAAGCAATTAAGTGGTTCTTTTACAAAAGAGACTAGAATGTCTTTGCCTCCTCTTGCCATTCTGAACAATGGTAAACTTTGCATGCTAGATATTTCTGCATAATAAATTCTCTTTGCCTTTGCTGACTGAGTCTGAGGTCTTCCTTAAGCAATTTTCAGACCCTTACATGTGTATAGTGTATATTTTGTCTTGAGGCAAGAAAAATATATCTTGGTGAAAGCATAAAGATCAGAAAATGAACTAAGTAAAGGAAATGCAAAGCAAAGTCTTCAGTGGGCACCGTAAATATTTTCCATTTTCTTTTAGCATAACAAGATTTGTCAAGAAATCATGAGGTTCTGGAATAGTTCTTTCTAAAAGGGAGTGCCCAGAAATTTTGATGAGAAGATGATAATGGAAGTTAAATGCAGTATACTATGCAAGCACTGCAAGGTCTGGATGGGAAGAGCCTCATTCCTTCTCTGGGAATTCATTCACCTGGCAGGGGCAATGTCAAAGCTCAGCTACCTGGAGAATGAAAGATTGACAATCTGGACTTTTGTTACGTGTTGCAGGCTGTGAAAGGCAGTCTGGTTTCTGGTAGAGCTAAGGTTTGGACCCCATGGGCCCAATAGGTTGTCTCCAACAGGGAGCAGCCTATAAGGGATGGCAGGCATTTTACAGGCTCCTAGAAACAGCTACCAACTCATGCCTATATCTCTCCATAGGTCTGTGACATTTGGTTACATAAAAAGGAAAGATCCCTCAAGTCCCTTCTCAGGTAGAGGTGTGGTCATGCCCCCAAACCCTGCCACATGTAGAGGCATGGCCTCATAGTTTCAAGACATTCCCATGTTAATGAGGCACCTAGCAACTTAGCCACGCCCCTTCCCAGTTAGTATTTCACATTGACCTGCCACTCTCTACCATGACATGACAATAAATGCCTTAAAGCTATGGACTGTTATGAACATAGTGAAGCATGTGTCTTTATTACATGCTGGAGCATCTTCTGAGTAAATGCCCAGGAGTAGAATAGCTGGGTCCTCAGGCAGTCTTATGTTCATTTTTCTGAGGGTCTGCAAAACTGATTTCCAGAGTGGTTGTATCAGTTTGCAATCCTACCAGCAATGGAAGAGTGTTCCTCTTTCTCCACATCCTCACCAGCATCTGCTGTCACCAGAGTTTTTGATCTTAGCCATTCTGACTGGTGTGAGGTGGAATCTCAGGGTATTTTGATTTGTATTTCTCTGATGGCCAAGGATGTTGAACATTTCTTTTGTTGCTTTTCAGCCCTATGAGTTTCCTCAGTTGAGAATTCTGTTTAGCTCTGTTCCCCATTTTTGATAGCTCCCAGAGACTGGACCACCAACCAAAGAATACACGTGGAGGGACCTATGGTGCTGGCCACATATGTGGCAGAGGATGGTCTTGTTAGCCATCAGTGGGAGGAGAGGCCCTTGGGCCTGAGGGTGTTAGATGCCTCAGTATAGGGGAATGCCAGGGAAGGAAGATGATAGTGGGTGGGTAGGTGGATAGGGGAATAATCTCATAGAGGCAGGGGGAGGGGCGAGGGGATAGGGGGGTTCCAAAGGGGAGATCTGGAAAGGGGGATACATTTGAAATGTAAATAAAGTATCAAAGAAAAAAAAGATACTATTCTTTATAGCATTAAAAAAAATGCTATGGACTGTCTCTATTCATCTTGATTCACCATGGGAAGCGAGGGAACTGGCCTTCGCCTAAAAGAGCCATCCTCTAGTCTCCCCAGAAGCTGTCCCAGTGTTCTCAGCCACAGAAGACATCCATCCTAACCTAACACAGCAAGCCAGTGTCCAAGCTGCCAACCTGGTCCCAGCGGGAATGCCAGCTGTGCTCCTTCTCGCCCTTCTGCCCAGGATTGATCCAGTCTGTGGTCTCACTTTGTTGCCAGATCTTCGGCAGCATCCAGCAGGGTCTGTGATGCCCAGAGCCTGGGAATCCTATGGAGCAGGCTGTGGTGTGTCTCCCTGGGGACCCATGGCCACCTCCCCCCCTCAGGGTGTGTCTCTGCAAAGGATTCTCACAGCCTATCACAAGCCCAGCGGCCCCGTGGGGGTGTGAGCTGTCAATTGCCGGCACTTCTCTGCCTCTCTTAGGGGCCATGAGCACTGGGGTGGATGCGCCTGACTTCTCACCACGGAACAGGTTGAACCAACAATGTGTTATGTGAACAAGCATTCTATTCACCTCAGATGGGGAACAAAAGTAAAAATATCATCAAAATCCAACTGGGGAACCGATGAATTTACAGTAAGTTCATCGTTATTTAATAAAGATATGTAAGGGCTTATTTACAGGAGCAGGAATGACTCAAAAGCAGCTGAGTCACTGAGAGCCCAGCCTAGCCCCAGTGATGTCTCATGTATCTCATGAACCTGAAGCACTCTGCATGACTCAACAAATCAGAGAGCCTTCTATGCAGTTCCACTGGTCTCTTCCAGGCAACTTGGCTCATCTATGATTCTTTAGGTGTCCTTACTCCTTATAAAAGTTGAGAGGAGCCTTGCTCATCTGGTCTGTTTTAGAGACTTCTTGAGACTCTGACTTGTTTGCTTCCAAAGTTAATTATTTCCTGACTCTTAACAAGCCTTTCTTTAGAACTTCCTACATCTAACTGAGATTCAGAGGAAATTGCTAATAAGACAGTTTTTCTTCATGGCCTGCTACATGGGGCTTCCTCAACATGAAGGTTCAGAGCCTCCTGATAGAACTGTCTTTATTCTCACAATCACCCCTTCTTTTGCAAGAAGTTGTGATTCTGAGCTGCAGGACATGCCTTGCTTAACCTAGGAATATAAATATGTTTGATTCTATCTGTTTCAAAGATGTGGAAATACCAGAAAATATAGAACACATCTGAATGCAGAGGGGAGGAAGGGGTGGGAACATACCTCTGGAGAGATCATAATTATGAATGGCTACAGAATTGTGTATGTGTGTTTGTGTTTGTGAGTGTGTGTGTGTGTGTGTGTGTGTGTGTGTGTGTGTGTGTAATATTACCTTATCTTTTTGATGGGTCACTTAGTGGACTGGACTTTCTTGATATGACCAAGGTTACTGGCTAGTGAGGCCCAACTATAGGCTTGTCTCCTTCCTAAGCTTCCCCATTTTTTAGACTATAACCGTGTGCCACAATATTCAACTTAATAATTACTTATTTGTTTATTTATTTACTTATTTATGTGCATATTTGTTTAAGCTTATATATACTACATATGTGCCTGAACTCACAGAAGCCTGAATAGATTGTTAAACTCACTAGAGCTGGATTAACAGGCAATTGTGGGCTGTTGTGCACGTGTTGGCAACTGAAACCTGATCCTGTGCAAGGCCAGTTATTTCTCTTACTTACTATCTCAGCAGCCATTGCTCAGCCTTTTCAAGTTGGTTCTTGTGATTCAACCCATGTCGTCATGCTTATATGATAAATAATTTACTAACCAATCTTCTCAGACCAAGAAGCACCCCTTTATACAGAAAAACTTCTAACAAAAACTTATTTGTTATGCTGGGAGTGGGCAAAGAAAATGTGGGCCAGATTTCCAGGTTCCAAATAAGAATTGTTGAACGTCAAGATAATTGAGAAGAATGGATCACTAGAAATAGTGGGATTCTCTACCAGTGAGCTAATGAACTTCTGTTATGATATATTTTATACACCTGAGCTTTGACAGTAACCAGCTTGTGCTAACAAAAATGTACTACACAGTCACAGCAATATTTGATCTTTCAGAATAGTACATGGTAAAAAATATGCAACTTCTACAGCCCATTTCCTCCTAAGGTTACCATGACTATATACTTACTGTTTATGTGTATGGAAATTTCTTATCCAAATGAGAGAACCTATGTCAGCTCATGAAAAATAAGCACATGTAAGTGGTGGGATGGGCAATTCAGTGGTAGAACATGTGCTTAGCATGTGAAAGATCTTGGGGTCAATCCTATATTGCTTGCCCAAAATCACTTTGTAGGTTATTCTGTGTCTTGCTTTCCATTATGCATTTCACCATGGGAATCTTCCTGAATCTGCATAAAAGTCAACATTGTTTTATACCCTAACTGTTGTCTTTTCACTTTATGGATGAACAATGTTTTTACTACCTTATTTCCCTGATGAATATAATGTGTGCTGCATGTTGGCTTTTACTATTACAAACAATTCTCCAAATGACATTTTCACTAAATGTGTTTGTACACACCTACATTTATAGCTGATGTATAAATTCATCTTCATTTGTGCAACACAAGCTTGCATCTGTTGTGTAACTATTACCTTTCAGTGGAAACATTCCTACCCAGGGGGAAAATATGAGCTCCTAAGATTCCGGGAAAAAAATCAACTCACAAGTCTCAGGAAGCTCCAGAAAGTTACAGGATTCGAAAGACCATTTGGCAAGGCTATATATAGAACAATAACAACTTCTGTGAAGAAGAGTCCCTATGACTGGCTAAGGTGCCTAAAAGTCACACATGCAGCTCCAGAAAATTTATTTCATGTTTAGTATACGTTTCTAGTATAGGTTTTTTTGTAATGCAGCTGCCTTTGAGTAAACCTTGCTTTTATGATTAATACCTCATTGGGAATGTTTATAGCATTCCAAATAAATCCATGTGTTTGCTTAATGAGGTTTGGAAGTTTCTCTCTCCCTCTCTTTCTCTCTCTCTCTCTCTCTCTCTCTCTCTCTCTCTCTCTCTCTCTCTCTCTCCAATTGCTGGTTCCCTGTCTTGGATGAATAGACATTTATTCATGTATCCTAGGAAAACTCACAGTATGAGTTTCTTGATGTTCAGAAACAAGAATAACAGATTTTTTCATCTCTCTGATACTTACAAACATCACAGGAGAAAATATTCTTTTCACCTCTATAGTTAGTTGCTCATAGATATTAATTGAGCATCTGTGATGTACCATACACTGTATGTTAGGTTCTGCGAACAGAAGGGAAAAAGAACAAAAGGAAATGTCAAATAGAAAAACTTTCAAGGGAGGCTATGGTGAAGATGGGGAAACAAATGTGCATTGAATAATCACATAAGGAAAAGTAAAAGTCACAACTTTAATGAGTTCTGCAAATACATGATAGTTGGTAAGTAGATGAGATGGAGCTATTCAAGGATGGGCTGGAGCTAAGCCATGCGTTCTGTGGAAATTGAGAGTTAGTTCCACCTGAAGTATAAATTAGATACTTACTAGCCAAGGAAAAAAGGCAAAGAGGAAGGAGGAAGCTGCCCAGAGAGAGTGAACATGCTATGTGTAGAGGTCTTGTCAAAGAGAGTTCCAGTCAGGATAGGAGGGTTCAGGGCTAGACCACTAGGCAAGTACTCTACCAAAGGTGTTTCCTCCACCCCCGTCTCTCTCTCTCTCTCTCTCTCTCTCTCTCTCTCTCTCTCTCTTTGTGTATGTGTGTGTATGTGTGGTGTGTGTGTGCGTGTGTGTGTGTGTATCAGAAGATAACCTCTCCATCTCTATTTATACTAAAATTTTTCCAAGGAAATAAACCTGAATGCATAGTGAAAGAGCTCTAGACATCTGTCTGTCTGCTCTATCTCAACCACCACTGGAATTATATGTATTTGCCTCTGCCTGGCTTTTTATAAATATTATGGTGACCAATTTGTGTCTTTACACTTGTAAGGCAAATGTTTTAGCAACTGGTTTATTCCCTCAGCACCTTTGCAGAGATTTGCATAGGAAAAGATATAATTAGATCTGTTTTTGCAAGAAGACAACAGAAGATCTTAACCCCAACCTAAGACCTTTCAGAGCAATCGGCTTTGAACACTCCTCTGCCATAGCTTTTAGGATGATTCTAGACATACGACCTAAAAGAATACTTCTAAGATCTAAGAGGTTGGGAAGGGTAGATGGTTATTCCTGATCTCTATTCTCTCTTCCCTTAAAGACAGTAAAGATGGATGGGGACGTAGTTTAGTTGGTAAAGTTCTTACCTAGTATACACCAG
Source organism: Uromys caudimaculatus (assembly GCA_028551405.1). Lineage (NCBI taxonomy): Eukaryota > Metazoa > Chordata > Mammalia > Rodentia > Muridae > Uromys > Uromys caudimaculatus. The sequence continues at coordinate 80,237,543 of CM052711.1, read as the reverse complement.
GCCTAGGGGGCTGATAACCAGCGTAAACTACTAAGTGTAATGATAGAAACTTGCAATCCTAGCACTCAGAAGATCGATATAGGGATATCAAATGTTCCTTGTCATTTTCAGATACACAGTGAGTTGAATGGCAGCCAGGAATACATTAGTCCTCACATCAAGCAGAAATGAGCAGATCCATGGAATTCCCTGGCCATTCTGATTGGTGAGCTCTATGAGCACTCATGCACATGCACAGGCACAGGAACACACAGAAAGAAAAAAGGAGAGAAGGAGGGAGGGAATGAGGGAGAGAGAGAGAGAGAGAGAGAGAGAGAGAGAGAGAGAGAGAGAGAGAGAGACTGCATAGGGGAATATCTCACAAAGAAAAGCAAACCATGAAGAGGTGGCATGTTCCAAATAACAGATATTTGCCCCTTGAATTTCATCTGGCAGCCCACTCACCTCCTTCCCTGGCATATGCTGGACATTTGCATTGATGGTCATCTATTAGCCTCATGTGGGAATAGGCTCACCTTGTATTCAGACACATATGGGCCCACATTTCTGCCATGACTTTCATATACTTACTCATTTTGCAAGCTTAATTAACTAACCTTGAGCCAGTGGGATAGAGTAGATGAAAATGTGATTAGACTAAAAGTACCAGTTAGCATAAACACTTTTTAAAAAGCCAAAGAACAAAATAAGACCCAAAGCTAATGTTTCCCTGTTCTCTTCTTATTTTTCTGGAAAAAAGAAAGGGATGATAAAAAAGAAAGTCCATGAATTTAAAAAAGATAGAATTAAACAAATAACAACACAAAAGAAACTCAAGACACATATTTGACATATATCCTTCCCCACCAGTAGCTTTCTAGGTGTTGTTAAAGTCTACTCTTGGAGAAGCCATCAATCATTGCAAATATTGAGCCTGTAGGAGGTTTTAATCACTGTGACATTTTGTTACCAGAGGAGGTCAAAAAGTGTTCAGTTCAAGAGAAGGCAATGTATGCTGAACAGAATATGGAAAAAGAGCTGGACTTTCTAATATAGGTGCAGTTGGATCTCCACTTGGGGTAAATACTGAGTGACATAGACTCTGGTGATAGGTCTGCATGAAAGAAGCAGGGTTTTAGAGGAGGGATGGACAGGTCATGGTGAAGTGGAATATATTAATTAATTTCATGTTGCTGTGAAAAAATTCCTGACAAAAGCAACCTAAGGAAGGGAGAGGTTATTTTGGCTCAAAGTTTAAGGGCACAGTAGATCATGGTGGGGATGGCATGATGGCAGGAGTGTGATTGTGAGGCATGTTGTGTGGCCACTGTCATGAAGAATGGAGAGATGAATGATGGTGGTCAGCTCAATTCCTTCTTTTTACAGTTTAGGACCTCATACCATGGTGATGTCCACTATCAGGGTAGGTCTTCCCACTTCAATTTACTTAATCAAAAAAATAGTCTCTCTGTATTTTTCTGCCTCTCTCTCTCTCTCTCTCTCTCTCTCTCTCTCTCTCTCTCTCTCTCATCTATATACACAAACCTATGTTTACATGATGATTCTAAATCCTGTCAACTGGGAAGTATGGAGAAAGGCACATGAGGCAACTGGTTACATTGCATCCACAGTCAGGAAGCAGAGAGTGATGATTGTTGGTGTCAGCTCACTTTCCTTTATTCTGTCAGAGACCCCAAACTATAGTATAAGGCTGCCTATCATTAGGTTGTATCTTCTCACCTCAATTAACTTCATCTAGAAATACTCTCAAAGGCATGCTTTTAGGTATGCTCTGTTGATTCTAGATTATGGATTATGTGAATCTAACAGTCAACATTAGCTATCACATGGGAGGCATATACAATGTATCCTTTTTCTTTCTGTCTCCCTCTTCTAATCTCTTTCAAGCATGCAAGCTTAAGGAATAATTTAGCAACTTTGTATTATATATATATATATATATATATATATATATATGCCTTTCCTAACAATGTATCAAGGAAACACTTGACATCATGGTTCTTCCACTTGTATCAGGTTGCACCTGCTTTAAACAATTGAAATATGTTACTACCCTTAGTAATCCTTGAAAATGTTCTGTTATTTTTGAGACAATCTGGAACACACACAGAAACAAAGAAAGACAGGGCCATCTGGCCTGGACTGGATTGAGTGCATGCACAATAGGGCAATCTGTGTAGCCTCTAAGAAGAATTCACTATTTACAGTGTTATGCCTATACACAATTGAGAGTTTATTTAAATAAAACCAGCTTCTTTATGGAAAGAGATGAGCTCCATAAGGAAAGATTGTATAGCTTCAAAACTGTTATTCAGAATGAAGGAACACCCAATCTGCTCCTTATCAACCAATGCTTTCTTTCTTTTGTAAAAAGGAAGGTTCAAACAATAACAGGGATATTGAGCACCCTCACTTACATGGCATTCTATTTTTAAAGTGTTGCTGAGTGCCCTATTGAGTTACTTTGAGTGAAATGATTTGCTTCTTTTGTAAATGTACGTACACCTTTATTTCATTCTTCTTAGATAAGACACAAAGGACCTTAAAATATCTGGCTAGATCCTGACCACCAGTCAAACTTATGCATTTGCCATCCCTCTGAGTTGTTTGCCCATATCTTTCCCAGCTCTCTCCTCAGCTAATTCTAACTTGCTTCCCAGAAATAAAGTCAAGCTTCTCTTTCTCACAAAGTTTCTACAGCACTCTTCTCGGCTGGATATTTCTGAATCTCACCCAGTGACAGAGCTCTTGTCTTGGATCTTGGTGTCCTTGCTTGACCACAAGCCCATAAGAAGGATTCATATGTTTGTTGTTAAAGTCATTTATCCCTCTCTTTAGGTGTGAATAGTACTTTTTCTATCCTCTTGCTCCTGACAGGTGTTCAGCAGTGGAAAAAGCTTGAAGTGGGTCAGGCTTCCTAGGAATTAGTTTGTATGGTTGTGTTTGGTAGTCTGAAAGTTTGATAGGGAACCATTGGAACCCTAACCTGTGAATGAGAGGTTGTTGCAGAGCTATTTTCTCTGAACTAAAACATTCTCTCTTGGAGCAAGATGCCTTAAAATCCCAGAAGAAATTTTGGAAGTTTATGAAGTAAATTGACAAAAATAAAACCTCTTAAGTATCAGAAACTTCCTAAATCTTAAAAGATTTTTAATATTATAAAACCAATAATTATGGTTGGAAAGAGGGCAGTCTTATCACTGAGCTGCCTTTAGTGCTCCCTTCGATTTACCATCCTCCTGTAGGTAAAGCTAGCAAACTCACTGGTTCACAAAGCTAGAATCACTTTTTGGTGGGGTGTCTATCATTGGTGTTCTCTATGTGCAAATATATATTTGTTTGTGCCTGACTGGAGGATAGTTACAGAACAGACTTACAGACAATGGGAAGGCATAGGAGAGTTGAGCTTCTAGGATGCAGGCCCACAAAATTGCATAGCCCCAAGAGACTTTCTGTGCTGCAATGAATCATCTTGGGTATTCTCTTTTGTGAGGAAGACATTCAGATATCTAAGATTGTACCAGTTGCCAGATGTGGACCAGTTAGAAAACATTGGGGCCTTAGGTGGAGGGCTGAAGGCTGGTTGCTCTGTGTACAGTGTCTCACCAGCTGGACTTACAAGTACTCACTGAAGATGTTGTCTGAGGAGTAATACTCCATCCAGCCAGCCCTAATGGCTTTAATATGTATTCTCCCCTTCCAAACTCATTCTAAAGTTTAATCTATACAATGGGACATTAAGAACTTTCAAAGGTAATTGGGGATTTTCCCTCATGAATGGATTAATCTGTTCATTCCATTAATAGGTTAATGAGTTTACTTGAAAATAGACTTGATATAAAATCAAGTCTGGAGGCCAGGACTATGGACCAGAGAATAGAGACACTTGCTGTCAAGACTGACAACTTCAGTTTGATACCTGACACTCATATCGTAGGATAGAACCAATTCTGGCCACTTTTCCATTGTCCTCTGCTCTCCATGTGTAACTCTTTTTAAAACCCAATATGGAAATTGTGGAGACATTTCAGTTTGTGACATGCTTGCCTGGTAAGGCGGTAGGCCTCAGTTTTATTCTCTGAACCTATATTCTAGAAATATAATTGAATATTGTGGTGCATGTTTTTCTCCCAGGAAAGAGGGGGCAAGGACAGGACAATTCCATAAAGATAAGAGATCCTGACTCATAAAACAAGGTGGATGGCTCCTGAGTACCAACATATAAGGATGTGTTCTGGCATATGTGGGTGACACCCCACATTAAGTTCAAGATTGCTGGGACCCATGAAGACAAGGAAGAAAAACCTTCCAGGGGGTACTGTGTTTCAGAGCATGAGTCTATGGCCTCTTGGGGGCCCCAGTATGAGTACTGAGAGGCTCCAAGGCCTACTCCTTTGGCACAAGTACTTGTGATGCCATTTCTGTAACTATTCTTCATATTTATCATGCCCCTTACCTATTTACTATTCCTTCTCTTTCCTCTTTGATTAAACTAGTATTTGGTGACCTGGCAAGACCTAGTCATATCGTGATTGATATCCAGGAACTAGATATTACTGGTAATATTAAAGTGAAAGCAATCCATAAATTTAAGAGAAATGTATTTCACGGTCATTCCCTGGAGGTGGAAATGAAAGTGACCTAGAGCCTAAGTCAGAAGAAAGTAAATCTGCAGCTGTTCCTGCAGTCTTCATCTCAGTTCTTCATAATAAAAGCAAGACATTTTTATTACAAAACTGAGGATAGAATATCATACAGATATTTCCCAGAAAGTCAGCAATGTGTTCCTTGGGTTCAGGAATGATGGTAGAAGCCCCCTAGGAATTCTCCATACAGTTCAAGTGAGGATATTTTTTAAGCAGAGAGATGGGCTCCTGAGGACTGCAGGGTTAGCAGTATTACCTCCTGTTTTCCCTTTTAGAAAACTATACTGTCTCACACATCTGAAAGACATTGACTTTGAAACTGCAATACTGCTTCCCCCAACCTCACAGAAGCCTGGTTTTCGGGACATATAAAAAAAAAGTTCTTGCTACAAAATATTTATGTTTGAGATTTTATAGTTCCCCCTTTTTTGTTCTAAATCTGTACTAAGTCTGTATCACAGGAAAATGTTGGCACAGGAAAATAGAGAAGCATTTACTACCCCCTTATGAACTCTGTAACACAACTTCCTCATATGATTTCAGTAAAAGACTGGGGCTGAGTCAAGTCTATCTGACTCCTGAGATCAGAAAGCTTTCAGGGCGTGAACAAGCCTGTCAACTTCCTCAATTGATGTGATTTCTTATTCACCTACTAGGTAGTCTTAGTCCATGATGACCCCCAAGTTGTGTCAAAGCTGGACCCCAGAAGGCATATATATGTAAACACATACATACACACACACACACATACATACACACACACAGACACACAGACACACAGACACAGACACACACACACACAGAGAGAGAGAGAGAGAGAGAGAGAGAGAGAGAGAGAGAGAGAGAGACAGAGAAAGAGAGAGAAAGAGAGAGACTTTGATTCTGTTCCAAGGACAATGAAAAGTTATAAGAGCCCAGGTGTTTGAGGCTCTTCCCCACTTTCTCTTCTATTAGATTCAGTATATCTGGTTTATGTGGAGGTTCTGATCCATTTGGACTTGAGCTTTGTACAAGGAGATAAGAATGGATCAATTTGCATTCTTCTACATGTTGACAGCGAGTTGAACCAGCACTATTTGTTGAAAATGCTGTCTTTTTTCCACTGGATGGTTTTGGCTTATTTGTCAAAGTTCAAGAAACCATAGGTGTGTGGGTTTATTTATGGGTCTTCAATAGTGATTAAAAAAAAAAACACATGATATTTGTACAGAGACAAACATGTAAATCAATGGAATATTATTGAAGACTCAGAAATAAACATACATACTTTGGTTACTTGATCTTTGACAAAGAAGCCAAAACCATACAGTGGAAATTGGTTTTTTCAACAAATGGTGCTACACTACCTGGTGGCTGCATATAGAAGAATGCAAATTGAGCTATTTTTATCTCCTCGTTCAAAGGTGAAGTCCAAACATATATGCTGAATCTAACAGAGAAGAAAGTGGGAAAGAGCCTTGAACACATCTTCACAGGAGAAATTTTCCTGAATAGAGCACCAATGGCTCAGGCTCTAAGATCCATAATTGACAAATAGTGCTTGATGAAACTAAAAACCTTCTGTAGGGCAAAGAACCCTGTTAAAATGACAAAATGGTAACCTACAGATTCAGAAAAACTTCTACCAATCCTATGTCTGATAGAGGGCTAATACCCAAAATATAAAAATACTTCAAGTAGTTAGAGTATAGAAAACAAAATAACCCAATCAAAAAATGACATAAAGAACTAAACAAAGAATTCTCAACTGAAAAATCTCGAACAGCCTAGAAACACCTAAACAAATGTTCAACTTCCTTATTCATCAGGGAAATTCAAATCAAAATAACCCTGAGATTACAACTTATGTTAATCTGAATGACTAAGATAACAAACTAAGGCATCATCAAATGTTGGTGAAGATGGAGAGAAAGAGGACCACTCCTCCATTGCTCCTCCATAGATTGCAAGCTATTACACCCACTTTGGAAATCAAACTGGCATTTCCTCACAATATTTGGAATAGCTCTACATGAATACCCAGTTATACCATGCCAGGGAATATACAGAAAGCATGTTCCACCATAACACAAGAACACGTGCACCACTATGTTCATAGCAGCCTTGTTTATAATAGCGAGAAACTGGAAACATCCCAGATGTTCCTCAATTGAAGAATGGATACAGAAAATGTGCTATATTTACACACTGGAATACTACTCAGATATTAAAAATGATGACTTCACGAACTTTGTAGACAATTGGATGGAACTAGAAAATATCATCCTGAGTGAGGCAATGCAGATTCAAAAAAACATACATGGTATGTACTCACTGACAAGTGGATATTAGACCAAAAGCTCAGAATATCCACAATTCAACTCAAAGACCATATGAAGCTTAACAAGAAAGAAGGCCAAAGTATGGATTATTCAAACCCACTTAGAAGGAGGAACAAAATTGTCACAGGAGGCAGAGGGAGGGAGGGATCTGGGTAAGAAATGATTTGGGTAGGAAAACAAGGGGTGGAAAAGACCATGTATGGGAAAATACAGGAAAGAAGTCCAGGGGAACAGGAGAAAGAATAGAAATAAATAACAGTTGGGGTTGGGGAACCAATAGAAAGTCCCATAGGCCAGGGAAGCTAGATGCTCCCAAGACTCAATGAGCATGACATTTTCCAAAATACCCAACAGCATGGAGATAGAAATTGAAGGACCAACTCCAGTAGATAGATATGGCCCCTAGTGTAGGGTTGGGGCCACCCACCCACCTAAGCATTTTAACCCAGAATTGTCTCTTTCTAAAGAATATTCAGGAACAAAAATGGAGAAGAGGCTGAAGGAAAGACTATGCAGAGACTGCCCCACCATGTGATCCATTTCATCGGCTGACACCAAATCTTGACACTGTTGCTGAGGCCAAGATGTGCTTGCAGATAGGGGCTAGGCATGGCTGTCTTCTGAGATGCTCTGTCCACACCAGATTAAGACAGATGCAGATACTCACAGCCAACCATTCGATTACGAATGAGCATCCGAATGGAAAGTAAGGGGAAGCACTAAAGAAGTTGAAGGGTATTGCAACGCCATAGGAAGACAAACAGTATCAATTAATCGGACAGTGCAGAGTTCTAAGGAACTAAACCACCAAACAAAATGTACACACGGAGAGAGAGCCATGGTTCAGCTAAAATTGTAGTAGAGGATTCACTTATCTGGCATCAGTGGGAGGGGAGGCGCTTGGTCCTCTGGAGGCTGGATGCCCTAGAGAAGGGAGATTTTAGAGGTGTGAGGCAGGAGTATGTGTTTGGGTAGAGGAATACCCTGTGAGAGGCAATGGGGATTGGGGGTGTGTGTGGAGGGGAGACCAGGAAGGGGGATAACATTTGAAATGTAAACGAATAAAATGGATAATAAAAAATAATAATATAAAGAAATATTTTTAAAAAGGAACCATTTGTTAGAGGAGTTAGTTAACTGATACCTGAACAAAAAAAAGAGATGTCAAAAATTTTAAAGCTATTTGAATTTGATCAAATGATTCCATTTTTGTAGTCTTTTAAGACCTTTGAAATGCATATATGTATGTGTTATGTACATTTATAATTTTTTTTTAATTTTTGATACTTTATTTACATTTACAATATTTCCCCCTTTCTAGGTCTTCTCTTTGGAACCCCCCTATCCCCTCCCCCTCCCCTTGCTTCTGTGAGGGTATTCCCCCTCCCACCACCCTGCCCACCCACTCCCATATTCCCACTTTGACATTCTCCTTTACTGGGACCTCTAACACCCTCAGGCCCAAGGGTCTCTCATCCCCCTGATGGCGAAAAAGGCCCTCCTCTGCCACATATGTGGTCTGAACCATGGGTCCCTCGATGTTATTCTTTGGTTGGTGGTCCAGCCTCCAGGAGCACCGGAAAGGGGGTCAGGCCAGTTGACAGTGTTGTTCGCTCCATGGGGCTGCAAACTCCCCCAACTCCTTCAGTTCCTTCTCCAACTCCTCCATCTGGGACCTCATTCTCAGTCCAGCGTTTACTGTAAAGTGAAACTTGGGTATTCCGAACTTTTGGGTTAATATTCACTTATCAGTGAGTATATACCATGTTCGTTCTTTGGTGACTGAGTTACCTCACTCACGATGATATTTTCAAGTTCCATATATTTACCTACGAATTTCGTGAAGTCATTGTTTCTAATAGCTGAGTAGTGCTCCATTGTGTAAATGTACCACATTTTCTGTATTCATTCCTCTGATGAGGGACATCTGGGTTGTTTCCAGCTCCTGGCTATTATAAATATGGCTGTTATGAACATAGTGGAGCATGTGTCTTTATTACATGTTGGAGCATCTTCTGGGTTTATGCTCAGGAGAGGTATAGCTGGGTTCTCAAGTAGTATTATGTCCATTTTTCTGATGGTCCACCAAACTGATTCCAGAGTGGTTGTACCAGCTTGCAATCCCACCAAAAATGGAGGAGTGTTCTTTCTTCACATCCTCGCCAATTTACACATTTCTCTTATCATGCATTCAATGCAGGAGATCAGCTTTTCGATTTATTGCATTTTACTCTTGAAGCTTGTCTCTATAATTCCTGTTTGCATTCCCCAAGTTTTTTATTCAGGTATCTGCTGTCACCTGAGTTTTTGATCTTAGCCATTCTGACTGGTGTGAGGTGGAATCTCAGACTTGTTTTGATTTGCATTTCCCTAATGACTAAGGATGTTGAGCATTTCTTTAGGTGCTTATCAGCCTTGTGAATTTCCTCAGTTGGGAATTCTCTGTTTAGCTCTGTTCCCCATTTTTTGATAGGGTTATTTGGTTTTCTGGAGTCTAACTTGTTGAGTTCTTTGTATATATTAGATATTAGCCCTCTATCAGACTTAGGATTGGTAAAGCTCTTTTCTCAATCTGTTGGTTGCTGTTTTGTCCTATTGACAGTGTCCTTAGCCTTACAGGAGCTTTACAATTCCATGAGGTCCCATTTGTCGATTCTTGATCTTAGAGCTTAAGCCTTTGGTGTTCTGTTCAAGAACTTTTCCCCTGTGCCCATGTGTTCAAGACTTTTCCCCACGTTCTCTTCTATTAGATTCAGTGTATCTGGTTTTATGTGGAGATCCTTGATCTACCTGGACTTGAGCTTTGTACAGGGAGATAAGAATGGATCAATTTGCAGTCTTCTACATGTAGACCATCAGTTGAACCAACACCATTTGTTGAAAATGCTGTCTTTTTTCCACTGGATGGTTTTAACTCCTTTGTCAAAAATCAAGTGACCGTAGTTGTGTGGGGACATTTCTGGGTCTTCAATTCTATTCCATTGATCTGCCTGCCTGCCACTGTACCAATACCATGCAGTTTTTATCACTACTGCTCTGTAGTACAGCTTGAGGTCAGGAATGCTGATTCCCCCAGAAGTTCTTTTGTTGTTGAGAATAGCTTTGCTATCCTGGGTTTTTTGTTGTTCCAAATGAATTTGAGAATTGCTCTTTCAAATTCTATGAAGAATTGAGTTGTAATTTTGATGGAGATTGTCTTGAATCTGTAGATTGATTTTGGCAGGATGGCCATTTTTACTATATTTATCCTACCAATCCGTGAGCATGGGAGTTCTTTCCATCTTCTGAGATCTTCTTTATTTCTTTCTTCAGAGAGTTGAAGTTCTTGTCACACAGATCTTTCACTTGTTTGGTTAGAGTCACACCAAGATACTTTATATTGTTTGTGACAATTATGAAGGGTGTCATTTCCCTAATTTCTTTCTCAGCCTGTTTATCCTTTGAATATAGGAAGGTTACTGATTTGTTTGAGTTAATTTTATATCCGGCCACTTTGCTGAAATTCTTTATTAGCTGCAGGAGTTCTCTGGTGGAGTTTTTCGGGTCACTTAATTATACGATCATATCATCTGCAAATAGTGATATTTTGATTTCTTACTTTCCAATTTGTATCCCTTTGACTTCCTTTTGTTGTCTTATTGCTCTAGCTAGAACTTTAATTACTATATTGAATAGATAGGGAGAGAGAGGGCAACCTTGTCTAGTCCCTGATTTTAGTGGGATTGCTTCGAGTTTCTCTCCATTTAGTTTGATGTTGGCTACTGGTTTGCTGTTTATTGCTTTTGCTAGAACATTTATAATTATTATAATGGGATTATATTGTTAATGAAGAAAGACTAATATACTTCCATATTTATACCTCAAAACCTGTTTATTTTTAAATAAAGATTTACTGTAAGACAGTCATGTTATTCCATGGCCATGTTACCTATGTTTGTATTTGCACTGTATTGGCAAAGCTTTATTTTTATTAACAGAGACTGTATGGTTTACAAAGGGGAAAATCCTTAGTACTTATTATTCTTGAGTTTAAAGAGATCGGATTTCATTCTATTATCTAGACTGGACTTCACCTTCTGAACTCCAGTCATTTTCTTGCTTCAGCTTTCCCTGGAGCTTGGACTAAAAGGATCTGCCTATGCACCAGACTTTATCTGGCTGTTTATAATAAATGTTTTCTGTCTCTTGTTTTAACCATTTTTCTCTAAGTTCTTTCTAGCACTCTGTATATACTCACACCATTTTCTTCACCTTCAGCTTTGCCTGAACAAGGTATCTAAGGAGGTTTTAGTATATGCCAACTTCTAGCTATTATGCATGTTCCTGTAATGAAGTATGCTAAACATGACATTTATGCACATATGTAAGGGGTCCAAAATACAGACTAATAAATGGGGGCTTGCTGGGAAAAACAATCATCTCCTTCAAGTTTAGAGAAAATTCATTCTCCAAAGATACTGTATGTATTTAGATATTTTACATTTAGATATTTAACATGAATATACTGATTTGCCTAAATGAATAAAACAAAACAAAACAAAAATGAACTCTCAGGAATGGAGAGAATGTTCAGGGGTAAAAATGCTGCTCCTTCAGAGGACATGGATTTTATTCTTAGGCTCCCATGTTGGGTTGCTCCCAGCTGTCTCAAGTCCAGTTCCAGGTAATTTGATGACTTCTTTATGGTCTCTGAGGTCTCCTAAACTCACAAGCACATGTAGACATACACACCACAAGATGATGATTATGATGATGGTGATGATGATGACAGTTGTAACTATACTTTTAGCTCATTTATTATATTCTTTTTTTCCTGCCATCCTATTCTACCCTTATTCTTTCCAACCCTCCAACTCTAGATAGGAAATAAAAGATAGAGAGAAAAGGAGGCATCAATACTGTTAGAAAACATTTATCAATTGGTGATGTCAAGTTCTTTAGCACAAGTCCAATTTCTTCTACTTAACAAGTAGCAATCAGCACTATCCAACCAGCAACATCAATAGATGCTACTGCACCTCTCTCAGAGTTAGCTGCTGTGGAAAGTATGAAGCAGTCCCATATCCCACATATGGGAATAAAAAAAAAACATTCATTTTACAGAAATGTTATGCAAATAACATGAGATAATAATATTAATAATAATAATACCAATAATGAAATAGAATTACTACTACTACTACTACTACTACTACTACTACTACTACTACTACTACTATCTTAAAAATAGAACTATCAGTAACCCATACTTTGGCATATTCTTCTGTGAATATGGACCTCAAGCCACAAATCTCAGAGAAGGGAGTCCAAAAAGTAGCTAGAAACTTAAATTCAGAACATTTGGGTGTCAAAGTGTTACAGATAGTACAGAACTTTTAGAAGAAAGAATGGGTTTGGCTTTTACTATTACATTACAGTCATCTCTTACCTTATTTATTTATTTATTTATTTACTTACTTACTTATTTATTTTTGAGACAAGATTTCTCTCCATATACTGGCTGCACTGGAACTCACTGTGTGGACCAGGCTGACCTGTAATCCACTCCATAGGGTGGAGAAAGGTTTCATAGAAAAGACTACTTGGTCTGGAAGGATCAAGATGCTTAGCCAAAGAGAGAGATTCCTCTGGAAGATAGCACAGGTAGACACTGCTTTTCTGGACCTCTCTTCCATAGACATACTCAGTGCAAAGCAAAACACATCTTTTTTTTAGAAAATAGTTTATTTTACAGGTATGGGGAGTTTGGCTATACACCAGTGCTCTGCATTGCCTCTGGAGGCTGGTAATGGGTATAAGATCCTATAGAACTGGAGTCAATAGTTGGTCATGAGATTATCTGGAAGAGCATCCAGTACTGTTAAACACTAAGCAATATCTCCAAGCCTAAGGTTCATCTTGTAAGTCTCCAAATTCTTCTCATCAACATTTTGATTTGTGTATGTCCAGAGAGATGCTATTGACCTGCTAGGGCTTGGTAGATATTTCATTTTTACAAAGAGGAAAGGTTATAGCAATAGAGGGAAAACCATTCTTAGCTAATCTGCTAACCCATTAAGTATTTATCCCATGAAGCAATTAGAGTTTTTCCCCTTCTAGTTTTCTCTAGTTGGACAAAATGTAAATGAAAAGATGGAAGATGGTTTTAACTAAAAGAGTCATTTGCCTTTGTTAAAATACCAATAGGGCTGGAGAGAGAGCTTTTCATAAAACACCTACCTTGAAAATATGAGGACTTGAGTTAGTATTCCAGAACTCATCAAAAAAAGTTTGGTGAGGTGATATAGCCTTGCCATCCCGCTGATGCTGAGGAAGAGCCAGGGTTTATGCCTGGGACTGTGCTAAATATTCAGTTTTATCTACTTGGTGAGTTCCAGGTTAGTGAGTATAATAATGGTACACATGTGGGAGCAATCAACTAATGCCTGATTGGATTTATGGCCCACTTCATGAGAGGAACCCATGGATAACACTTTTCAGGTAGCCAAAATCCCCAGAATAAATTGGCCAATATACTCAGAGGAAAATCAAACATTATTCTTCTTCAAAGGAAGCAATAAAATAACTCCTAATGAAATTCTGCTCTAGCTGTAGATCAGAGTCTCATTCAGTCATCATCACAGAATTTACCTCCTACAGTAAATGAGAACTAATGAGACCCACAATTGAGCAATGTTCAGAGAGAGACTAAATGGGTGACCTAGCTGGAATGTCTTCAGGGAACCTTTCAGGACTCAGGTAACTATGAGGAAGAGGTAGTGAAAATATTGTAAGAGCCAGAGGGGATGGAAACCGTGTCTTCCAGATACAACATGACTAACACATATGAACTGATAGAGAGTGTGGCAGCTTGTGGCAGCAGTGGACTGTTACAGGCAATCTGATACCTGGTTGAGCAAAGGCTGAAAATTCTGAGAGACCCCATGAAATATTCATGAGGGACCAGAATATATTTTTAGCCAATGCTCCTGGAAGACTCCTGTAAAATCAGTCACAGCCTTTACAACCCCTGTATAGAGAGAGGCCTGGAGTGCGAGACTTGAAAAGCAGTCCTGAACCCTCTCATAGGCAAATGTGGCACTAGAGAGCTCCCAGACCTAGCCAATAGAAAGCACTGGTTGTCAATCCCCTGAGTCCTCCCAACCAGTATATCAGATTGTCCCACCTGCATAGCTCTTTCTCTGCTCAGCTCTCTCTCTGCTCAGCTCTCTCTGCATGGCTCTGCCCATCTGCTCTCTGTGTCTCTCTACATTGCTCTCCACCTGCCCTTGCCCGCCAGCTTGCTCCTTCCCGCTTCTGCCCATGCCCGCCGCCTACCATCCAGAAGGAATAAAGCTGAAAAACTACTTTGACATTGGAGAATTTTGTCTAAGGGCCTGTGAGGAGATCTGCTCTCTGGCCTAGCAGTGGGGTGCTCGCTGACAGCGGCTATGTGTCTCCCGGGAACCGCCAGAAGTCTCCCGCACTCTGTAGGCTAGCCAGCCTCTGGCGGGTCTAGCCCCAGGCCGACTCAGCAGGGTGTCCAGCACTGAGCAACTCAGTCCTCCAACAACGCTTGCACAAGATCTACACTGGCCTGAACCAGACAAGGTTCTACCATTGAGATGGGGAAGTAGACAGGGGTTCCTACCCTTAAACAAGAAGCTATCTCCAACTGACAACCATACACAAAGTAAAAAGCAGTTGATCCAATGGAGTTTTACTGAATATACAAACCATGTTTTGTTGGGCCCCATGCCCAGCAATAAGATGGCCAACAGAAAATGAACTCAGATGAATTTTGGAGATTTTTCATCTAATATTACGTTAAAAAAAACCTTACTGGTGTTTTTATATTATATTATTGATTCTGTTTTTGTGTGTTTTGTGGATTTTTTTTTCTTTTTCTTTTCTTCTTCTCTCTATGCATGTTCTTTCTTAGTTTCTTTTCCCTTTTTGTTTGCTAGGTTTTTTTTCAGTTTGTTTTATATTTGTGTCTGTTTGTTTTATTCAGAGTGAGAAAGAAGTTATGAAGTTGGAAAAGAAGGGAGAACCTGAAAGGAGAAGAGGGAGAGAAAATCATGAAATCATGCTCAGAAATATTGTATGAAAAATTATTTTTAATAATTATAATAATAACAGAATGTAGTTCCTACCTATAAGATGACACCTGAATATTTCTCTGGCCTCTGGATGCATAATACATATCAACATACATGTCTGTATACACAGGCACACACATATACACATACACAAAGAGAAAGAAAGACAAAAGTAGAGAAAGCAAGAAATTTGGGGGGGGGGTAAGGCTTTATTCAGGGGTACCAGTGAAGGGATCATTGCAGTAGAGGAAGACTGGACTCAACTATACAGCTGTAAATAGGGTACAAAATGAGTTCTGGGTAGGAAACAAGATTTGATTTAATGGGTGAGGAGTACCTAAGACAACAGAGTGGATATAGTAAATTCTAGGTATTTGTATTCTTAGCATGGATAGACCAGATAGCAAGACATCTCTGGAAGGCTGCTGGAGGATAGAGAATGGCCACTGGCATGTTATCTCAGAACTTCCAGGCTTATGATTGGTGAATGCATTTGAGCCCACATGGGTGAGCATGCTTCCCCTTGGGGTATATATTTACAGAGAACCAGAGGCGAACAGCATCTTCCAGTGTTATTTGCTGAGGGGAGATCTGAACAGATGAAAAACAACCTACATGAACAATGTAAAGGCTGCAGTTGAGCATTCTAACACAGGATAGTAGGGTGTCAGAATTCTACTCTAGATGCAGCAGAAGCCTCACATCTAGATGAATACTAGGATTTAGTTACTTGGGCAAAGGGTGTCTACTAACCTCTGCAGAGGAAGAATAATTAGACTGCCCGGGGACTTTAATGATATCCATTCATCATCCTCTACCATCAATGTTAAATTAACCTCTAAGCATACTTCTCATCCTAGGTGGTATATTCAGTCATTTCTGACAAACTGTGTGTGTGTGTGTGTGTGTGTGTGTGTGTGTGTGTGTGTGTTGTGTATAGGTGCATATGTACACATGCTTATGTATGTATAGAGGTCAGAGGTTGATGCCAATTTTGTCTTCCTCAGTCAGTCTTCACTTGCTATTTTTAAGATAGGGTCTCTCTCTGTGTGTGGGGCTCTCTGATGTGTCTATATTGGCTGGCCATAGATCTATACAGACCTACCTGTCTCTGCCTCCTGAGTCCTAGCATTACAAATTTGTACAACTGTGCCTGGATTTTATAACATGGGCCCTCATGTGATCCAACTGAATTCCTCTTATTTGCACAGTGAGCATTTTGCCCACAGAACCTGTCTCCAACATACCTTCATATTTTTCTTGTAAACTTTTAGGAAAACACTCCTTTACAGAATTGCTGTTGAAAGCTCTCTGGGTAGAATTCTGCTTCACTGTTGAGTGCAAGATGGAAGTGGTTTGCTTGGGAAACAGACCAACTTTTGTCAGAACCACCTGAGGAATTGCTGAGGTGCTATCTCAGTACGATCTGTGTATGGGTATAACAAGTGATGTGATTGCTGCATTCAAACACCCATGCCTGAGAAACCCACATAGCCTGAGTCAGTAACATCTCAGTGCATTTAATTGTGCCCTGTAGATGTACCTGCAGTGTACCTACAAATGTGCCCACTGAGAGCCTTCTTCCTTAAAGATATATCAGTCCTATACTATACACATCTTCATTGGCTTCCCAGTATCTCCAAAAACAGATGTTCTTTGTACAGTGTCTTGCTGGATTGATTTGCTGGTTCACCTGAAAAGCTCAATTGAAAGTTAAGATGAAAATACATATAATCTACTGTTCCCCAAAGGTGAATATTCCCCACTACTGTTTCTCCCCTAGTCAAAGCCTTCAAAGTCATTCAGAGGAAGGCAATTAGGTTTCCTTGTTTATTCAAAGTTCTCCAGGGGTAAACATTGGTGCTGTATTCAGTTAGAAATGTTACAAGCTACACAGCAGAACATGGGCATAGCTTTGACATTTTGAGCAGTGATAACATTTAAAACCTAAGCAGGAGAGTGATTTTTAGTAATTAACCATGTCTCCTCCTGCCCTTCTGTTCTCTGCCCTATACCAGCTGCTAAACAGTTGACAAAATGGTGAATTAACATGATTGCAAGTAATTATGTTTTTTTTTAAAAGGACAGATGGAACCATATTTTCTATTAAGTGGCTTCTGGATTTAAGTTATATCTACACAGTGCCATATTATTACAGAGGAAGCCAGGCAGTGGTGGCACACACTTTTAATCCCAGCACTTGTGAGGCAGAGGCAGGTGGATTTCTGAGTTCAAGGCCACCCTGGTCTACAAAGTGAGTTCCAGCACAGCCAGGGCTACACAGCGAAACCCTGTCTCAAAAAAAAAAAAAAAAAAAGAAAGAAAGAAAGAAAGAAAGAAAGAAAGAAAGAAAGAAAGAAAAAATTTTACAGAGGAGTCATATGATTCATTTAGTGCCAGGGAATTTTCTTCATTACAGAATGGTCTGCAATCAATGGTCAGTGGTGTTTTTCAGTACAAGTTCAAAGACAGGTCACTAGTGAGCACAGCTTCAAATTCAGAGTTCCTCTGTATCAATCCTTAACATTTTGAAATATGCATGTGTTTGGTGTCTATGCTTTTGTGCCTGTGTAGGTTCACCTCATCATGCATATGTGTAGAAGCCAGAGGTTGATGTTCAGTGTCTTTTCCAGTTTCTCTCCCTTTTTATACTGAACTCAGAGCAGGAAAATTGCACTAGACTGACTAGCAACTTGCTTGAGGGACCCTCTATGTGTACCTCTAGTGTCGTTAGGATTACAGGTAGGCTGCCATATCCATCTAGTATTCCCCTGAGTTCTGTGGATCTTTATGGATCATTATTCTGATTTTTACAATTGTGTCAGGCTTTGTGATGTACTGTCAAGTTCCAAAATGAAAATGACCTGGTTGGTGCTCTTATTGAATGAACTGTTGATGCAATGGGGCAGTTTGGCTGGGTTTGACTTAATTCAATGGCACTTTAGCATTTTACATTTCCTTTGTTCAGAGAAAACATGGGGAGGAATTGTTAACCACAAGAGTAAATCATTATAGTTAGTTTCCAGTATGAGTGCATTAGATAGACTTCAAAATCATCAAAGATTCCCACCCAAGCAGGAAGCACTAGACCCTGTCTTCCTCAGCAGGCGGCAGATGCCTTCTTGTCCAGGTAACTTTGTCTGTCTTGGTCTTAAAAGTGCCAGTCTGTTTTACTGACCCCATATGTCAGGAGGGGAAAGGAATCTCAAACCCCATGATACACATTAGATAAGGCTCTCCATCCTGAACCAACAGGATCAGGAATTTTGGGGAGGGGCTATACTACATTCTTGGGAGGTTGTATCTTCCTAAAGCACCCAGTCAATAAGATATGTAAAGGAGATGTGGAATTTTAACCAGGTATGTAGAAAACATTCTTTTGTGCCAAATAGGTACATTATATTTTTTAATTCTGAGGAATGTAAAAAAAAATTGCCTTACTTCCTCTACACTTTATACTTAATTAAAGAGTGAGGATATTGGTTGTCATATTAACTAGCCCCTGACATTAAACTGAATGCATTGCACATTTAACAGCATTGAGACATTACTATTTAATCCAGTCAGTAGTTAAGACATTTGAAGCTGAAAACCTACTATCATTTTGGTATGATATTCTCCAGGTGAAGTAGATCTACTGTGATCCTTATGGGGACTTGGATAGAAGGCTGTCTATCTCTCTGTTGATGTCTTAAAGTTGAGGGTCATAGACTGTGCGTGACCTTTCCCTAGAGGACCTGATAGGAGTTTTGCCACAACAGGGTACAGCATGGTGCTACCTGCATAGGGACTCATGTTAGGATTCATTGCCTTTAGAGTTTTAGCCTGCATGTGAATTCTCTACTGAGAGATATGGTATTTAGTAGAAGAAATGGAAATAATAAGATCAGATTCCAGATTACTACTTATTAGAATAAGTAACTAAAATACCTCCTGGGTTTTCCATCTGTACCCTATGCCACAGCTCTCCACACTCAAATCCCACCCAGAGAGAACTGGTCTCCCAAGAGTGGTGATACAACTAAGATCTCAGGCTCACAGGCTCACAGATGGGACAAACTACAGTCAGAGACAGCAAGTCCAGCTAACACAAGAGATAGCCAGATGGCAAAAGGTTAGTGTCAGAACATAAGAAACAGAAACCAAGGCCATTTGACATCATCCGAACCATGTTTTCCCACCTCAGCAAGCACTGGATATCCCAACACAACCAAAAATCAAGATACTGAGTGGTGCAGAGACTGAAGGAAAGGCCACCCAGAAACTGCCCCATCTAGGGATCCATCCCATCTGCAAACACCAGATCCAGACCTTATTGCTGATGTCAAGAAGCACCTGCTAGCAGGATCCTGGTCTATCTTTGCCCAGAGAGGCTCTTCCAGAGCCTGACCAATAGAGATGTAGATGCCAGAAGCTAAACATTGTACTGAGTAGACGGATCCCAACATAGAAATTAGGGCAAGGAATGAAGGAACAAGAGATTCACAACCTAATATGAAGAACAGTATCAACCAGCCAGACCCCCCCAAGCTCCCAGAGACTAAACCACCAACCAAAGAGTACAATGTGGAGAGTACATGGCTCCCGCTGGATATTTAACAGAGGATGGCCTTATCAGGCATCACTGGGAGGGGATTCCCTTGGTCCTGTGGAGGCTCCCAGGGTGGGGGCATGCTAGAACACTGAGGCAGGAGTGGATGGATGGGTGGGGGAGTACCCTCATAGAGGCATGGGGGAGGAGGAAGGGATAGAGGCTTTTGTGAAGGGGAAACTGGGAAGGGGGATAACATTTGAAATGTAAATAAATAAAATACTCAATAAAGAATAAAATACAAAACAAACAAAAAACCAAAGAACCAAAAATGGAGTCAGAAAAAAGACCCATAGAGATAAGGCAGAAAAAAAAAAGCCTCATTTATAATTGAGAGTCATATCACAGCCAATGGCCATTTACCTGGACTGGGACCAGACAGCATCTCTGCATAGCCCACTTACTCATTTTATAACTCTGTTGCTAATGGTTTTGCCATATGACTCTTGGGAAATTATACTGTTTTTCTCTTAATAGTGCTTTCCCCAGTGCAAGGATTTTTCACCCCAAAGACACTTCATAAATAACACAAAGTAGCATTTTGGCATCACACTCACAGGCAGAAACACAGCAATTGACACATAGATTACCATGTGGAGACATTTAAATTTGTGCTGTTATGAACAAACATACTGTTGTGTGTACATGTTCATGCCATGTGAGATGATAAAGAGGTAGATTTTCTAAATCTCGGTGGAGAACATGTGTTACTTCCTTATGTTTTAAGGCCTCTCCCTCCTCCACTGAACCTAAGATTCTTCTTATAGATAAATATTCCACAGCAAAAGCTTCTGGTTTCTAAATCTAAACTAAAAGAAAAGTGTGTGTGTGTGAAATTTTTGTTTATGTATGTACATATATTTATACATGCATTTTTTTTCTTTGCAGGTTATATGTGTCTGTCTGTCTCTCTGTGTCTATGTGTCTATGCGTGTTTGTAAAGATAGCAAAAGACAACCTTGGGTGTTGCTACTCAGGTGCCATTTACCTTATTTGTGATGTAGATACTCTTATGGGTCGGAATTCATCAAATCAGTTAGGCTGGCTGACCATTGAATCAGAGGGATCCACTTTTCTTTGTCTTCTCTGTGCTAGGATTATAAGAATGTGCTACCAGATCTAGCAATTTTTTTTAGGAGGGATTCTGGCAGACTGAAGCCAATTCTTTTTGCTTGCAAGGCAAAAACTTAACAACTGAGCTCTCACTCCACCCCTAGGCTTTCCAAACTGTGTGTGTGTGTGTGTGTGTGTGTGTGTGTGTGTGTGTGTGTGAGAGAGAGAGAGAGAGAGAGAGAGAGAGAGAGAGAGAGAGAGAGAGAGAGAGAGAGAGAATATAGAAGGGAGGTCTTTGCAGAAAAAAAATTACTGAATTTACAATTTCTTTTGAATTCTCCAGCTTAATTCTCTAAACAGAGCAAAAGATATAAAGGAAAACCTCTAACTAATCCAAGTGCAAAGAAGTGTCACTGGAATGATCAACTACAGGTTGTGAAAGACCCGAGCCCATTATATGGAAGTTAGACCCCCCCCTTAGCAAAATTAAAGCCAGAGATAATATAGCCATATTCCACCACCTAATAGCTAACTTACACCTTTTGTCCTAGGGAATAGCTGACTGCAGGAATGAATGGCTAACATACATCCTTTTGTCCCAGGAAAATAGTTAACAGCAGGGTTGTTATCACAATCATCCATACCTTTGTCCCTGGAAATAGTTAACCTACACCTTTTGTCCCAGGGAATAGCTAACTGCAGGAATGGATGGCTAACCTACACCTTTTGTCTCAGGAAATAGCTAACCACGGGAGTGATGAACTTAGGACATTCTATACCTTCCCATGACACATAGAATTTCCTTGCTTTATGGATTTTTCTTTAAATACCGCTGACTTCAGCTGCTCATGGTTGAACTTCCCTGCCTCTGCGTAGGTTATGAACTCGACCCCAGTGCACTGGCCCCCCACCCACTCCTGAATAAACCACATGTGATTGCAGCAAGGACAGTCTTTCGTGAGTTCTTGGGGGGTCGCGCCATCCCGAGACTTGAGTGAGGGTCTCCCCAGCTCGGGGGTCTTTCAGTTGGACATCTGTAACACATCCCATCAATCCCAAGGCTCACAGTCCATCATGAAACAGGGCAGAAAGATGACAAAACTAAAGGGCAGGCAGGACCAGAGGGAGACAACATCTTCTGGTGATTGATGCTCATGGGTTTACAGAACTTGGTAAGTCAGTGTATAGCCTATCAAATCCCAGGATCATGAGCCCCCAACCCCATAAGTATCTGTTTGGCAGTTGTTGGCTCCTAGGAGAGAATTTTCTTTAAGGATGAGACTCTTAGATGAATCATGGCCCAATGGATGGTCCTGCAAAGGAGGACCTAGGATTTACCATTTTGTAAATTAGTAAGTTATACTGCAACTATTTAGACCCACACTTATAGCTTTCATTCAGGTGTGTAATGGCACCTGAGGGACAGGCTGCATCTTGAGTCTGACCTGAAAAAATACTTCTTTCCCCAACCCCAAATCCAAAAAGAGTTGTCATTATAGAGACATATCTACACATGGGTTCAACATTTATTCCAATAATATGAGTCCATGTCTATGTTACTTTTTACTGTAATAAACATCCTGAGCCAGAAACAGAAATAGGACTGAAATTACCTGTTTGATCAAACCCCACCCAGCTGCATTCTTTCCTCTAAGAAACCGGTGATCTTCCCCTGGCCCCAGGGCCAGAGGCACAATGTTTCAGGAACTAGAAATGCTTGTGCAACTGACTCATGACTAACTTGGAACATTCTGTACTTCCCCATAACGCAAATTCCTTCCGTTTCCCACCCCTTTGTGGTTTTTTCCTTTAAATACCCCTGACTTCAGCTGCTCGGGGTCGGACTCCTCTGCCCCTGCGTGGGTTATGAGCATGACCCCAGTGCACTGGTCCCCAATAAACCTCATGTGATTGCAGCAAAAAAATAAAATAAAATAAAATAAAATAAAATAAAATAAAATAAAATAAAATAATAAATAAATAAATAAACATCCTGACCAAAAGCAACTCACAGGGAAACAGGTTTATTACTTAGAGATAACCATTTGTCATTGAGGGAAGGCAATGCTGTAGTTAGAACCTGAAGCAGGCACTAAGGAGAAACCCTGCTTACTGGCTTGCTCCTTCTAGTGTCCCAAGCCCACATGCCCAGGCAGTACTACCCACAGTGTGCTGGGCTATCTTACAAAAATGATCAACCAAAAGAATGACCAAGAGCCTTGTCCTCAGAGCAATCTGGTGAAAGCAATTCCACAATTGAGGGTCCCTCTTTCCTGGAGACACACACACACACACACACACACACACACACACACACACACACACACTGGTAATCAACTTTTCACTAATGGTAAAAGACAAGGCTCTCTTTCTTACTGTATGGGTCTAAATAGTGGCAGTATAACTTACTAATTTACAAAATGTTAAATCCTTGGTCCTTTGCAGCTTTTGGCTTAAAGACTTCTGGCTTTTGCAAAGCAGATTATTCTGATTATGTGTTGTTGTTTCTGGAAGTAGAATTATAACTGTGAATGCATATAATAGACATAGGTTTATAGATTTAGACAGATAAATAGATCTCCATAATAAAGCTATCCTAAGTATAACATTAACATTAAAATTGTTTATGATAGATATAGAAAGACAGCCTAGTAGCCCAGAGTCCTTATTGCTTTTGTAGACAGCATAATTTGGTTTCCAGCACCCACATCAGGTGGTCACAACTGCCTGCATCTCCAAGTCTACAACATACAGCACTGATCTGGCATGTTAGGGGACCTGAAGCTGAATGCACATACCCTCAAACACATAATTATTATTAAAATAAAAATCTCTTTGGAAAATAGTTCTGCTTTTATACGTATTAGGGATTAGATCATTGTTACTGCCCACTGCTACCTGTAGATGAAAATAGGCATGCGGAGACACTGAGAACAGAAAACAAGCTTTAGAATTAGTGTCAGGTAAGAGGCCAGCCTGATAGTCCATCTAGGACAAAAACATAGAGAAGTAGAAGAAAGCACAGTGTGACTTACTGGTTTCCATGTGATTAGAGTAACAGAGTAAAAGTTGTCAAATGAAACTTCCAGGACAAGCAAGAGCCATTCCAAGGATGTGTGTGAAGTGGCCATCTAGTTCTGAAAGCACCTGGGTAAAGATGCAGATGAAGTACTAATATCCAATGCATTTCCATTCCTCTTTATGGATCTTTGGACAACCATCTCATCCTTGGATGCAGCTCAAGTAGCCTCCCCTCCTCTTCCAAGTGCTGAATCCTCAACCTTCCCGCTGGCCTCAGCATCCTTATCCTCACCATCACTGATATCATCTCACTGTCACCAACACCACCATCATCATGGCTATCCAAGAACTGACATCTAAGTTATGTTTCTGTGCTCTCTAGCCTCCTTACTTCTGCCAGGATGTTCACTGGAAATGCAGAACTCCCAGTTAAAAGCTAGTTCACCATGACTTCAATAAAATGTCTCAGCAGATGCATCTCATGCTGGCTCCCTCTTCACACCAACACTTCAACTTTTTCTAGCTCCTTTTCAGAACTGCTGCTTTCTTGAAGAGTACATTGTGACTTTTGTTTGTACCATGTTGACAAAAAAAAAGCAAAAAAACAACAACAACAACAAAAAAAAAAACAAACTAACCAGTACAGCCTCTTTAAATTTTTGGATTGCCTTCATTCAGGAGGCAGTGGTAACATCTAAAAGTAGAGATGCATCTCCTTTTTTTTTTTTTTTTTTTCTGGAGTCCATCTTTACACTTTTCAATGTGTCTTTTGTGCTGCTATAATACAACATATGAGGTTGGGTACTTAATTAAGAAAAAAGGTTCATCTATTGTACCGTTTTGAAAAGTAAAAGTCCAATATGAAGGGACCTTCTGATGAGGCTGCTTTGGGAATGTCACATCTTGGCAGGGGGCATCACCCTAGAGTAAATTATGATCTGTGAAAATTCCAACAGCTGTTTTCCTTTGTTCACCTGATTTCTCATTCTTTAAACTGCCCTTCTTAATACAGTTCCTTTTCAATTCCCGGCTTTAAAGAGAATTCCTCTTTTGCTTTAGACCTTCATTCACGTTGTATCTAATATGATGTATTGTTACTTTCTAATGGTCTTCCATCTCAAGGTCTGAACATGGCTTCCATGTCCCTGAGGCAGAGTCTCCCAACAAGGTTTATTTCTGAAAGGTAATATTGTGAGCTTCTTCCACAAATATACCATCTGCCTTTTGCTCGTATGTTTTTGTTTCTTAACAATGTTAGCATGAATGTCTACACAGAAGCCTAGCTCTTTGGTAGATTCTAAACTCCTTAAAGATGGACAACTTATTCATATGATTTTTAAAATATATATACATATATATGTATATGTATATATTTGTGTGTGTGTGTATGTTTGTGTGTGTGTGGTATCTGAATGTACACCTGTATCCTAGAATAGGACATAAGATCACATTATAGATAGTTGTAAGCCCACCATGTTATTGCTAGGAATTGAACTCAAGACCTCTAGACAAGCAGCCAATGTTCTTAACTGCTGAGCTATCTTTCCAGCCTCCACTGATTCATATCAACATCGTCCAAGAAAAGTGATTGAGATGTGAAAGTTACTTCTGAGTGACCTCAAAACATCCAGTTTTCCCAGAGCACCTGATTCTCCATTTTTTCTGCAGGGCCACATGTCAAAATATTTTACTGAGTGTCCTACTGAAAGCCAATTAGAACTTTATGTTGATAGAATGAGAATGTCTGTGGCTATATCCTCAACATGATCTTCAGGACAAATTTAACTTTGCAGTCTCTATTTTTCTCTCCTCTCCAAAGCTAGTTTATTGTGAAGATTTTTAATGATTTTATTCTTTGATACCAGAAAGAAACTCAATGGGTGAAAATATTGGTACAGCAGAGGAAGCTTCAGGTAGAGAACAAGTTTGGGTGTGGGAGGATGGTGTGGGGAATTCTCTTCATCTTCTTAGTTACCAGTTATAACTGCCATGTAAGCTTGCTGCACTTTACATGGGATATATTTGGATCTCTCTCTCTCTCTCTCTCTCTCTCTCTCTCTCTCTCTCTGCATATGTGGGTGTGTAATGGGTATGTTTGTGGTGTGCGAGTATGCTGTGTATGTTTGTTATGTGTGTGCTTGTGTGTGGGTTTGTGCTTGGGTGATGTGTACTTTTGTGGTGTCTATGTTTGTGTGGGGGGCATTACATAGGTTAGGAAGGATTTGTGGTGGTCATAGGCAAACTGTTTTCACTTTTCAACTGGATTGGGACAGAATCTTTTATTTGTTACTGTGTATTCCAATCTAGATGCCCAGGGACCTTTGGGAGATTCTCCTGTCCCTGCCTCTCATCTTGCCACAGAAATGCTGGTACTGTAGATATGCTACCACCCCTTGCTTTTCATGGATACTACAAATCTGAAACTTACATGGCAAATACATTACCACTGAGCCATTTCTCCTGCCTAAAATAAAACCTTTTAAATGTCTCTTCCAATTTATAACCTTGTCATTTCTCTATTAGATATCTAATAAACTCTCTGCATCTTATAGGAATTTGGGCGCAAATTTAGGATAAATTTTAAGTCTTACCCATCTTCCTCCTTTCCCATGATTATTCTCCATGTATTAGGAATTCAACCAGTTCTGTGGTCTTGTTGAAAGAGTGGTTTTCTCTACTTGTGATCATTTTTGTCTGATAGTATTAAGACCAAACTGACAACCACAGCTCCTTAGTGATGACTCTAGATAATACATGGAGAATGCAAATGGAAAAACTAGACTCAGAGGAAGTGTTTGACTCTCTTTGGCCAGAACATTATAAAGAACAGGTAAGAGAGTTATTACAGGATTAATATGAGGGCTCAGTTGGCTAAAGTTCTTGCTACACAAGAATGTGGATTTGAGTTCAGTTCATTAAAGGTCACATAAAAAGCCTGAAACATTAGCAAGAGTCTATAATTCTAGCGTTCCTATAAGAAGATGGGAGGTGAAGAATAGAAAGAACTGGGAAGGCCATCTGAGCATGTGCATGCAGCATTAAAACAAGAAAGGGTTTGTTTCAAAATGAGGTGGTATTTGAAGACTAACAGGTGAAGTTGTTTCTGATCTTGGTCCTCATGAACCCACATCCACACCTACAAGAACACCCATACCTATACCCACACCCACTCCCACACCTACACACAATGTGTGGTTGGGGAGAACAAGAGTTTTTATAAAGGCAGAATTAGTAGGATGCCTTTGTCTCTGAAAGTCCCCATGGTTGACAGTTCACTGCCACTATCTTTGTAAATCAAGAGTTGGAGCTTTCTGAAAGTTTGCACCTTCCTAGTGTTTCACACCAGCAGGTAAATCCACATAGCTACTTTAAAGCTTAGAGATCTCTTTAGATCCATTCAATCTTTTATGTAGCAGCATTTCATAAGAGCTGTATGATTTGAACTCCAAACTGTCATGGGCTCCCTCTGGTTGAAGTAAGTACTTAAATACATGGAAAGAAACACAAAGCAGACCTTGGCCTTGAAGCTGGCATCCATAAAGCATGCAACCTCTGACAGCCATTTCTCTACCCAGAATCCCTTTTGGGTTGACTCGGAGCTGTGGATGCTCATTTTGGTCTTCAAGTTGAAAGAGATACTTTGCAATCACTGCTATTAACAAAAGTATTTACGGATCATTAACCATTAGTTTATATGGAGCAGTTCATTAAAATTCTGTCTCATCTCCTGTAATTGTAAACATGCTTGAGGGTGTTTATTACATTGTGACTTTCAAGGAGATTTTCCTCTATAGTGTGCAGTTTTCTCTTCTTTTCCTGGTAGAAAATGACATTTGCCCCAAGGTGCATACTCATTTAAATGAAATTAAAAATGAAATATCAACTAAGAATGACAAGTTTGGAGATCTGATTTCTATTTGTGTTGGTGTATCTGTGTAACTGCTTTCATAAATTAAGTTTCTCAGACCACTTGTTATGTTAATTTTTTATAAATTGTCATGCTTCTTAGCAGCCTTCTGCCCCAGAATTGCTTGCATTTAAATACAGACATAAAAAGAGAGATTTTACCCATGTTTAAAACTATGTTTTATTTTTGTTTATGTTTTTATTTTTTCAAGACTTATGTCTTTCTATTTGTGTTTACTCATGTGTGCCAGAGTGGGTTTATATGTATTACATGTTTACAGATGCCTGGAATTAGAGTGACAGGCACATATAAGCTACAGGATATAGGTTTTGGGAACTGAACCTGGGTCCTCTAGAAAAAGAGTTAGTATTGTTAACCACTCAGCCATCTCTCCAGCTACTCATTTCTTTTTATTAATACACAAATATTGAGAATGTTATTATTTGCAAAACACCCATCTTAAGATGGACACCAACCATAAGACTAAGGGTGTAGGGAACAAACAGTGGGTGGGTGATTTCTTTATGTCTTGAGTGTCCCATGAAGGACTTATCTTAGAAAAAGATTTTTCTGTGAAGACCTACATAAAAATTATATGTGAGATATATACTTCTGACTCTGCACATTCTTGCCATGATAGCTGGTAAGAAGCAATAGTTAAAGTTTCAGCCAACAAACAAGATCTTTTTCCATAAACTTTTATGTATATGAATTTCATATGCCATGTGTGTGTGTGTGTGTGCACGCGTGCCTGTGCATATGTGTTTGTGTGTGTGTGTGTGTGTGTGTGTGTGTGTGAGAGAGAGAGAGAGAGAGAGAGAGAGTGTGTGTGTGTGTGTGTGTGTGTACCAGAGGACAATTCTAGCTATTTCAGAGATCATTTTTCAATTACTATCTGCCTTGTGTTTTGAAACAAGGTCTTTCACTGAACTCAAGCTCACAAAATAGGCCAGACTGGCTGACTAGTAAGGTCTAGGAAATCCTCCTTCATCTTTCTTTACCTGCTTCCACAAATACATTGGAGCTCTTAGTCTGTTAATTTTATAGAAATTTCAAATTTCTCAGCACAATTTTGCCCTATAATTACTTCTATTTGAATATAAACATTAATGGGGGATATTATAGGCAATTTAAAAAGAAAATCTTTTCTCTTTATTCTCTCTGGGATTACATGCATGTTCCACTATGCCTTCTTCTCTATTTGGACGCTTAGGATCAAACTCAGTTCTTCATGCTTACAGCACACATTCTTTTCTGACAGAATTATCTCTCCAGCCCCCATCTACTTTTTGAATGTCATGCAATGTCATTTCTATGATTCAACTGTTTAAAACTTGTTTTTATTTTTAAGGCTGATCAGACATGATCTCCCGGGAGAATTGAAGCTGCTGACCACAATACACTCAGAAATGTGTTCTACTGTTTTTGGAAATGATAGAAGTGGAACAGGGGTTCCCAGGTGTGGTCTCTGATCTGGTGGCAGCATCACTTGTGACATTTGAGACATGGGGATGGACAGAGACTGGAGGAGAAGATGTGGCAAATGCAATGACCAATAACTACAGTAAGAATTCTGATTGCTTTCCTTCAATACTCTTGAGAAAGTCATTTCCACGGCAATGTCACCATGGCCGTGCCCATATGATGGTGAATGTGGAGGCCACACTGCAGTATATAAGACTGAGAGAAATTGGAAGGCAAAGTACAATGTTGACCTCAGACTTTGCACAAATATGTTGCCCCCAACCTCAAGCTAGGTAGGCCTAGTTGTACTTGCATGGAACCCCAATGCTCCAAAAGTTAAAGACAGACAGATCTCTGAGACTTGCTACCCAATCAGATTAGTCTAATAGGTGAGTTCCAGTAAAATTGAAAGACTCTTTCTCAATAACCAAGGCAGAGTGAGACTTTGAGGGGTGCCACAGATATACCTCGAGGTTTAGCTCTTTCACACACACACACACACACACACACACACACACACACACACACACAGATACATAAGCAACTGGCCACATCGGACATTACTTTGATGTGGGGCTGAGCCTCAGACCACTGTTGTAGAGCTCTAGCACTCATTTGACACACATGACTGCTGATTGATCACCCACTATAACCTAGTGTGCCCAGAGCCCAGCACTGTACCAACAGTGAGCTTATGCTAGGCATTTTGGGAGTGCTTCCATTACCTTTCACTTTAAGGCTAACCTCTGCTCTGAAGCGCAGAAGAATGAAAATATCAACTGTAACCAAGTGTGGATTCTTCCACATTCATGCAGCTTTGGGTGATTTTTCTAAGCCTGACTGGTGTGGGCCCCTCTTCTATTATCCAACTGGTTTTCTCTTTGTTACTCAACTTTGACTTCTAAGGTTTGTGACCTTGCTCATCTGTTTCCCACCTGGAATTCTCTATCTCACTGACCAGGGAAGTGTACTCTTTAAAAATCACCTTTCAAAGGCTTATACAAAAAAATCAGAAAATGCATACAGGTACAAAGAACTTTAAACTTTTCTTAACACATCCATCTAGAGAGAGCTTCTATCCACACAATGGTACATTTCTTTCCAGATCTTATTATACAGCCAAAAGACAATGTACAAAGATACAAATCACACACACACACAGACACACACAAACACACAAGACACACACACAAACACACACAGATGTTTCACTACACTTATAAAATCAGACCATAATACATATATTTACTAATATTGTGTGTATATATGTGTGTGTGCATATAAATAGGTTCATGCACATGTGTATACGTGTACACAGGGAGGCCACAGAACAACCGAAGATGACAGGAACTATTTATCTTCTTTTCTGTAACAGGTTCAGAGCTCAGCAGGCAGTCCTGACTGGCCAGCCAGTGAGTCCTGGAGGTGTTTGCCTTCAGAGCTCTGGAATTATAGGTTTGCATCACAATAGCCAGTGTTATTTTGCTTCTTGAACTCCTATCTCATGCTGTGCAGCAGATACTGTAGTGACCAAACTATGTACCCAGCCCTTGCAGAAACTAGTTTGTTTATTGATTTATTTATTTTTTACTTTTATCCATGTATTTATGTATGAGCACCATGTGCCTGTGGGGGCCAGAGGAGAGGAATTACACCCCTTGGAAATTGAGTTTCTGCTGGTTCTGACTTCAATGGGGTCATTGAAAACAGAAATCAGGTCTTCTTCAAGAGCAGTAAATTCTCTTAACTGTTGAGCTATCTCTCCAGCCCCTAAAATAATTGCTTTTTTATACTTAACATACTGTGTCTATCTTTCTATATTAATAAAAAGTGTTTTACAATGCTTTTAGCTCTTGCATAAATGCATGTTGTGTTCATATTTATTAACCACTTTGGAGACTTAGATTATTTCCAACTTTTATCATAAAAAAACCCAAATCAAAACAGTACTGCTAAAAGCACTCTTGAGGCTAAACATTATATTCTTAATTTTCTCCCTTGGACACATTTCGAGAAGAATTACATGTGACTTCTGCTTCCTCTGAATCTTATTCAACCAACTTTGGATGGAAAATACTTGGGAAAATTACAAATGAATTGATCATGTACAGGTACATTTTCTCATTGTTATTTCCTGGGCAATGTAATATAATATATAACCTATATAGTATCAAGTATTTTAAGTAATCTAGAAAAGATTTAAAGTATATAATATATGTAGATTATATGATATAAATTATACGTAAAGCTTGTGCTGTCATGCAAAGGACTTGAAAAGCCATAGAGCCGGGCGGTGGAGGCACACACCTTTAATCCCAGCACTTGGGAGGCAGAGACAGGCGGATTTCTGAGTTCGAGGCCAGCCTGGTCTACCAAGTGAGTTCCAGGACAGCCAGAGCTACACAGAGAAACCCTGTCTCGAAAACACCAAAAAAAAAAAAAAAAAAAGGAAAAGCCATAGAGGTAGGACTTATACAGAATCTTCCATAAGCACTGTGGGATAATTGTTCTTTATAGTTGAAGACATTTCATTGTGTGTGTATGCCACATTTAATTCATCCATTCTTTTGACTGTAGACAGTGCTGCAAGAAACACTGCTAGGAAATTATCTCAGTGATGTATTGACTTTCACTTTCAGGGCTGATGTATATACCTATATCCTAGGGAAAATCTACATTTTTTTTCCCAAAATCTCAATAGTAATGCTTGTAGTGATTGTATTAGGTCCTAAACCACTGTCAGTGTGTTCACATCCTCACATCCTCCCCAGTATTTGTTGTTGTATGTAGTCTTATTGTCTGTCACTTTGATTGGGGTGAGATTGCATATTCAATGTAATATTGATTCACATTTTTCTGATGACTTGTTGCCATGGTTAGTGTGAAATATCAACTTGCAAAACCTAGAATTGCTTGGGAGAAGATAATTCTTTTTGGGTATGTATTTTGGGGATTATCTTGATTACATTTGTTAAAATGGGAAGACTTATTCACTGTGGGTGGTATGATTCCCTCTGTAGGAGATCCTGAACTGTATAAGAATGTACAATGTTGATCCTAGGCATACATATATGAATTCATTCCCCTTTGCCTCTTAACTATGAATGGGATATGCCTAGCTGTCTCAAGCTCTTGAGTTGTGATTCTTTTGCAATGGGAGACTACAACTTGGAACTGAAATCTAAAATAAACCTCTTATAGATAATTTGTTTCTGTTAGGGTGTTTCATCACAGCAACAGAAGTGAAACTAAGACACCTGGGAAGCTGCATTTTTCAATTTCCTCTCCATTAGAGACCTTGTGAGATATTTTTTCCCTCACGAAGTGAATCATGCTCGTTTTATCACGGGCTGGCTTGGATGAAATCTTGGCTTACAGAAATCTTCATACATGATATTGCACTGCATATGCATCTCTTCTTTGAGACCTAATCACTTTTCTTAAGAACCTCATAGAAAACTGCTGTTGGGAAGGTCATCTTAAACTGAATAAGTCAACAGCATCTAGAAGGATGCCCTTCCATGTGACAGAGATTTGTCCTTTTAAACATGTGTTCTAGAGAGCTACAAAGATCCAGGTTTTCCTGGGTCCCCATAACATCATAGCACAGGGCAAACTATAAGGTTTGGTGAGTCATTCAAGGTCGTATTTGCCATGTCTACGTGTATGTATGCTTGTCAGGTATTGCTCAAAGGTGTGTGTATTGAAGTCTTCATCTTTCATAAACCATTGAGACAAAAGCCGGCATTTGCATACATTATAAAGAGCAAGTTTTAACAAAATAAATTCATCTTCTGAGTGTGGCATAGCATGGCATAGCACACAGCTCAAGGGCTAGTGATTATCTGTCAATTAACTTATTTGATGAATGATAAGCAAACACTCAGTGGTGTTGTAAAGCTTGTAATCTCCCAAGGAAGCAAGAAGCAACAGATTACTTTCTAGGAGGCTTCCTGACTCACATATAATTTTGGTTATATATTCAGGTTGGTAGAGCAGTTTGAGGGGACTCATACCTTCCTGAGAGAGGTGTGACACCCACATGTGATTCATAAGTAGTGACAGCCATGAAATTACTATATAGTCATCCTCTTTCTTTTTCCTCCTCTAGTTCCAGTGTGGTTTGAATGATCCTGTATCTTTGTGTGAAATACTAAGGAAAGCATTTGAAATTTGAAGTCATGGATATTTTCAATATTGTCAGACAAAATGATTTTCAAAGGAAAGGTTAGAAACACTAGGGAATCTTAAAACACTTTCAGGACTGTGAACGCAAACTCACTTATGGTATTGACATTTTCATGCAGATGAAAAGTTATGGCTACAGCTACTTATACTTCAGCACAAATTGAGGAAGACTCAAAAGCAGTTAATGTCAGAGATTAACTTCAAGGGAAAAAGGATTGTTTTATTGACAGAATGGTGATGTTAACAATTTAAAGAAATATAGTAAAGAGGTAGTTGGATTGCTCAGTGTTCAAGCTATCTTGCTGGTGTTGGCTGAGCACGAGGAGATTGAAGTCTAGTATCTGAGTAAAAAACCCAGCATGACTGGGTGTAGCAATGACCACCGGGCTGTGAGAGGCAGGAACAGGAGGTTCACCGGGTTTGCTGGCTGCCAGCCAAATTTAAGGTTGAATGATATCCTTTCTCAAAGTAGTAAGGCAGAGAATGGTGGAGTAAGGAGCACAATGTCTCCCTTTGGCTTCAGCAAATTTGTATATGATTACATACATATACACTCCCCATGTACACAAATACCTCTCCCTCTCCTTCTCCCTCTCTCTAACACACACACACACACACACACACACACACACACACACACACACACACATACACACACACTGTGGGACAGTGGGCCAAGAGAAGAAGCCTGGTAAGGTTAGGCTAAGGCTAGAAGCCCTAAAAAACTTGAAGTGACCATAGGAGCTTTGTCTGTTCTCAGGACCATCCCCCCTGTCATCTAGGCACAGCTCCCCAACCACCAGAGAGGTTTGTGGCCATCAGTCACCTAGGAGCAACACCCTAAACCCTTCCACATGTAAACGAGTCATTTCTAACCTCTCAGGTCAAGCTAATCAGAAGCAGATACTGTCAAAACCACTCCAAAACCGTATATAATGATTCGGTTTAGAAGGAATTTGGAGTCTGAGAACTTTGCCGCCAGCTCCCCTACCCCCTCACTGGCTAGTCGGCTTCCCATCAGCTTAGCCTGGCTGGCTCATGGCCAGTGCAGCATCTCAGAGCAACAACAGCAGTCTCAGCAGCATCGAAGGCAGCAGCAGCAGATGTGCCCCCTCCCTGCTTGCACCCTTTCCCTTCCCTTGAACCTTCCTACTTGGCCTGGCCAGAAACCTCCATGGAAAGCCTCCAGTACACAGGCCCATAAAACACTAGCTTGTATCTGTTGCCTGAAGAGCTGTTACATTTAATGAGCCAATATTTTCTAAATACTACACATAAGAAAATTATGCAAGAGCAAAAGATCAATATGTCAACATGTGCTTGTTCTGGTGTCAGGGGTCAGAATAAAATTTCTACAAATGGTAGTCAGTAGCTGGGAATAGACTCCTCTGGCTTGACTCTGGTTAGAATAATTAGGAAGATTGGTCCCTGAGCATTTGTGTCTCCAGCAGGTTAACCTGACCACATCCTTTTCAGAGTGATAGAAGAGGCCAGTACAGTACATAAACTTTTTACATTGTCTTTACTTTCATCCTTTATGCTAAAGCTAATACTTGATTATACCTGGAAAAGTAGGAGAACACGAAAGTCACAGACCATGTACAGATATGGTGTGGTTGGCAAGGGAAGGCTATCATACTTTATCATTTAATGTATTTTTCCACCTGTTTGTTTCTTTGTGTGTGTGTGTGTCTGCCTGTGTGCATACTTGTACTTGAACCATCTCCCTCCCACATTTACCATGCTCGTCAACACCTTCTGAACCTGAATTCATATTTGATACTATCTTACATAAATAGGAGGGACACAGTTGTTCCTTAGATATCAACTCTGTACTACACAATCTGTGATAATGTCACAGTTAACTGTCTCAATAGTACAACTATCATGCATAGTTATTTACTGTCATGGCTTGTATATTTCCCAGTGGCTCATATGTTCAGTTGTGGTCTCTATTTGGCTTGTTTTATCACTGGGAGGTCACTGGATGCTGTCTTATTTAAGGTTTCTAACTCTAATAGCTGTGATACAGTACCATGACCAAAAGCAATTTGGGAGGGAAAAACATTATTTCATCTACAACTCTCAGGTTACAGTCCATTTTTGAGAGAAGTCAGGGCAGGATTTCAAGGCAAGAACTGAAGCAGAAGGTCATGGAGGAACATTGATTTCTGGCTTCTTCCTCCTAGCTTACTCACTTTGCTATCCTATAGTACCCATTACCACTGGCCAGGCATGGCAGTGCCGGTAAGTGTTGCAACTCTGAAATGAAAAGCTTCCTCATGGAAAATTTGCAGCTCTGAGGGAAAGGCTTCCCCAATGGAGGGGGTGATGCTCTGGGTGAGAAAGGTTTCCTAATGCAAGTACTACAGCTCTGAAAGGAAAGGTATCCTGGCATCCGGGAGCCAAGGAATACCACAAAGTCCCACTACACAATAAATCTCTCACAAGAGACTTTTTGGGAAAGACAGAAGAGGGTGGCTGCCTCTGATTATGTGTGAAGCAGCGGGAACTGGACAAGAAACAGGCTTAAATAACTTTTTGGGGAGGAGTTTTCCAGTGTGGGGATTTCCAGGATGGGGACTGGTTAGATTGTAATCCTTGAGGTTAAAGTAAGCTCAAGCATTTTTTTTTGTTTGTTTGTTTTGTTTTGTTTTTTTTGTGCTCAGTGATTGGTGGATTTGGGTAAAGTTTTGGTTGTTGTTGTTGTTATTGTTATTTTAATTTTGTTTTGTTTTTCCCAGAATTGGGCTCAGACCTTTTACTCTACATTGCTCACAATGCATTCCCTCATCAGTCATCAATCAAAAACATGCACACAGGTTTGCCCACAGTCCACTCAGGAGGGGACATTTTTCTCATTTGTGGTTCCCTCTGCCAAAATGACTCTAACTAGTTTTAAGTTAACATAAGCAGAGAAATTCATCAATGGTTCATCTTCTGCTTAGCTCTTACTGTATGGATTACTCAGAGGTGGTTCATGGCTTCCAGAAGTACATAACTGAAAGCATTACCTTGTGGAGAGCTGTCTTCTGCCTCTGTCTGCCTTCTGATTCTACGAGGAGAACAGTGTGCTCTCTCATGCACTCCCAAATCTAAGACATTCTGCCTTGCATCAAGCCCAACATAATGAGTAGGATGACCATTAACTGAAACCATGAAACAAAATGAATCTACCTTCTGTTTGTTTTCTCATGTACTTGTTCCAGTGACAGACAAAATGTATGAGTTTGCACATCTGCTTTAAGCCAAGTACAAAACTGAGGCTCGGAAATCAAACTCATTAGCAGTTACAATTCTAGAGAGATCAGTCTGAATCCAGGTCAATTTGTCTGCAGACTACATTTCTTTCATGGACATATTTAAATTCTTTCCATTAAAATTACTCTCAGGGTATAAGAGAGTGAATGTATTTATCACCATAGGAGTTCCAGTGGAAAATACCTGAATTGACCATCACAGTATGGAAAAGACATCAAAGATTTTATCTCAAAAAAATTAATATTAACTAGGAATTCTGCTCTCCTTCTTTCCACGTAGATCCCACCTGATATCTTACAGCAGAATGAATGCTTCAGTAATATATGTATATTTATGGAGTGATTTTCATTACCTCTGGTACCCAGCTGCCTGCCTTAGGAGCATGCCTATCTCCATCTGAGAATCATGACATTGCACAGGCAGCCTGCCTAGAACAATGAAATTGATCATTAGAGTCTTCTAGTTTATTACTATTGTCTGTTGCAAAAGACAATAACATGTTTTGGCTATCATGTGCCACTTTTTGGAACATTACTAGAGAGTTTAGTGGTACTGTCACTAATTTGTCAATGGAATCTCATGTAGAAGTATCATAAACAGCCTGATAAGAAGGAGACAACGTTGATTCTGGACTTTTAGGTTTTCTGCTTAAATGTTCCCTTGAAGTTGATTCATTTTCTTTTAGGCATTTACTACATAATGGCATCAAAAGCAGCTTAAAGGTGCTATAGCTGTGAAATTTTGCCATCTCAACATATTGCTAGGACATGACATTGTTTTCAATGTCAAGGAGCTCTGGATCCTGTTAACCCTAACATTTAAAATTCTTCTCTAGGTTCTGGGAAGATAGCCCAGTCAATCAAATTCTTGTCTTGTAAGCATTAGAACCTGATTTAAAATTCCCAGAACCCAAGCAGAGAAGGTATAATCCCAGTCCAGAGGACTTGGATGCTTCATAAACCTAGCCTCCTTAACAAGTTCCAGGCAATTTACAGACAATGTTTCAAAAAAGAAAGTCAGAGGGAAGGGAAGAAGATGTGGAGAGGTGTATCTCAAACTACGGATGTATGAAAGAAACATTGGATACCATCTCTTTTATAAGCTCATTAATATATAATTAATAAAAGAGTTTGAACAAAGATATACTCCAGAAGTGGGCAATGCTTCTCCCACAATCATAAGTTATTAAGTGAGATTTTCAGTGTTAAACGTAGGACAGTAGGACACCCTTCTCAGAATTGTTTGTAAGGAAGCCATAGAATCTTCCAAACAATACAGGCCATTGTGACTGCTCTCAGATTCCAATCAAACCTTGATGGTAAGACTCTATGGCTGAACACATCATCACACAGTTTGGGTATACAATATAGAGAAATCAAGGTGGAACTGGGATGGAAGCTTCCTACCTGCTATCTCACTTTCATGGGTCTGAAAGGTGTTCTGAAGACTCCAAAAGATAAAGATGTGAACTTTTTCCCATGCTAATGATGAGCCCACCAGAGAAACTCAGACACAGTTTATAATCAAAGGAAAGTCTTTATTCCAGCTAGCTGTGGCGACATTCAGGCTACTTATACTTAAGTGTAACCCCACGTATCCAGAACCTAGGATTTTTTAAGGCAATATCATCCTGGCACTATTTTTGGAAGCTGCAGGGAGGCTTCACAAAAGCAAGAAGTTCAAAAGAAGATAAGATAAGCAGTTACCTGGAGAGATTCTGCATAAACAGGCAGTTTACAAAAGCTAAGGTAAGTTAACTGGCCTTGTGATCCTAGAGTAGATTTGGGTAATTTTCCATTGCATTCTACATGGAAAATATTAAATTTCATTTAAACCTGAAATGGCTTTAGCAAGAATAAAAGATAGAGTGACCGCTGCACTGACTTTGCCTGCCGTGACACTAGCTGAAATACTGACTTTCCAGGCAAGATTTGTCAACTGACAAAATAGTGGCAAGATTATTATGGAGATAACCAACCACTTTCTGATTTGATTTGAGGACTGCTTCACAGGAGGAAGCCTGGGCCCAATTGCATATGTTTGGTTAAGATTGCATGGGGGAGATTTTAAGCCTTAGAGATGGACATAATACCATTGTTTTGCTAAGTGAACTTGCTGTCAAATTGCTTTCTTCATACTTACGTTGTACCTTAGACTAGTATTAATTTTATCCTTGCTCAGATAAGCTCATTATTGCTGTGTGCAATTGTTAATGCAGAGACTCAGAACTTGTCAAAATGAAATGAATAAGTGATGGTAGAGTACTTGGCCTAAGTACTCTATGTCCTCCCCACTAAGGGTTAGGAAACAATGCAGAGGGCCTTCAGAAAGACTATTAAAGCTAGGAGACAGGAAGGAATGCTGTCCAAGAATGGCCTTTTGGACATGACAAGCCATCACATTTAAGAATTTAATACAGTTGTACTTACTTATACCAGATCAGCACATCAATATTATTAATCATGGATTAGGGAGGGACTTATAAGGGCCCCATGAGGGACTGTTGACAGATAATGATTGTTGAATAAGGAAGTGTGATTTTCTTCAGTGGTGTAACTGCTGGTAAATTATTCAGACCCACAAATTATTCTCTTACTCAGGCATATGTATCAACATTAATCAACCTCTGTGGGTCATACAAATAACAAACATAAAAATAGCACTATCAGGGGGACTTTTGAGAAAGAGAAAGGATTTCAGTGGAAGAGGGAAGGGATATGTGGAAGAATAATGGGATAAAATTACTAATATATATTATATACATATAAGGAACTAACAAAGAATAAATAAAACACAAAAATACACTCCTCCACATAAACTTAGCACATATCCACATACCCAGCACATACAAAGACACACAAACATACATACACAGCACAAATACAAATGTACATTCACACCCCCCCCCCCCCGACTCACACTCCTCTTCCTTCAAAGTTCCTTTGCAACTTAAAGTAGAATTGATCTTCTGTGTTGGCCTTCAAGGCAAGAGGTAAATGAAATGCTGGTTAGCATCTTGAGTCTGGAGTTAGATCATGATAAAAGAAAGGTAATGGTCTCCCTAAGTCTTTCAGAAATGGGTCATTCTTATACTATGTGCGTCAAAGAATATACTTTAGCACTAGAGAAGCCATCTGAATATCTGGCATCCATAAAACACACTCCCAATGCACAAGTTTTGATACTACCACCAGGTTCGTGCATGGTTGAGCAATTTTTTCAGGCTTTGGATTCATTTTCCATGGACAGTCAATGTCCATATTCAACTATGAATCTCCAGTTTGA
>CM052711.1:80150786-80197225 GCA_028551405.1 Uromys caudimaculatus | reverse complement strand
TTTTTTTTTTTTTGACTCGTTAAGAATTCTGATTGCTCTTCCCATGCTTTTGACAAGCCAAGAACTGTTTACCCATGAAAGGACATTAGCTGTACTACAGGGCACTCTGGCCACATTGGTAACACCAGATGGTTTCCAGTACAGATGGATCTGAGTGCTGTGTGCTGAGCTGCTGTGAACACAACTCCCATAGTGTGAGAAGATGACACAATGATGTGAAGAACCTTGCTCTGGGACTATGGAGCATGGAGAGCTTCTGAAGGAAGAGTGAGTGTGAGTGCCTTACCTTTCCTGTTATTTTTTTTTTCAGAACAGCTTCTGAATTATGGGAATCTGTCTTGGTTTGAGTATTGAGTCTTGCATATATCCTGTTGAGGTTTCAATATGAAGTGTTCCATATAGGCTCATGTACTTCTACACTTTACCTCCAGCTGGTGATGTTGTCTGGAAATGTTGTGGACATTTTAGAAGTGGAGGTTTGCTGAGAAAGTAGAGTATGGTGGTGGGCCTTGAGGTTTCATAGCCTGATCCTATCCCTGTTAATATCTCTCTTTTCCAATGAAGATGTAGTGTGACTAGCTGCCTCATGCTTCTGTCATTTGCCTTTCTTACCATGAAGAAACAATCTCATTAATTTGTAATCAAAATAAATTCTTCCTCTTTAAAATTGATTCTCAGGGCCGGGTGGTGGTGGCGCACGCCTTTAATCCCAGCACTTGGGAGGCAGAGGCAGGCGGATTTCTGAGTTTGAGGCCAGCCTGGTCTACAGAGTGAGTTCCAGGACAGCCAGGGCTACACAGAGAAACCCTGTCTCGAAAAACCAAAAAAAAAAAAAAAAAAAAAAAAAAAAACCAAAAAAAAAAAAAATTGATTCTCAGGGATATTTAGTCACAGCAAGAAGAACAATGAGAAGATACATATTGAGGTGGAATTGAACTTACAAAATCTGCCATTATTTGTTAAGCATATATGATGTTTTGCATTTTACTTAAATTCTGAAAGCCTAAAAATATAGGTACTATTGTCCTTATTTTGAGTAATCAAAATCTAAGGCATATTGTATAGTTCTG
The DNA here is from genome assembly GCA_028551405.1 of Uromys caudimaculatus. Taxonomy (NCBI): domain Eukaryota; kingdom Metazoa; phylum Chordata; class Mammalia; order Rodentia; family Muridae; genus Uromys; species Uromys caudimaculatus. The sequence goes on along the minus strand of CM052711.1, from coordinate 80,196,155 downwards.
GTATATTACTACCACATAGTTTATTATTTGCTTATTTATTCCTCGGTAATTTCATACACATACACATACACAATATATATTTAGCTCATATCAACTCCTTACCCTTTCTACTACTTCCAAAACTAACTACCCTTTAACTTCCTACTCTTTTTTAGAAAAGTCACTGAGATGGCAAAGGAGTGAGAGTAACCAGAATGTACTATATTTAGATGTGTAACATTAACAAGGGACACAATTAATAATAAATTAATGAAAACTCCCCTTTGAATTGAGTTAGTTTTGCCTATGTGTGCACCAGTATTGTGTAATTCACTGAATATCGAACATCTTATCAGGGATCACACCACTGAAGGATTTTGACTCTCTAGCCCCCAGAAGCCTAGAGTTCAACAACCTATTTCATCCATCAGTTCCCTAGTACACATTTGCTGCAGAAATGAATTGATAAATTAAGGATAAAAATTAATCCCCATGAATGGCAGAGTTGTTTCACTTAAGGCAATTGTATTGCTGTACAAGTCTCTATACCATTTAGTCATTTACACATTGTCTTATATATCAATCCTGTATACCCTTTCCCTGGCGATATGTGAACTAATATCTATTCATCTCAGTTAGGACACTAGAGACAGAACAAAGAAATTATTTCACTCAGGTCTAGCTTTGTGCACCAATGAGTTTATTGGGAATACCTAAATTAACAAGATGACTCAAAGGTAAATGAATCACAGAAATTCTGATCTTTATATGTGTGACAGTTCAAAAAATGTACACCCACAGAGCTCCCTGTAAGGAATTACAACCTTACACTAAACAGTTTCCTCTCTCCAGTATGTGTGTGTGTGTGTGTGTGTGTGTGTGTGTGTGTATACAAAATAGATACACAGATAGATACATTGAGAGAAGATAACATGGATAGATAGAATCTTGAGTCCAGGTTTTGTAAAGCTTGTATATTTTAGGAACTTAGGAACTTCCTTAATCGTGTAAGTTTTGTTTACTTCTTGTGTCTTGTATGTTTGGCTTCTTTCAGTTTTATGAGACTCCTTCTAGGAGAGAGTGTTTTGATATGGAGGTGACAGCTACAGTGCAGTCAAGATAATATCTGCATTGATAATGTTATTCTTTTATCTTTTACCAGTCTTCACTGTCTTCTGCTCACCCAGTTTCTTGTGGAGACTGGAAGTACATGCATGTATATACTTAGTATATACTGTATGGTTTTGACTCATGAAATTTTCTCTGAAATGTTAAAAAAACTTATGAATGATCCAGGATCCAAACAGCTGAAATTAGTTTTGTTTCTGCTTTGAATAGTAGAAGGGCATTTCTTCCAACCTTATAATTTTTCTTGCATACTGGGAGCTTAGACCCTCATAATGTCAGTTATTTTGAGTGCTAAACTGGTTAATTGTGCCAATTAAGAGGAACAAAATGAGCCAGAACAACATTTACCTACAGGACCAACTTTACACTGTTGGCGATGTCTCTGTGATGCCATGATCTTCACAGCTTCTCTCTGCCTCACACAAGTGGTGCTACACTCACCTCTAGAGCTGTACTTGGAATCCTGTTCTTCTCTATGCTGTCCTTCACCCTGCTTACCAGTGCGTATGAAAAAAGGTTCCAGCTGCCTCCTTGGGCTCTATTTCCTCTGTGCTAAGTGCCCTTTTCATTTGGTGCTGATTGCCCTGACCCTATGTGCTTCTGTTCCAGGATAAATGAGGCAAGCACCCTCAGGCATGGACTTCCATGTTAATGTACCTTCAAAGTATCCCTTTCTTGCTTTGGGCTAAATCTTTCTGCTGAACATGCACAGAGGTGTTTCTGCTCATCAATTTCATTTTGTTTCCACATAAGATTTAAAATGTGGGCTAACTGCATGAAAAAAAATGTGTTTACTCTCCTTTAAGTTATTACTTCAGATTGAGTGTGCTTAGAAATGTACTCAACTGTATATCCTTAATGTATGGCCTTATATTTTAAAGGAGGCTGATGCCAATTGCCCTTTGGAATAAGAGATTTATCAGAAGTATTTCCAATGCCACAGATTGGCAATGGGCACTCCAGGTCCTCTGAGGAGGTTTCAGTCTCACAAGGCAATGTGGGAATCCCTCCAATAGATTTCATATATATTCGGATGAGTGCCCCATACAGTCATGTTGTCTCTGAATCTTTGGTAAAATGAGAAAGAACAAAGGTCAGTATGTGTCCACCATATGGGAGGTGGCATCCATAGCCCCTGACTGGTTAGGGCATTTAGTAAACTTGCTTCAGTGATGAGAAGATAAAGGATGAACAGACATAATCATTTAGTAGAGTGCCTCTAACTTCCCTGTGGCAGTGGGAATTATAGTCTGCTGTGAGGGTAAAAAGAGGCTGTTGGAGGTAAATGTGGCCTGAGTAGCACCAAACCCAGCCTCACAGAGTCTCTTGTGGATTGTTTTTGCTCTAGTATTATTTATATTGCAGACATTTCACCAGTTTTTTTTTTTTTTTTAAAAGACAAGAGTCCATATTTCTGTGTCCCTAGCATTATTAATATCCAGCTGGTACTTCAGTTTACTGGTGTGTGGAAGTTTAGCACATGTTTTCAATTCTGAGAATTACAGCTCCAACAGGGAATCCTTCAAATATCCATCAATGGTCTCCTGGCTGGCCCCTCCTGGAGTTATCTAATGAACAGGGTTTAGCTCTCCCAAATGAAACATTCCTGTACCACAATTGCCTTTTAATTAAGTCATCATTGTCTCTGGATTTAATGATCCTAATCTTCCCTTGAAGAAGGAAAAGATGACTCTGGTTTTCATTAGGTGCTATTCCCAAGTTGACAAAGATCTGATAATGGAAATGTGCTCAATTGCTTTGGGTAACAAATGAGAGTCAGTTAATGTAAAAGAAAAAAAAAATAGCAATTCTGTCTTTGCCTTGTGACTCCACTTCTTTTCTTTCTTTCTTTTTTATTTAATTATTATTTTGTAAGTAGTTTTAAGTGGTGGTTTATGCACAGTGTTGCATTTGTCACTTGATTTCTGTGACAAGAGCAATGTAGTTTGCATCTCAGAGTGTCAGTTTCCTCATCCGTTTTTGTTTTCGTCTGTTTTAACCTTCTCTATTTAGAATGTCTTTATGTTCTCATGAATAAACTTTTAGCTGTGAAGACATGATACACAAAGAATTTCTCCTCTTTTTTTAAGATGTATTTATTTGCTTATTATTTATTTCAAGAGGCACATTGGCGACCATAGAGCTCACAGCAGCGTTCCGAATTTCTGAAGCTGGAGTTACAGGAGGATGGTGTGCATTTTTATTTTTTTGGAGGCTAGGAACCAAACTCAGGTCCTCTGGAAGAGCAACAAGGACTCTTAAACCCTGAGCTGCTTCTCCAGTCCATTTCAGTCTTCTCTAAGAATGGCGTGAATAGTGGGAACAAATATTCTCACTAGTAATTTGGTTTAATATTTAAATATTTTTGTTGTTTCTACTTTATCCCATAATCTGGAGCATAGATTGAACACCATAAGGCTATTGCAAGCAACTTTTTACCCAAATGTATGAATTTTAGCTCATAGTGATAGGAGAGGGCCTAGATGTTTAAACCCCTAAATCCAAGAACATTTGTACCATTTCTTCAATTCTAAACTGAAGCACTTCTTATTAAAATGATCTCTCATGGACACAGCACTAAGCATATTCTTAATGATTTATTGTACCATAGAGCAGTGTACCTTTCAGTTTCACTAGAGAAGCTTCTATTTACTTATAATAGTGATTTACCTCTATACCCACAACTGGCCAATGTGCATAGAACAAGAGAGGTCTCTTGAATCCTTGGGCACTGATCCAAAAAGCACATTTTTATTGAAAACATCTCTGTTTATAACTTTTCAATAAATACAGCACACTTAAGGGCTTTAAGTGGAAAGTTGAGAATATAGTGAGAGTTTTGGCTTCTAAAAAACAAAACCACAGTCTGGCAGTGGTGGTGCATGCCTTTAATCCCAGCAATCAGGAGGCAGAGGCAGGCGGATTTCTGAGTTTGAGGCCAGCCTGGTCTACAGAGTGAGTTCCAGGAAAGCCAGGGCTATACAGGGTTTTTTGTCTCAAAAAACCAAAAACCAAAAACAGAAAAAAGAAAAACAGAAATGTTATATGTTATAGGGGTATGTTTTTGTTGTAATTCCAGCTATGGGATTATGGAGCTGCTTTAGATTGTCCAGAGAATCTAACTATGATTCCCCTCATGCTCTATGAGGGATATGATTTTGACAGCTGCAGATATTTTTTGCAAGTGTATGACATTTGGAATTCTGGCAATTCTTGAAAGGGTATACAAATGCTAGAGACCCATTTGCAGGGTCTGTTTGCTAGCTGGCAGTTGGGTGTAGTTTGTTGTGGTTTGTCAATATGTGTGCACACAGAAAGGAGAAGAAGAAATTAGATATCATGGCAATGAAGATTAAACTTGCCCAAGAAACTTGATGCCCCTAATTTTCAGGATGTAGAGTCAGTGTCTGGTGCATCTAGTACATTGATTTCACTGGGTAAGGATTGTGCATTTATCAGGACAGTGGGGATACAGAGTAACGTAAGCAACTGCATACTTTATTGAATTCTCCAGCATCTTGTATAGGCAAACAGAATAAAGATTTCTCACATATTCTCATTCTCAAGAGCTTCTAATTTTCAAAACGTAGTTTATCTGGGTTCAAAGTAACCTAAACCTCTTTGCAGACCAAGAAATCTGCCTGTAGTCCAACTGTTTTAAGTGTTGATTTGTTTATAACAACAAAAGAAGTTTCTCATGAGAAAATGATAATGATGGCCACTTTCTCAGACATGCAGCTTACTTGGCAGAACATTAGGATTCTCTGAAGAGAAAGAATGCCTTCTCTTTGTTCCAGTATGCTGGAGTTCTCAAATATCCTTAAGTCACCTCACAGCTAGCAGGCTGAGAGCAGTCACCTCATTCCATCTCTCTACAAAGTAGTCTCACAATACTGAAGCCCCTTCCCCTTAAGCCTTCTTTGTCTCCTACCTAGAGTTCGGGGTGACTTGGAAGTGTAGAATAGGGATAGAGAAGGGTGGTAGAAAATGGAACCCACAATGTAGCCAAAGACCAGATACACTAACCTACATGATGGGTTCCAGGTCTGGAAGTAAACCTTGTCTGAAAAATCAAGGTGGATGGTGACTGGTAATGATACCTGAGGTTGTCTTCTGGCTTCCATAGTTGTTTTACAGGCTATACCTAGTCATTTCAATATATAAAATCTTCTTGGATGTGTATCTGTTGTCTGACTTTTTGGCTCACTCATGGTGTCTTGTTTCATCCAATCGTGTTATAACCTTTAAAACTTGTAAAAATTATATGTATATTGGTGTGTCTGTGTGTGGGCGTGTATGTATGTGTAAGTGCCTGCAGTGGTAAGAGGCAGTGCATATTTTATTTTGTAGTTGGAGGCACAGTTGGTTGAAACGCACATGATATGCTTCTTTGATCCCAGCTATGGGCCTCTGGAATGTCAAAAAATGTTCCTTTTCTTCAACAAACCCCCATTAGTTCTCCTAACTCATGAGCCATCTCTCTATCTTCTTATTATAATTTTTAAGAGTTAAAAATGTAAATTTATTTACATACTCATTTATGATTTTATTGTGTGTATTTGTGGATATGTTTGTGCACACATATGCACTTATGCTATGCTATGCATATGGAGATTAGAGGACATGCGGGAGCTGGTTCTCTCCTTCTAGCTTTTGGTTCTTGGAAATGGGTCAAGCTGGTTTCAAATAATTTTCTTTAATTTTGGTAATGAAAAAGTTGCAACCATCTTCAAATTTTCTGTGCATAGAAAAACTATAATATAGTGGTTTAGAAGCAGGGGAGGTGGGTCTTTGGCTGTGGTCATTTGAACGAGATTGTCTCCACAGGTACATAGAATTGAAAGCTTGCTCACCATCCAGTGGCTCTATTTGAAAGCAATAAGAGGTGTGGCCTTGTTGGAAGAAGTGTGTCACTGGAGGTGTTCTTTCAGGTTTCCCAGTCCAAACCAACCCCAATGGCTCTCTCTTCAAGCTGCCTGGGGATTTGGACGTAGAATTCTCTGCCCTGTCTCCAGTACAGTGTCTACCTATGTGCTGTCATGCTTCTCACCATGATGATAATGGACTACAACTCTGAAACTGTAAGCAACCCTTGATTAAATGGTTTCTTTCATAGTAGCTGCTGTGGTCATAGTGTTTTATTCATAGCAATAGACCACTGCTTAAGGTATTGGCTGAAGGACATGGGAGGCAAAGATGAGGTCCAGGATTGGGTCTCCAGAACCCTCAAAAGCCTGGCAGGTATGGTGGCTCTGGGTAATCCTAGAACTTGGGTGGCAGAGACAAGGAATCCACAGAACAAAATGATTAGATAAATTAGCCAAATCAGTGAGTGCTGAGTTCTGGTGAGAGGCCTCAGTTTAGGGTGGATAGTAAGCAAGTAGTCAATAACAAAGCTTCAGTCTCTCGTCTCTATATGTGTACATGTAGGTGCTCATACCTTTGCACTCACACTTGTGCTTACAAAAGGATATAGTCTCATGCATATATATATATATATATATGTATATATATATATATATATATATATATATATACACACACACACACACACACACACACACAAACACACACACACACACACTAATGCAGCACACACCCCAAATAAACACATTGAAAAATGGCATGGTAGTTTAACCACACATGGTGATAAGGTCTTGAAATCTTAGTCACTCTTGAGGACAAGGAGAATCATAAGTTCAAAGCTTTTCTGGGATGGAGTGAGTTCACCCTCAGCCTGGGCAATTTAAGGAGATTATGTCTGGAAATTAAAAAAATAATTACAAATGGCCTGGAAATACAGTTTCCTGGGCAAATGCTGGCTTAGATTGCAGAAGTGTACGTTCAGAATGGCATTCTGAGTCTGAAAAACCAGTAGTCCTGCAGTGGGAAACACCGTTCCCAGGAAGAGGCAGGTGAGAAAGTGGTCTGGTGATGAATGAAAGAGAAAATAAAAAAGTCTATAAGGGATGGTATGTCAGAAGACAAGGTTAGTGACTCAAGGTAACCAGTTTAGGTTACTAAGCATGTACGTAAGACCCAAGGAAGAATTGAGTTTAGCTGCTTTATGTGTGAGTTGGTAGGTAGTAGGATACTAGAGAAAGGTTGTGATGGTTAGTACTGTCAAGTTGAAGGTTCAGAACTAGCAAGGGGCAAGGCTCTGGCATGTGAGTTTCTAGATTGAGTTAATTAAGATAAGACCCACATGAATGTGGCTGCGACTACTCCATAGGCTGAGGTTATGGACAAAAGAGAAGGGGGGGGCTCGAAAATGGTTTTGCAGTTTAGAGCACTGCTGCTCTTCCAGAGGTCAATTTCCAGCCACCACATTGTGGCTCATAATCATCTGAAATGGGATTTGATGCCCACTTCTGATGTGTCTGAAGATAGCGACAATGTACACATAAAATAAACAAAAGTTAGTAAAAAAAAAAAAAAAAAAAAAAACAAGAAAAACAAAAACAGAGAAAAACAAAAGAAGAAAACAAGTATGTGAGTTCTGTACCAGGTTCCCTCTCTTGCTGCTTCTTGACTGGGAATGCAATGTGACCAGCTGCCTAACACTCCTACAATCATCTCTCCCCATCTTTATGAAATAATTATCTTGAGCAGTGAGGAGAAATAAACACTTCCTTTTTAAAGGCGATTGTCCTAAGATATTTTGTTATAGCAATGAGTATGGCAGAATATGAGATCATATTTGGATCCTGCTTTGGTTTGTAATTGATCATACCCTAGCCCCTTGCAGGTCCCAAATGCCTTCATGCATTTCTTGAGATTCCAGGACATCCAGCTTCACACTACCCAGTCAATGAAATCTAAAGATTCCATATGTCTTGTTATAAGAGATGTGTCTACAATATGGACAAGTGAGGCTGTCTTAATCTTATTTCTTCCTTAGAGAGAAGCAGTAACCTTTGCAATGTGGCACTTGTTCCAAATACAACAGAGAACAAACACTGTGTGATTGTAACTGGACCTTTTCCAATTCTATTCCACTGAAATATTCATGGCTAATGAGAGACAATCAGTCCTTTGGGGATCAAAGTCAACTATATAAGATTGAGAAAAAGAAAGTGGACTGGGAGGTAAGTTATTGGTAAAGTACTGTCCTGGAGAGCATGAGGGCCTGAATATACATTCTGAGGAACAACAGAAAATGTGTGGTATTATGAGCCTGTAACCACAAGGTACAGAAAAGGTAATGGGAGGACATAGTAAGATCCTCAAGGTTCCCTTCCTAGCCACTATCTTAAGCAGAGAGCTTCATGTTTGATGAAGAGACCCTGTCTGAAGAAATAAGGAGGAAAGTGATAGAGGAAGGAATCTAGATGTTAACTTCCTAATTATACTTGCATAGGCATAGATATGCACACATACCCAACCATATGTACACAAAAACATGCATACACACACATACACACACACACACACACACACACACACACACACACACACACACACACATACAGGAGAGAGGGCGTGGAGAGACCTAATAGTTTGCCCTTTTAATTTCAATAATCAGGAGGTGGAAAGAAGTGTATCAATGGTGTTCACTATCCAGCCAGCCTAGCCTACTTGGTGAGTCCCTAGCTAGTAAAAAGCTCTATCTTCAAAATAATGGCTCCTGAGCAATGACACTGAAAATTGTACTTTGGTCACTACAGGCATGTGTACAAATGAGCTAAACCATGTAACTGTCCCCATAAAAATGTACTCCAGATACAGACAATCCTCTCCCATGCTCCTACCACACAGGCAAGGATTTAAAAATCAGAATTATTTTGTTGAATCTCTCTCTTTAGGTAATAGGATGAAAGACAATTAGGGACATTTCTTCATTTTTAGTTGTGGGTCTTGCATTCTGCTCTCAGGGAATCTAAAAACAGAAGTTACGGAGCAGCCCACTGACAGCCATATCTTATCTCTCCTTTTCTGGCAAATAACAGTATGTTTGTAAATGCTTTGGCTCCTGGTGGTATTTTCAACTAAAAATATTTTCCTACCCCAGAAAACTGCATGATTTGCAGCTTCAAAAAAGCCAAGTTTAGCTATTCATTCAGTAAAATTCCTGTAGTCCAGGGCCATAGTGATCCCTATAAATTACCAATAGAAAAATATGAGAGTAGCTCTCTTTAAGAGATTTTTAGTGACATAATATATAAGCACAAACACAAAAGGATGGATCACTTGTTAAGATCATTGGCTGCTCTCACAGAGAATTTGAGTTCATTATCCATTGCCCATGTCCAGCTGCTCACAGCCACTTGTAACATCAGCTCTAGGGAATGTAATACCACCTTCAGTGCACTGCCATCATTTGTGTTTGGGTTTATGCAAGTGAATGTAGGCTCATGAATGTGCATGTTCACACCCATGTACACACACACACAAAAACACACAAGTCTAAATGTTTTAAAATGAAAAATTACCACCTACTGCCTACTTCAGCATTGTGTAAACCTACTTAATCCCCATAAAAGCTGTGCACAGACATTAACCTAAATTATCAAAAAAAATAGATGTGCAGAGAAAAATCAGTGTCCTAGTTAGGGTTTTACTTCTGCGAACAGACAACATGTCCAAGGCAACCCTTTTAAGGACAACATTTAATTGGGACTGGCTTATAGGTTCAGAAGTTCATTCCAATATCTGAAAGGCAGGCGGATGGCAGCATCCAGTCAGCCATGGTGCAGAAGGAGCTGAGAGTTCAACGTGCTCATCTGAAGGCAATTAGGAGAAAACTGGCTTTCAGGCAGCAAGGATGACAGTATGGAAGCCCATGCCCACTGTGACACACCTATTCCAACAATGCCACACATACTCCAACAAGGTCTTCCATCTTAATAGTATCACTCCCTGGGGCAAGCATATACAAACCATCACAATTCCACATCATGTCCCCCATCCGCTTGTTCAAATACATGAGTCTATGTGGACCATACCTAGCCAAAGCATAATAAAAACGTAGATTTAGTTCAACTTCCAAAGTCCCCACAGTCTTTGGAGCTATAAACTCAGTCTCAACAATGTTAGTATTCCTAAGTTCAAAGTCTTTTCTGAGGTTCATCCAATCATTTAACTGTAATCTCCAAAGCAAGACAGGAAACCAACTGAGCAACCTCTGAACTCTGCTGCTCCATGTCTGATGTCAAAGTGGTCTTCAGATCTTCACTCCATTTTCATTTTGCTGACTGTCACAAACTTCTTTCCCCTGCATTGGTTCCACTTCCAGTAAGGAGCGTTCTTTGGCACATATCCCATGGCTCTGGCATCTTTAACATTTTCAAGATTCCAAGTCAACTTCGGCTTCACAGCTTCTTGCCTCAATATCTGGGATCCACATAGGATCTTCTTGGCTCCTCCAAAGGGCTTGAGTCACCTCTCCAGCTCTCCCCAATTTAGCACTCTAGGCTCTGGTTGATTTCATTCCACTGCTGCTGCTCTTCTTGGTGATCATCCTATGGTACTGGCATTTCCAATGCAGTGTGGTTTTCCACTGCAACTAGGCTTCACTGAGAGACTCACATAGGCTTTCTTCTTGGTGCTAAGCCTCAGTTTCTTTGCATGACACTTTCAGTTCTGGACCATCAACTGCAAAGGAGGTTGCACCTTCACCTTTCTTGTCCTTTCACAGTGCCAAGTCTCAGCTGCTTTCCATGGCCCCTTCATACCTGCAAAACCAGTACCACCTGGGTAGTTGTTGCACATTACTTTGTCCAAGTTCTGTACGGCATACAAGCTTGGCTATCTTTGGAACACAGCTTTGTTCTGCTTTCAGAAAATACTTCCCAAATTCTTTCACCTCTGTGATGCTGGTCTTTTCTTAATCACTGCTAATTTCTTAGCTTCAGCTAACCAGCATCAATTGTTCCAAAAGTCCCTTCTGTTCTTAACTCTAAAGCCAGAGTGATGTGGCTGAAACTGCCAAGTTCTGGTGCTTGCTTGAGTTAGAAAATGCCCCCCCCCTTTTCTATTATATTATCATCAACTTTCTGTTTTCCAACTCCTTCACTACCTAAGCTTAGTTGTAATCTTAAATTCTGAAACTTGCTCTGTAGATTGATCTTGGATTCAGAGATCTGCATGGCTCTGTCTCCTGGGATTAAAGGTGTGTACCACCATGTCTGGACCTAAAGATAGCAGGATGTGATCTTGCCCCAAAGTCCCACTCACTTAATCTGTTATCTCCTAGAATTTAGGATTTGGCTCCATTCTACTTCCTGGTGCCCCTTTAACACTTGAACCATATATTTTGTATTTTTCCTTTCTCAGCTTGTTCCTTTTCATTAAAATGCTCTTTATAGGAGTTAACTTTAGTAACCATGCAACAGAATTTATACCAGGCTGCTTTGAAGCCCCACTGCTTTCCAATCCAATGTCCCCAAATCCTCATTCTTCCAAACAAAAGCATCACCAGGCCTATAAAAACAAACCCCCAGTCTCTGGTAACAACGTCTGTCTTAGAGTTTATTGTCTTTGAACAGACACCATGATGAAGAGCTCTGAACCAAGAAAGCAGGGCACAAAGGGCACCACAATATGGGTCCAGAGCAGCCAAATTGAAACAAAGAATTTAGTAAGTAGTAATTCAGAATTATCGGTGTGAAGTAGATTCTAGCAGGATGCAGGTTAGGCAGTCCCTCAGTTATTGCGCTGCTTAAGGCATATTAAAATAAAAAGGCTGGGTGTGCATCTTTCATTTGGGAACATAAACCATTAAGGGGAGTCTCAGTCCTGTGCTGTGGTTTATTAATAAAAACGGATACAACAGAACATAAGATTAATAGTAAAAGGAGAATATTCCTCTACAAGTGCAGAAAATATTTTCAGCATAATCATAGAAAACTTCCCAACCTAAATATAGATATGCCTATATACATAGAAGCAGCTTGTAGAACACCAAATAAGTCAGAGCAAAGAGAGAGAGAGAGAGAGAGAGAGAGAGAGAGAGAGAGAGAGAGAATCCTCTTGCCACATAATAATAAAAGCAATAAATGTATAGAAGAAAAAATAATATTAAAATCTGAAAGGGAAAATGCCAAGTAATATATGAAGGCAGACTTATCAGAATTTTATCAGACTTCTCAACAGATACTCTAAAAGCCAGGAAGGCCTGAGTGGAAATCCTGCAGATTCTGAGGGACCACATATAACATCCACGACTATTATAAACAGCAAAAATTTCACTTACCATATATGGAAAAAACAAGATATTCCATGATAAAACCAAGTTTAAACACTATCTAAAAACCCAGGTCTACAGAGAATACTAAACAGAAAACTCTAAACAAAGGAGGCTAAATATACACTCCAAAGAGGAAATAAATACCCCCACATCAGAAAACCAAAAGTAACACACACACACACACACACACACACACACACACACACACACACACACTCATTACCATCAACACCAACATTAAAATAACAGAAAATAACAGTTACTTGTCATTAATATCTCTCAACATCAATGTACTCAATGCCCCCAATTAAAAGACACAGGATAACAAACTGGATGTGAAAACAGGATCAATAATTCTGTTACATACAAGAAACACACCTCAGAAACAAATCTAGACATTGCAAAAGAATAACAAGTGCTGAAAAAAGATTTTTCATGCAAAGGGATTTAAGAATTAATCTGGAGAATCAATTCTAATATCTAGTAAACTAGACTTTCAACCAAATTTAATAAAAAGAGATAGGCAAGATCACTTCATATTCATATTAGTATAAGTCCACCAAGATCATGTCTGAATTCTGAACATTGATGTCATAAATACATAGGAACCAACATTCAAAAGACATTACTAAAGTATGAACCACACATTTAACCCAACACATTAATAGAGGAAGACATCAAGACCCCACTTTTACCAATGGACAGGTCATGAAAACAGAAACTAAACAGAAATAGAGCAACTAACAGAGGTTATGAACCAAATGAACCTAATGGATATCTATAGAACATTTTACCCAAACACAGAAGAATATATTGAATTCTTAGTTGCTCTCAGAAACTTCTCTAAAACTGAAAATAATCAGTCATAAAAAGTGTCTCAATAGATACAACACATTTGAACTAACCCCTGGATTTTCATCAGACCACCATGAAATAAAGCTAGAATTCAATAACCACAGAAACACCATGGAAAATTAGCAATTGTTTGCTCAATGATCACTGGGGAAGAAGAGAAATAAGAAATTAAAACCTTTCTAGAATTCAATGAAAATGAAAGCGCAACATAACCAAACTTATGGGACACAATGAAAGCAATGCTATTGGTAATATTCATAGCATAAAGTGCCTTCATAATGAAACTGGAGAGATCTCACACTAGCATAGCCATGCAGTGTTGGCATCAGGATCTCCAAACCGGTGACGTTACACCCAGAGGACAGGGGGACCCACCCATCTGTTGCCAAGGCAACAGCCAGCCACCATATTTCCAGAATCCACTTGGCCCACCTCCCATCTTTACATGTGGTTATGTCACTCTCCATGTATAAATAGGAGACCACCTCTGTACTCTCTCTCCCCCTTTTCCTTTCACTGCTACCTCCTCTGCCTCTCAATAAATCTCATGTGGAACTGTTTGGCCTGGTATGGTTTCTGGAGACACAGTACTATCTCATTGCCATCACAACATTGGTGCCGAGACTCCACGAATTTCTATGCAGGTTGCTGGGGGTTCCAGGCAGGGGTCCAGGCAGGGGTCCAGGCGGTGTCCACCACCTTGAGTGATCGTGAAGCTGCCATTGCTGCCAGAGAACTGACCCCACGTGTACTGCCATCACTGCCTGCATCCACTGCTACACCACATGGACTCCATCCTCTGACACCCACCCTCATCCACCTTGTGGATTTTCATTATTGCTGCTACCACAACCACTGCCAGATTTACAGATTTCCACTACCTGGAGCTGCATCAACCAAACAGTTCCACACTTCCTGCTACCTGACTTCAGAAGTCCACAAAACATACATGGGCATTTTTATTGGTAAGGAGTTTCTCCAATCAGCAGGAGGAGCCTGTATGCTTGGATAGTGTCTGGCCAACCCTTTCTGTGCTGAGGGTTTAGTGTTTCAATGCCCCAGCCCTTATGACTGGCCTCCTGGCTAACCTATGAGTTAGGACTTAGCCCTTGGGTGACCCCCCCTTTCTCGAAAGCAGTTCATATCCTTGCAGCCATTAAAAATCTTAGTACTAGGCTGAATTGCTTCTTGGCAATTTCTGTGAAATTGCTAGCCATAGCCCCTAGAAATTACTCATGATGACCTGAATTTCTGGTTTGGCTGACCTCTGGTTACTAAACTTAATCTCTGGGATGTCAACATGAATAGTTCAATAGTTCAGCCTCAGCTGCTAACCCAGACTCCTGGTCTCATAAGGCTCAGAGTCAACAAAGTCACTGGGCAAGTGCTTGCCCCAACTCCAACAAGGCAAGTGGACCATGTCCTAGGTGCCATCAGGAGGGACAGTGGGCTGTTGACTGCCCTCATGTGGTGAAGAACAGAGGGATGTCACTTCCAGGTAACCCTTCAGCCAACCTCCTAGGCTTGGATATGGATGATTGAAGGGGCCCGAGCTCTCTTGACCCAACCATACCTATCACTAGCAGGGAGACCCGGGTAGCTATCATGGTATGTGGGCAGCCCATCTCCTTTCTCTTGGACACTGGGGCCACTTACTCAGACCTGATGGAGTTTTGGGGACCCACTTCACTTTCACATTTTCCTATTGTTGGGGTATGAGGACAATCTTATTTCCCTCATCAGACCCCACCACTGAGTTGCATTTTTAGATGTTTACCCCTCACCCATTCCTTTTTGGTAGTGTGAACATGTCCTGTCCCCTTATTGGGAAGGATTCTTTTAGCTAAGTTGGAAGCTTCTGTTTCCTTTGCTCGACCCATTTGCCTAAACCCAAGCTTGCCAGCAGTTCTTCTCATCCTTCTTCTTGCCAGTCAACCTACTAACACTAACGTGTTGTTTCTTTTACCAGCTTCTCAGGTGGACCCCCGAGTTTGGGATGTCCAGAACCCTTCTGTTGCTAAACATCATTCTCCTGTTGTCATCCAGTTACGGTATTCTACCAGGTACATCACTAAAGCTCAATACCTACTCTCTCTCTAGAGCCTCAGGGGACTTAAGCTCTTAAGAAAAAACAAAAACAAAAAACCTCCTACCTCTGGCTCTTTTCAGACTACGAGCTCTCCCCAAGCAACCTCTCCTCATCTCACCCTTTGAACTCATGTATGGATGTCCGGTCCTAACTCCAGGTCTTTCACCTAAATGCTCTTCCCCCTTAGACCATCTACTCATCCCATTACTTTGCCACCTCCGTTCTCTCCTATGAAACTTCACTGATCACCATCTACCGCGGTCACACACTGTCTCCTGTCTGCTGCTTGTCAACATTTGAGACCAAATCCTTTTATCCCCTCCAGACCATCAGCCCTCACCCCTATCTCCTAAATGACAGAACCCTTTTTTTTTTTTTATTTACATTTCTGATGATTCCCCTTTTCTTTGGAAACCCCGTGTCCCCTCCCCCTCCCTGCCTCTGAGAGGGAATTCTTCCTCCCACCCACCCGCCCACCCATTCCCATATTCCCACCTTGAGAGCCCTTTTAAGGTAATTCTTGTGATCCCTACAGCTGCTAAACTCAAGGGACTCTCTCATTGGGTCCACCTGTCTTACCTCAAACCCTTCATCCCTCCACCTAAAAATGACTCTTCTTCATACACATCAACCCTAACAGGATTTTGCTCTGTTAAGCTCCAGAGGACATTGAGACCACCCACCTTGTCCCCAATCCCAGAAAATGAGACTCCACTCCGGTAGCCAAGCTTGACCTCACTGGATTAGACATGGGTTTCTTGTTTTCTCCCTGCTGTTCATTTTCATTCAGGGTAGCCATTATTTGTGGAGATTTGAAGTTCAAGAAACCCCCACAGATAACAAACAGTCTTTCCAAATAGGGTCTGAAAACTGCTCTATAGTCAGATGTCAGAAGCCGATCCAAATTGATATCATCACTGCAACTGTTATCCCATCTAAATATTATGATCTCTATGCTTGCTTTCTCTTTAACCACACAAAAGATTGTTGAAGAAAATGGCCAGACAAATATGGGGGCTGTCCATGTTTGTCTTGTCAGATACATATGCTAGGATCAGAGATCAATCATTTCTTCTATCAACAATACAAGACACTCTTTTTCTACATACAAGACCCATGGGATTCCAGGTGAGAGACAGGAGTTGTTGGCAAGCTCTACCATAAAAATCAACCTAGCTCCCCAGGAAGTACTATCCTATCCCAAGAAAATATGTCTCAATTGCCCAACCTCTAGACATTAGAGAAGTAGGGGAAGTAATCAAACACTCGTCCGAGGTCCTTACCTCCTTGACATCACCCCTCACAGATGGTACTAACTTGTCATTTCCCCTTTTACTACAGACCTTAACCTCGGCATACCAACTACTTAATGTCACCAGGCCTGGTCGCTTTAAAGATTGCTGGATATGTGTACCCCCTGTAATTAACTCACAATTGTCACTTACAGCCTCTCAGGTGATACTGTCAAGTAATTTTACCTCATGTTTTGTCAGCTGCCCTGACTCTAATGTTGCCATAACTCCATACCTTACCTCTGTTCCTCTCTTTGGCATGGCAAATTGTTTTAAGACCTACGGGACACATTCTGTTCCCTAATGAACATTAATGCAAGAATATTTGACATATCAAAGAAAACATTAAAATAATCATTCATATATCTCTTAACATCAATGAATTTAATCCCCTAATAAAAGACATAGAATAACAGACTGGATACATAAAGAGGACCCAGCATTTTGCTGCATACAGGAAACAAACCTCAATGTCAAAGACACTATATCAAGTAAAGGGATGGAAAAAAATTTTCCAAGCAAATAGTCCCAAGAAACAAGGTGGAGTAGCCATTCTAATAATGAAGAAACTCAACTTACATGCAAAAGTTCTCAAAAAGGATAAGGAATAACCATTCACACTCATCAAAGGAAAAACCTAGCAAGAAAGAACTCTCAATTCTGAACATCTATGCTCCAAATGCAAGGGCACATACGATCATAAAAAGAAACTTTACTAAAGCTCAAAGCACACATAGGACTTCACACAAATAATAGTGCGAGACTTCATCACCACATACTTATTGATGGACAGATCATGGAAACACACACAAAAACAAACAAACAAACGAACAACAACAACAAAAAAAAAACAGAGACACAGTGAAAGTAACAGAAGTCTTGGACCAAATTAATTTAACAGATATCTTTAAAACATTTCATTCTAAAACAAAAGAATATACCTTCTTCTCAGCAATTCATAGTTTCTTTTCCAAAATTGGCCGTATAATCAGTCACATAAAAGGCCTCAAGATATACAAAAAGATTGAAATAATACCATGAATCCTATCAGATCACCATGGATTAAGGATGTTCATCAATAGCAACAAATACAACAGAAAGCCATCATACACGGAGGCTGGACAACACCCTACTCAATGATAACTCAGGCAAGGAAGAAATAAAGAACGAAATTACAGAGTTTTTAGAATTTAATGAAAATCAAAGCACATCATACTAAAACTTATGGGAGATAATGAACACAGTGCTAAGAGGAAAACTCATAGCTCTGAGTGCCTCCAAAACTAAACTGGAGAGAGCATACACTAGCAGTTTGTAGGCACGCCTGAAACATCTAAAAGAAAAAAGAAGCAAATACACACAAGAGGAGTAGACGGCAGGAAATAATCAAAATCGGGCTTGAAATCAACCAAGTAGAAACAAAAAGAAAGATATAAGAATCAACAAAACCAGTACCTAACTTTTTGAGAACATCAACAAGATCGATAAACCCTTAGTCAGACTAACCAGAGTCAGAATCCAAATTAATGAAATCAGAAATGAAAAGGAAACTTAGGAAATTCAAAAACTATTCAGATCCTAATACAAAAGCCTATACTCACTAAAAGTGGAAAATCTGGATGAAATGGATGATTTTCTAGACAGATACCAAATACCAAAGTTAAATTAGAATCTGATAATCCATCTAAGTGGTCCTATAACCCTTAAAGAAATAGAAGCATTCATTAAAAATCTCCTAACCAAAAAAAGCCCAATACCAGATGGGTGAAGTGCAGAATACTATCAAACCTTCAAAGAAGACCTAATAGCAATTACTCTTCAAACTATTCCACAAAATAGAAACAGAAGGAACACTACCCAATTTGTTCTATGAAGTTATAGTTATGCTGATACCAAAACCACACAAAGACCCAACAATGAAAGAGAATTTCAGATCAATTCCCTCACAAATATCAATGTGAAAATACTCAATAAAAGTCTTGCAAATTGAATCCAAGAACACATCAAAATGATCCTTCACAAAGATCAAGTAGGCTTCATCCCAGGGATTCAGGGATGGTTCAATATATAGAAATCCAGCATTGTAATACACTATATAAACAAACTTAAAGAAAAAGGTGACATGGTCATTTCAGTAGTTGCTGAAAATGCATTTGAAAAAATACCACATCCCTTCATGTTAAAAGTCTTGGAAAGATCATGAATTCAAGGCCCATGCCTTAACATAGTAAAAGCAATATACAACAAACCAGTAGCCAACATCAAACTAAATGGAGAGTGTCTTGATGCAATTCCACTAAAATAAGGAACTAGAAAAGGCTGCCCACTCTCTCCCTATCTATTCAATACGGTATTTGAAGTTCTTTTTAGAGCAATTGGACATCAAAAGTAAGTCAAAGGAATACAAACTGGAAAGTAAGAAGTCAAAATATCACTATTTACAGATGATATGATAGTATACTTAAGTGACCCCAAACCTTTCATCAGAGAATGCCTACAGCCAATAAACATCTTCAGAAGAGTTTCCAGATATAAAATTACCTCAAACAAAGCAGTAGCCTTCTTATACTCAAAGGATATACAAGCTGAGAAAGTAATTAGGGAAATGACACCCTTCACAATAGTCACAAACTATAAAATATCTTGATATGACTCTAACCAAACAAGTGAAATTTCGTACAACAAGAAATTCAAGTCTCTAAAGAAAGATATCAAAGAAGACTTCAGAAGATGGAAAGACTTCCCACGCTCATGCATTGGCAGGATTAATAAGGTAAAACTGGCCATCTTGTCAAAAGCAATCCAGAGATTCAATACAATCCTCATCAAAATTCAAACTCAATTCTCCATAGAGGTAGAAAGAGCAATTCTCAAATTCAATTGGAATAACAAAAAATCCCAGGAAAGTGGAAGCTATTCACAACAATAAAAGAGCTTTTTGGAGAATTGCCATACCTGACCTCAAGAGGTACTACAGAGCAATAGTAATAAAACCTGCATGGTATTGGTACAGTGACAGGCAAATAGATCAAAGGAATAGAATTGAAGACCCAGAAGTGAACCCACATGCCTATGGTCACTTGATCATTGACAGAAAAATTAAAAGCATCCAGTGGAAAAAAGACAGCATTTTCAACTAATGGTGATAGTTCAACTGGTGGTTAACATGAAGAAGAATGCAAATTGATTCATTTTTATCACCCGGTCCACGTGGATCAAGTACCTCTACATAAAACCAGATACACTGAGTCTAATAGAAGAGAATGTTGGAAAAAGTCTTGAACACTTGGTTACAGGGGAAATGTTTCTAAACAAGAACACTAATGGCTTATGCTCTAATATCAAGAATCCACAATTGGGACCTCATAAAATTGCAAAGGTTCAGTAAGGCAAAGGACACTGTCAATAGGGCAAAATGGCAACCAACAGATTGGGAAAAGATCTTTGGGATTCCTATATTCGACAGAAGGCTAATATCCAATAAATACAAAGAACTCAAAAGGTAGAATCCAGAGAACTAAATACCCTATTTAAAAATGGGGAACAGAGCTAAACAGAGAATTCTCAACTGTGGAAACTCGAATAGCTGAGAAGCACCTAAAAAAAAAAAAAGTTCAACATCTTTAGTAATCAGGAAAATGCAAATCAAAACAAATTGAGATTCCACCTCATACCAGTCAGAATGGCTAAGATAAAAAACTCAGGTGACAGCAGATGCTGGCCATGATGTGGAGAAAGAGGATCACTCCACCATTGCTGGTGGAATTGCAAGCTGGTATAACCATTCTTGAAATCAGTTTGCAGTTCCTCAGAAAATTGGAGATAGTACTACCTCAGGACCCGGCTATCCCACTACTGGGCATATATCCAAAAGATGCTCCAACATGTAATAAGGACACATACACCACTATGTTCTTAGTAGTCATATTTATAATATCCAGAAGATAGAAACAACCCATGTCCCTCAATAGAAGAATGCATACAGAAAATGTGGTACACTAACACAGTGGAATGCTACTTAGCTATTAAGAACAATGACTTCATAAACTTTGTAGGCAAATGGATCAAACTTGAAAATATCCTGAGTGAGGTCCTAAATAAATAGCCTTTGGGCTAAGTACTTTTACCCATTGAGCAGTCTTTCTGGTCTGAGGATTACCCTTGTATAAGACTCTCTCTCTCTCTCTCTCTCTCTCTCTCTCTCTCTCTCTCTCTCTCTCTCTCTCTCTCTCTCCCTGTCTCTTTCTCTCTTTCCCTACATCTCCCTACCTCCTTCCCTCTCCCTTCCCATCTCTTTCCCTTGCCTTTTTTCCTTCCTTCTTTCATTCCTTCTTCCCTGTCTTGTTTTCACAATTCTCTGGGACTTTCTAGAGGAATAAGGAAACAAAGCAAAAGGTATGTGTACACTTTTAGAAGATGATATCAAGGAACGTGAGTAGGTCATTAGAATAAAGTATGTGCCTCCAAGAGTTCATTACCATAGTTAGTAAGCCCTCAGTTGATAGACAAATACACAAATCTCATGCTTCTATCTTCTTTAGTGATGAAATCTCCTTTTTAAGGAAATTTAAAAAGAATTATTATTTTCGTGCATGTATATATGTGGAAAACTCAGATAACAACCTTGAATGTCATTTCTCAGGTACTGTCTACCTTGTTTTTCAGACAGGATCCCTTACTGGCCTGAAGTATAAAAACTGGGCTGTTACCTGGCCAAATGAAATCCAGTCTTTCTGCCTCTCTCCCTCTCCAGAGCTGTAATTACACATATTTACAATATATATTTTATTTAGCAATTAGTTTAAGGGCCTATAAATTCCTGCTATACAGCAGAAGTCTGCAGAGGTCATGGAATAAGTGGATGATAATGTATATAATCCTGCTTGTCTACGAGACTGGTCAAACAAACATGTTTCCAGAACCTGATGTGAATCACCATCATGCACAGGGCCATGTTTGTCATCTCCCACTGAATACTGCTGTCAGTGTACTCATCATGTTCAGAACCTATCAACAAGATCTGCTGATCTGTTGAATATGTGGGTCTGAATCTTTATCAAGGTTTCACCCAATCTGTAAAAGTAACTATACTTCTCTTGCATGTCGTTGCCCCTGCCCCCTGAAATGGAAGAATCAAGTTCTCTGAGCAGACCTGCAGTTGCTACATTCTGGCTGTTACTTTGGTTCTTGTGGTGGAAGGGGCTGATGCCATTTGGAATCACAGCTTATCATTGGCAGGAGACTCAGGTGCACTTTGGATAATAGAGCATTTAATTTGCATGGCAGGGGCCACAATTCTGCCTCTTTCTATTCAATCTGGACTTAGTTGCCAGGGCCAGGTGGATGGAACATATCTGCCATGGCAGGCAGCTTGCCATCCCAGCAGGTGGGCACCATGATCATGTGCCAGGGAGAAAGAGATCTGAGGATTATATCCGGGCTGGAGAGATGACTCAGCCGTTAAAGGCTAGGCTCACAACCAAAAATATAAGAGGATTGTATCCAGACGCCTGTCACTGAACATCAGCACAGCCCCTGGGACTGAGTGCAGTCCATACATAATACACAGGGCAGTGAAGTCTACTGGCCATAAGCCGCTTCAGGTCTCATTGCCTCCTCCAGGCAGCTGTTACTGCTGGCACTTAATAGCACTTTTTGGTCATATTTGACATTTACATCTTTGTTTATTAAAACAAGTTTGGTCACAAGCATCTACTTTGAGGGTGCTGGAAGGACCAAATACTGACAAACCACTCACTTTTCTCTTTGGAGATGAAAAATTCTGAGTCCAGCTGAATTATCCCTCCAACCATGTCTTGAATAAATGTCCTCTCTAAACACTACTGTCTGTACCTTTTCAGATTCCCATGCTAAGGAAAGTTCTAGCATATTCAGAGGATGATGTCAGGCTAAAGAGAGTTCTAGCATGATCAGAGTATAAGGTGATCTCATCATGGACAAAGCAGGTGGTCCTCCATTTCTGTTTGGCTTATGTATGCAAATGATTTAATGTTGTACCCTT
The DNA here is from genome assembly GCA_028551405.1 of Uromys caudimaculatus. Lineage (NCBI taxonomy): Eukaryota > Metazoa > Chordata > Mammalia > Rodentia > Muridae > Uromys > Uromys caudimaculatus. The sequence continues at coordinate 80,173,602 of CM052711.1, read as the reverse complement.
TGAAAATTTATAATTTGGGATGGGGGAGATAGCTTAATTGATAATCACATGTTTTTACTACAAGCAACAGAACCTGAGCTCCATTCTTACGCTTTATGTCAAGTTAAAAATTTAGACTGTTGTCAAATATATTTGTAATCCCATAGCTGGGGAAGGAGAGATATGCAAATCATTGGAGGTTGTTATCTACTCAGTCTGTTGTACATGATGAGTTTCAGGCACTGAGAAACTCTACCTCACAAAAATAAGATAGACAGTACCTGAGGGATGACAACTGAGGTTGTGGTCTTGCCTCAACTTATACACACATATCCACATACACATATGCATCTACACACACACAAGCACACATACACACACACACATACACACACACACAAACACACACACACACACACAAACACACACACACACACACACACACACACACAAACAATTTGTTGAGAACTAGTCATAAAAGTGATAGTTTTATAAGGTAGGGGCTTTGGTAAGTGAGCAGTCAATAGACAGGACCCTTGTTAATGGGAGATCACAGGATCTTCTTTGCTCTTTACAGAAGACCAGAGAGTAAATGGCCATCTTTGAATCAGGACACAGGCCCTCACTAGATACTAAAACTGTTGCCTTATCTTGGCCATCTCAGCTTCATGCACCAGGCGACCTAGGTTTCTGGTGTGGTATGCCATCTAGTTTACATAACTGAAGATAATAAGATAATATTATCAGGATCTAACCATAGCATCAAACTATGTTTGTGCTCTCTTAGGAACTGTTTCCACTGAAATTGAGTATGTGCTTACTATAGAAACATTCTCATATTTATTTCTATTCTTCAGAAGGGGACAGTGTAAGAAGATGTAAGGGCAGTTATCTTTTTCAATCTGAGCATGAAACTTTGCTTTATATTATCCTTAAACAACTGTTGAAATATTTGATCATAGACTAGGTAAATTGGAAAATTCATACATGATCCCTTCTCATTTTGACTGTCAAGAAATACAATGTCATACTGGCAGTAGGTAGGCTGGTATTTATAACATTAAACAATAACCAATTGTTTCCCCAGTGTTAGTATGCCATTCTTCTAATTGGCTTGATGCTTGTACTTTTTAAAATTATTATATGTCTATGGTAAGTCACTAAGCATGAATGTCTAGTAAGCTGTCACAAATCCTCATGAGTTTTGTGTGTCGTGCAACTTATAACTGGCCATAAATTCTTTCTAGTTTTATAGGATATTAATAATAACATATAATCTAGTTTTTTGTGTGTATATGTTTGTGTTTGTACATGTGTATGTATGTATACGTGCATGTACATGGAGGCCAGATGTCATCCTTCAATGTCTACCTGAGATATTATCCACCTTAATTTCAGGGCCAAGGCTTCTCATTGGCCTTTGGCTTGCAGATTTGGCCACGTTTTGTGGTCAGAGATCCTTAGGGATCCTCCTGTCTACAATTCCATTGTTGGGATTTTAGGTACAGGCCACCATGTGAAACATTTTTTGAAAGGTTCTAGCATGTTGAACTAAATTCTTCATGCTTGTGTAGAAAGCACCTTTAGCAAGTGACCCTTCTTCCTAGCTCATCATTTTCAAGACTTGAGGGCAGTGAAAGACCACTGTTCTAGTTTGTTTATTATTACTTTGATGAAGACCATGAAAGACAACTCAAGGAAAAAAAGGATTTTCTGAGTTACACATTTCTCATCATAGTCTGCACTGGCTTATTTTGTGCTAACTTGACACAAGCTAGAGTCACCAGAGAGAAAGGAATCTCAGATGAATAAATGCCTCGATGAGATCCAGCTGCAAGGCCTTTTCTCAATTAATGATCAACAGGGTAGAGCTCAGCCCATCTTTGGGCTGTTGATCCTAGGTTCTAAAAGAAAGCAGACTGAACAAGCCAAGAATGGAAACCAGTAAGCAGTATCCCTCCTCCCATGTCCTCTACATCCCCTCTTGCTTCCAAGATCCTACCCTGTTTGAGTTTTTACCCTGTCTTCCTTCAATGGCAGTGCTGTGGAATAAACCCTTTTCTCTGCAACTTGCTTCTGGGTCAGGGTATTTTGCTGTAGCATAGAAACCATAAATGCAATGAAGTGTGTCTTAGTGTGAATTTCAATTTCTGCGACAAAACATCAGGACCAGAAGCAAGTTGTTGAAGAATCACTGTATTTCACTTAGTCTTCTAGGTAACAGTGCATCACTGAGGGATGATAGCTAGGAAACAGAACAGGAATGCAGAACAGGAACCTAAAATTACATAGAATATATATATTTACATGTATATATTTGTGCACATATGCATATGTAGTTTATATGAAACTATGTCAGTTAGGTTGACAATGCTCCCCAGAAAAGTGACAGACAGACAAAATCTCCAGTACCGGGCTTTAGTAATGCTTTTTTCAGTTATTAGTCAGGAGAGTTCAGGAGACACCAAGACACTCAAGGTATTACTATTGCTTCTGGTTACCTTCCAGAGGCTGAATGTATGTGATTGTTGCTGCAGACAATGAGTACTTGGGGTACAGTACTGAGCTGGATTCAACCAGAAAATCTTCTTTTTAAGGACTGCTTTCATAGCATTAGATGGTGACATGAAAAGTGCCAAGGGATGGAAGCATCCCATAGTTCATCCTAACTGTGACCCTTTTGAATCATAGCAAGAATGAGCATGACAAAATATCCCTAAGGGTGCAATAGTGACACTCACATCTTGGTGGTAACTAACAGCTTTTTGTTAGACTTAATGCTTGCTCTACAGGAGTTTAATCATGCCTAGTTCTGGAAACCAAATTACCTGAAACTAGTGACATCATAGATCTTAGTAGCAAACTTCTAACAACACTTTATGAAAACAGTAATTCCTAACTCCATTCCAAATATTTATACCTATATCCACTGATAAGTGTTGCTCTTACTCAAAGAAAATTCTTGGTAAAAAATCAAAACAATAACAAAGAACCATGACTGGTCAAAATGTAAAGAATAATGTACCATGCCATACCCAACCCCAACCCCAAGCAATAGATCTAGAAAGAAAACTTTCACACCAGATAGTATCATAGAAGAAGAGGTGGAAAGACTCTAAGAGCCAGAAGACTGAGAAGTCTGTTGTGAAAGTGTCTCCTAGAAATGACGGAGAAGCTTTACCCCTGATATCCTAATTATATGGCTGCTTAAACAATAACTGAACACATCAATATCTTGTGACTTGATTGTTAAATGCCTTCTACAGTCTCATGTGTGGGTTTCCAGCTGATGTTGCTGTTTCTGTAGGTTGTAGAGCCTTTAGAACATTATTCTTGTGTGAAAAAGTATGTTACTGTGGGATGGGCTTTGATATTTTATAGATAGGATCCTGCTTTTGCTCTTTCATTGATTCCTGAATGGTTATGTAATGTGACTGGCCACTTTCCTGTTTCTGCCATCTTGTCTTCCCTTCTATAAATTGGAGTCAACCAGTTCTTTTTTTAAAGCTTTTGGTCAGGTTCTTTGACACAGCAATGTATACATTTACTAAGACAACTTTCTCTTAGATTTCACTTCCACCCATGACTCAAGGTGACTTGCTACTCTGCTGGTTAAGAGATGCTAGACTTCTCTTTGTAGACTCTGTAGTAATATAGCAAGTTGGGAGAAGCAACAGAAAATGAGCCACTGAATTCCACACTAAGATAATTTGCTCCTTCCATGACTCAGAAACCATTATTTCAGCAAAATAAAACCATTAGATAGGTCAGCACATTGATTTAACTGAGTAGGTAACTCTCATCTTGAAACACTTGTAGCTTTGGACAAATTTATTACTTCATGCCAAGCTAAGAGCTAACATGTGAGACTGCTAATTAAAATTTTATTACTTGATGTAAGTTTCCACTTCTAAGTACCTTCTATAAAAGTAGCTCCTCTTCCTCCTCCTCCTCCTCCTCCTCCTCCTCCTCCTCCTCCTCCTCCTCCTCCTCCCCCTCCCCTTTGTCTTCTTCTAGTGGCTCTGTGTCCAACAAGAAGATGCCCTGCTTGGATGCTAATGGTTGACTATCAGGAACTTTCTAGAGTAGAGCCGGGGTAGGAAACATGAGGATGGAGTAATGGAGTCGGTTTATGTGTGTCTGCCCCTAGATGAAATGATTACTAGAAGCAGGGGTGTTAAATGTTGTGGCTACTCCAACCCATCTGACAGAGTATCTCTCAGGGCATGTCAATGGGATCTGTTCTCCATACTGGGGCAAGATAACTGTTTCCATCCCTGTGTCTCTTAGACTAGTTCCTCTATTTGAAATGTGTGGTTTCCAGGGCTGGGATCTTGTTGCCATTGCAGCTTGGCTGAGGTTTCCATGTTGAGAGACATGGGAAGCAGCTCAGAAATGAAGGCTATTCTGAGGCTAGCAAAAATATATATTTCATTGCTTATGATTAAAGTAGATATCCCATATATCTATACTCATAAAAGTAAATTTTTCTGAGTCAAGGTAAAAATCAGAAATAAATCATCAGAAACCAAATCAGTGTGGGTTAACATCTTCATGTATTTCCTCAACATTAACCTGCTCTTGTTAGGCCAAACTGATCTTGCTATTACTGCACCAGTGTTATACTTAGCACCAGTATTTTTCCATACTGTCAGAACCCTATTGTCATCCTCCCTCTGAGACTTTGTAACTGAATTCTCAGAGACATTTTGCTGCTGTTTTGATGTCCATCCTGACCACATGGGTAGTTGACAATGGTGGCTCCTTTGTGGATTTTAAGTGACATTCAGGACTGTTGTAGTAAACATAATTGAGCTTTCCCCCAGCCTTAGATCATTTAATTCCCAAATTCAAAGACACATATTTTCATATTTATAATAAGCCTTGAAAGTACTAATGTTAGGCAGTTATCAACTCTCTACACTATTTTGTCTACTTTCTTGTCAATAACCCTAAGACCTCACTTACCATGTTCTTCATGGGCCACTTCTATTGCAACAGGCCAAGCCTCATGGCCCTGCCTTCTTCCTTCTCTTCTCCCTCACTTTTCATGTGGACTCTTCTCAAATTCCAAGCCTGAGATCTGAGGCTCTGTCTGTCTTTTTTCTGCCTAGCCACAGACTGTGGTCATCTTTATTCAACCCATAGTTTTAAATTAAGGAGCATGGTTTGTTCAACAAAAGCTGACATGTATGAGAATTCACTCCTTTTATAGCAATTAGTCCTTGAGATGCAGAATTTAGCATTACAACACACAATAATAGACGAAACCTCAACACTGACCATTTCTGAAGCATAATAATTTTCTGCTTTTAGGCCCTTTCCATCATAACCACACACAAGGGTTCTGCCATTTGGAGTCAGCCTGCCTGTGAAGGTCAATTGTCACATATTTATTCTGGGAACTTCCTACCCATCTTCTCCTCCTTGTGATTTTTGTGGCATCTTTGGAGATTATGGCATGTGTGTATGTACCAATGGTTTATTAGATAAATAACACACATGTTGTGGATTATACACCATTCAAGTGAATAGCTTATTCTGAAACAGAAACTTGGCCATCACACATGGCTTTATGAATCAACAGAATCTGTAGAGCAAATGGTCTGCATTCTTACTTAGTCCTGAAGGAAATCTAACTTCATGTTCTTAACTCTGTGTGAGATCTTTCAGCACTACAATTATCTGATCAGGAGATTCTCACAAAGTTATTTCATTTCCCCTGGGAGTATCAGTTACTTGGACTGGGGAGATGTGAATAAATATCTACTTATTCCAGATAGGGCACCAAGGAAAGAGCAAGTATATTTCTACCAAAGCTCAATTGGGTGATGTGATGAGCTCATTGGTGTTGCTAATAGAAGTATGGATAACTAAAAGGTAAATGCTTCACTTAAATGTACACCCCAGCCTCAGTGATGACTCACAAAACTTATATTTTTAGAGTCCCTGCATGATTTGCATGTAGTTCAACATATTGTATTAGAGTCTACTCTCCACAGTTGTCATTGCTGCTTTTATAATCTTGAGAAAGGAGATCCCATGAATCTTGTAAATTTCAGAAACTTTCTGACACTTGTGAGATGTCGGCTTCCTAATTCTTAAGATGCCTCCTCTAGAAGTGAAAGGTTTCAATTCCGAGTAAACTGATGTCCCATAGGGAGTGATGATTCAGCGTACTTCTGTACACCATTTAGTCTTTCTTTCTTTTGGGTTATAGAGGGATTATACTTCATAATATTGCAGTTAGATTGTGCTCGACTCTAGGCAAAGCCATAAAGTTGGGCATACTATTTTAGTCAATCTGGCTATAGTGTGACAAGCCTACATATGATTCTTATAGCCTCTTTCACTGTAGGGAGTTTGGGAGCCTCTTGTGCCTATGAGACGTAAGATAAAGCATGTTGGACTACTGAAGTCCCAAAGGCTGCCAAGACCTACAGAATATCAAGCATGAAATGGATTTATGCTTCCTAAACCCACTGAAGTTTGTTAATTACTTAGCACTATGAATAATATTATTATGCCTTATGATAAAATGCACACACATGTGGATATGATAGGGAAAGATTTGCCAGAGTGAGTCTCCAAAGAGTAGCCCAAGGCTAGCCAATGTTGGTGATCCACAAGTTAAATAGTTGACAATTAGAGTGGGACACAACAGTTCTGAACAGAAATGTAAGAAAAGGATAGGAACATTAGCTAATAAAGTATTTGCAAGCATGAGGACATGACATGGACAAATGCACTTGCTATCCCAGGCCTGAGAAGTAGAGACAGGTGGACACATGGAGCATGTTGGTAAGACAGCCTAGTCTACTTGGCTAGCTCCAGGCCAGTGACATATATGCCCATACATGCTCACATGTACATAAGAAGTTGGATGAATTAGAAGTTTACATAGTACAGCAGAAACAGAAGTGTTTCAATAGCTATTCATGTTGATCTGGTTATTTGGCTTGTAAGAAATGTAACACCTTCTGATTCAGATCCAATCACAACCCATCTGAGTGACCACTGTCAAAGAGTATTCCAAGGTCAGATGCCCACATCACTTAGATTCTGATTATTACAGTGTGCTCTTGCATGATTTCAGTCTGTTAGGAACTTTACTTGAATCTCTCTTGAGTGAGCAGATACAATCCTTCCCAGAGTAAATGCCAGAATGAATAGTTCTTTCTCAGGTATCGGTCATCAGGTAGAGAGGTGACCAATGAAAGTTTGCAATTTCCCACAGTATTTGCAGTATGTATATATCTCCTAAGGCTCTCTATATAGCCTAGCTCCAGCCATACACAGAGGTACTTCATAGATAATAAAATGTATAGGGTATCTTCTCTGGCTTGTAGATGTCTCCATCTCTTTGATAAGGTCCTCTGGGGCTATATCCTAGAAGAGATATTGAATTCAAATGATTTTCACATTTGTTTCTGAAGGGACCTAAAATATCAAAGTTCATCATGAGGGAGACTGTCCATATTTTTTGTATGTAAAAAGACCTGTGGGGGGAAAAAATCGTCTTACATTGAAATATAAAAGTAAGGATGTAGATACTGTCTTCTCTTTTTATCCTGTTCCATAGCTTGTAATATCTCTCCAGAATAATTGAAACAACTGCTTATGAGGCAGACTTCATCCTTTGTGTGCAAGTTCAGGCATGCGCTTGTGCTAGTGTGTGTGTGTATGTGTGTGTGTGTGTGTGTGTGTGTGTGTGTGTGTGTGTGTGTTTGTGTGTGTGTGTGTGTGTGTGTTTGTGTGTGTGTGTGTGTGTGTTTACCTACATGCATTATGTGTCACCCAAAGGTCAACCTTAGGTGCTATCCATCTTGTTTTCCTGAAAAAAGTCATCCCTCATCAACTATGCTAGACTGGCAGATCATCACTTTCAAGTTTCCAGTTGTCTGTGCCTCCCAATACTTGGGGAATTAATGCATACTATAATGGTTGGATTTTTATATGTGTTCTAAGACTGGAACTTCGGTCCTCATGCTTACACAATAAGCATTTCAGGAACTGACCCATTTCACTAAATCTTATTCTAGTTATATAAAAACAACATCTTCAACAAAGTTAATGACTTGGCTAAGCCTCCTGAGGAGGAAGGGTTTAGCTTGTAGCCTATGGAGATTTGCAGCCAGGTGGAGGAAAGACACAAGCAGACAGAAGGCCTAAACTGAAGACCTTGTCACAGGTTAAGCATCAGCTTTTGAATTTCTCTTTCCACTGAAGAGCTTCAGCCATCATTTTCCATTCAGCTTCAGATGCCACACATGGTTACAGCAGAACAGAAAACACACTTGTCATGTATCTCATGTAACACAACTCAATGCGTGAGGGGTTGTAGGACTCCCACATTGTGACCTCAAGTCAAACCTATATAACATTTTGTGCTTGACTTTACTTAGGTACTCTTCTGGAGAGTCATGGATTTTGACTTGAAACATTTGGTTTTTATATGTATGTGCTGCATGCATGCTTTGCTTCTGAGATGCCAGAGTACTGCAGGCCTGCCATTCAAGGAAGGCAGATTACAGTCCAGATAAGAGTTCCTAGCCCATGTTTCTCTGAGTGAGGACCAGAGGGGGCTAGAACAGATGCTTTGGTTCTCAATCTTCTGTGTACCCAGAAGCTGCTGAGGATTATGAGGAGATGAGAATGATGGTCCTTGGGTCTGACCTTCTCCTATGTGCCATGAAGGAAAGGAATACCTGAGCCAGGGACAGTGAGGTTTCCAGTTTGGATCTGAGTGGGTGTCATTGTACAGAGGGGCTGAAAGAGAAAATATCTTCTCCAGGAGATTTAGGCATGGCTCTTAATGATGATCCCCCACCACACACACACACACACACAGAGAATCTCAATGAAGGAGATGTCCAAATTGCTTTATTTTTGGTAGATGTGAATGTATACATCTTACTTGGGGTGAACCAGAGATTTAATAACTTTTGAAAGAAGGGATACCCATGAAGGGAAGTTCATTGGCTAAGCACTCGGGATCTATCTAAATACCTTATTAGCATGGAGAACTTTAGATTTTTATGCATTATGATCACTTGTCATGGTCCTATCAGTGGGGTGTCATGGTTACATGTTCCAGGATAAAAAAAGCCTAGCCAGGAGCTGCTTCCAGCACCTACCATTCTCAAAGATCAGATTTGCCAGAGTTTTGTACCTGCTTCAACCTTACCAGTTCTGTCTTCTGGCACAGGTCACTTGCCCCACATATGCTAATCTTCTATTCCTGCCATAACAAAGGACCACATGCTGGTTGACTTAATGAAAAGACATTTATATACTCACAATTCTGAAGATGGCAAGTCTGGAGTCAAGAGGATTTGTTTCTCCTGAGGCTTCTCTGCTTGGCTTATAGATGTGTGCCTTCCTTTCAGGTCTTGGGTTCTATGACCTAAATTCCTTCCCATGGAAGGACCTCGATTATGCTGGATTATGTAGGTCATCTGCCATGCTAGATTGTGTAGGACATCTGTTATTCTGTATTCCGTAGGATCTCTTTTCATCTTTGAATTTTCTCTATGCACTCTTTTCAATACCTCAATTCATCCACACACTGGGAATAGAAGAGTGTGGTATCACAAACAGAAAATGTTTAGGGATTCCAGACTGAAACTATCACTTTGTGTACAAATCATGGGCCTAGAAATTTCACTCCGTGTGGGAGTTGGCCATTATTTTCTCTCACAGCCTTACAAGATAGTAGGTTTCCCGAGAGCAAAACCTCAGTGAATCTTTAAGTTGCATGTGGAACATCTGGACAAACCTTGTACTTGTTGATATCCATTGTCATCTTGACAGTCTCTAGAAACACACAGAGATAAAATTCTCAGCATTACTGTGAAGAACGTTCTATATTTGGTAATTGAAGATGGGAAGACTCACTCTAAAGTATGTGGAAATATTCCATGTGCTGGGCTTCTTGACTGAAGAAAAGAAAGTGAGATGACAGCAGCATTCTCTGTTTCCTGACTGTGGATGGAGTGTCACCAGCCACTTTGTGCTCCAGCTGCCATACCTTTCCCTACACAGTGAGCTGAATTCTTCAACTGTGAGCCTTGTAAATCATTTCTTCCTTGACTTCCTATTTTCAGTTATTTTGTTAAAACAGTGTGAAAACTCACTCAGACCCATTGAATGGAAAGGAAACACAGTTGACTAAGTGTTATGATGGAGTGTGGGTGAAGGTCTTATGTTATCTTGTAGATGCTAAATCTTGAGGAAAGACAGTAGCATTATCATTCTTTTCTTCTGCTTGACTTTTCTCTAAGCATTCAGACTGCTTGCCTGCCATCCTCCCTGAATGCTTCACAGGTATCTCAGCCTGATTTCTCTGGTGAGCCAAGGTCAACTGAGCTGAGGCTCCTGAGCTGCCACAAGAAATTAGAAACTGAAGAAACTGCTTTTGGGGATCTGAAGGCAAAGCCTAAAGTTGGCAGCTTAATGGGGCTGAAGTAAGGAGTGGGCAGCTGTGTTGTGTGGTTTTAGCTCCAAGAGCCTGTGAAACATTTGCTGATAGATAGAACACCTGTTAAAGCATTAGTCAAAATAGCACACTAGACCTGAGATGCACTTTTTTCCCAAATCTGTGTCATTTTTAGGTATGATACAACACTAGATATTTTTCAAAGGGAAATTGGACATACAGAAAATGGATCACATTGACTGGGAGGCATGAAAGTGACAATAGGTAATAGAGTGGTAACTGTGCATCATAGATGGGAAGAAGAGGGGCTGGGATTATCAAGAGAAGTAGCCTAGACAATGACTCTGCAAAGTTTATGCTCCTTAGCCAGTGAGGCTATCACAGTGGGATAGAGGGCTCTGCACAGTCAGGTTGTCATACAGTGATGCTATCTCAGGAGCTATCTGCTTTTTAGATAGATGCTTAGCAACCCAGAGCAGAGCCTCAGGGAAGTCCAAATATGTCAGGGGAGAAAACCATGTACCTTAAGGGAGTCACAGTAAGTTTATCTGTATGTGTCCAAATGAGTTATGCCTGGGCTATCAGTTGTTACTGGAACTAGGAACCTTTGTGGTACCATGGCAGCAGGACACACAAAAAAGTAGCTAGGGGCTAGTGAGATGGTTCAATGAATAAAGTGGCTTGCCACAAAGCAGGAGGACTTGATTCTTTGTGAGTACAAGTTGGAAAAAGAGAACTGAAACAAGTAAGTTGACCTTGGGCTCCACATGCATGTTATGAAATGTGTGATCTCCCTGTGGACAAAAACCAAAAATTTAATAAGAAAACATATATATACTTTCTACTCTCCAACTCTATAAGCAACTCTCAGTTCTCAAAGCTAAACTCAGAGGGGAGAAGGTAGGCATGAAAGGAAAGGGCATGTGTTATAAATATGCTCTAGGAAGACTGAAGACATTTGGGGGGATAGTTTTGTTTGATAAATACCTGGCATGCAAGCATGAGAATTTTATTTCCCTTCTCAATTACCCCCCAAATCTAAGCATGTTACTTTCCACTTGCAATCCAAGTGCTGGGGAAGAAAATACAAGATCTCCAGAGCTAGCTAGCCAACCAGACTATCCAACTTGCCAATTTCAAGATTCCATTGGGACATCTTACTTCAAATACTAAATAAAAAGGGTAGATAGCTCCCAAGAACAATATCTGAGTTTTATATCTGGTCTCTACATTTTCATGTGTTCATACACACAGGTAACACACACCTGAATGAATATACAAATATACAAATTTCAACAACACCGGGGTAATTCTAAACAATAGTACTTAATTTGTTACAAATGTAGAGTTTGGGAAGACCTCATCAAACATCTGGAAGATTCTGTGGCATGGCTCATTTTCTGGTTCCTACATGGAATTATTGCTGTATAGTGGGTTACAGAACCTCATTTATAAGGGTGCTACCCACTGATGGTCACTCCACTAGTCAGAATATAGTGTTAGATTGAGATGCTTCTTAGGTTCAGTGTCACAACCAACCTTCTCTCCTGATCTACTCGGGCCCGAAACATGAATTCTGTGTAGATATGAGACTTCTAGGTGCAAGTATCCCTTAACCTGGAGGAAAGTTTAAATCAAAATGAGTTTTCATGGTCACACTCCTATTTTCCATTTTTTCTCTGTTTCTTGCTTGGAAATCAGAGAGCCTGGCTATAGAATTAGGTAAGAAACACTTCTATCCTTAGAAAAGTATAAGAAAAACAAAACAAAACACCCTAACTTCTGCTAGACCTGCTAGACCCTGATTCTTTTCTTCAGTATTCTTTGCAGGTTGAGTATTTCTGGTGTTGGAACTTGAACTTGAACATGGACTTGAACTCTATCCTGCCATGCTGTTGTCTGTCTGTTTTCCCTTGGGATTATTAGCTCTTCTAGTAAGCTCCATACTCCCCAACAATATATCTTAATGTCCTTGAACCTGCATTAGAGAATGTTCATCATGACATGAACTAATTTATCCTGTAGTGTATGAGAGGGAGAGAGAAAGAGAAAGAGAGAGAGAGAGAGAGAGAGAGAGAGAGAGAGAGAGAGAGAGAGAGAAGGCCTGCAGACAACCTTAGTTGTGGTCCTTTACACACACTTGGATTTTGAGAGATCTAAAATCATATTAGTAATTATTAAGCTCTTTTATGATAGGACTGCTACTAAGTCTTTTCTAATGTCAAAACTGCACTGAAAACTCTGTTAGTTTTCAAGTGTCTCTAGTTATTTCTTCGGAGATAGCAAACAGGCATCTACAACTTAGAGCACATTCCAAGAGATTATAAAACAATTAATCAAAGATCATAAAAAGGGAACAAAGGATTTAGTATAGGTGCAAGGAGAGAAGACAAAAGATTGACTGGGTTTATTGATACAAAACTTCACTAATTACTTAGTGACAAAAATTATAGATTTTAACTCTCCATGTACCTGAAGAGCTAGTGACAGATAATGAATGTTTAGCTAGATAACTACTCCTAATGGTTATTCATGTAAACATTCTTCGTTATAAACTTTTTATTCAATTTATGATTTGAATTTATGTGTAAACTTGTGATAAACTTCTTATCATGTGATCATGTATCTGGAAAGATGTATAAGTGCTGAGGACAAAGAGTAGAGACATGCCCTTTTCAACTTTTCTTACGGAACCTTCATTGGAAACTTTTTAGAGAGAATATTTTCGAGGAGAACTTTTGTAGAAATGCTTTGGAGAACTGAAGAACTTAGAAATAACGGCTAAAATCACTTTTCAATGTGTCCCATCTTCTTACAGTTTCTTTTATTTTTTTTTAATTTTTATTTTTGATACTTTATTAATATTTAAAATGTTTTCCCCTTTCCAGGTCTCCCCCTTTTAAAGCCCCTATCTCATCCCTTCCTGCCCCTGAATCTATGAGGGTATTTCCCCCACCCACTCATACATTCCATCTTTCCTTCCTGGCATTACCCTGTACTGGGGCATCTAACACACTCAGACCCAATGGCCTCTCCTCCCACTGATGGTCAACAAGACTCTACTCTGCCACATATGTGGCCAGCACCATGGGTCCCTACATGTGTATTCTTTGGTTGGTGGTCTAGTCTCCAGGAGCACCAGGAGGTCTGACCAATTGACACTGTTGCTCCATCCATGGGGCTTCAAACTCCCTCAGCTCCTTCAGTCCCTTCTCCAACTCCTTCATCTGGGACCTCACACTCTGTCAAACAGTTGCTGTGAATTGAATCATGGGTGCTCCCAACTTTTGAGCTAATATCCACTTATCAATGAGTACATACCATCTTTGTTCTTTTGTGACTGAGTTACCTCACTCAGGATGATATTTTCAAGATCCATCCATTTGCCTGCAAATTTTATGAAGTCATGGTTTTTAATAACTAAATAGTACTCCATTGTGTAAATGTACCCCTAAAGAAATAGAAGCAGTCATTAACAGTCTTACAACAACAACAACAACAACAACAACAACAACAGCAACAACAAAAGCCCAGGACCAGATGGGTTTAGTGTAGAATTCTATAAGACCTTCAAGGAAGACCTATTACCAATACTCTTCAAACTTTTCCACAAAACAGAAACAGAAGGAACACTACCAAATTCTTTCAGTGAGGCCACAGTTACACTGATACCAAAACCTCACAAGACCCTACAAAGAAAGATAACTTCCGATCAATTTCCTTTATAAATATCAATGCAAAAATACTCAATAAAATTCTCACAAACTGAATCCAAGAACACATCAAAACAATCATTCACCATGATCAAGTAGGCTTCATCCCAGGGATGCAGGGATAGTTCAATACCCGGAAATCCATCAATGCAATACACTACATAATCAAACTCAAAGGAAAAGAAAAGCACATGGTTATTTCATTAGATGTTGAAAAATCATTTGACAAAATTCAACATCCCTTCATGAGAAAGTCTTGGAAAGAACAGGAATTCAAGGCCCATACCTAAACATATTAAAAGCAATATACAACAAACCAGTAGCCAACATCAAAGTAAATGGAGAGAAACTTGAAACAATCCCACTAAAATCTGGGACTAGACAAGGCTGTCCACTCTCTCCCTATCTATTCAATATAGTATTTGAATTTCTAGCTAGAGCAATTAGACAACAAAAGAAGATCAAAGATACAAATTATAAAGCAAGAAATCAAAATATCACTATTTGCAAATGATATGATTATATACTTAAGTGACCTGAAAAACTCCACCAGAGAATTGCTACAGCTGATAAAGAAATTCAGCAAATTGGCCAGATATAAAATTAACTCAAACAAATCAGTAGCCTTTCTATTCTCGAAGGATAAACAGGCAGAGAAAGAAATTACGGAAATGAAACCCTTCACAATTGTCACAAACAATATAAAGTATCCTGGTGTGACTAATCAAAGAAGTGAAAAATCTATATGACAAGAACTTCAAGTTTCTGAAGAAAGAAATCAAAGAAGACCTCAGAAGATGGAAAGATGTCCCATGCTCATGGTTTGGCAGGAATAATATAGTAAAAATGACCATCCTGCCAAAAGCAATCTACAGATTCAATGCAATTCCCATCAAAATTCCAACTCAATTCTTCATAGACCTAGAAAGAATTTGAGTAATTCTCAAATTCATTTGGAATAACAAAAAACCTAGGATAGCAAAAACTATTCTCAACAGTGTAAGAACTTCTGGAGGATTCAGCATCCCTGACCTCAACCTGCACTACAGAGTAGTAGTGATAAAGACTGCATGGTTGCCAGACAGTGATGGCACATGCCTTTAATCCCAGTACTTGGGTGGCAGAGGCAGATGAATTTCTGAGTTTATAAAGCAACAAAGCCAAAAAGCCAAAAAGAAAAAAAAAAAAAAAATCCAAAGAACTGCATAGTATTTGCATAGCAACAGAAAGGTAGGTCAATGAAATAGAATTGAAATAGACCCAAAAATGAACCCCCACACCTGTGGTCACTTGATTTTTAACAAAGGAGCTAAAACCATCCAGTGGAAAAAAGACAGCATTTTCAACAAATGGTGCTGGCTCAACTGGTGGTCAACATATAGAAGAATGTAAATTGATCCATTCCTATCTCCATGTGGAAAGCTCAAGTCCAAGTGGATGAAGGACTTCCGCAAAAAACCAAATACACTGAATCTAATAGAAGAGAAAGTGGGGAAAAGTCTTGAACACATGGTCACAAGAGAAATGTTCCTGAACAGAACGCCAATGGTTTATGCTCTAAGATCAAGAATTAACAAATGGGACCTCATAAAATTGCAAAGCTTCTGTAAGGCAAAGGACACTGTCAATAGGACAAAAAGGCAACCAACAGATTGGGAAATGATCTCCTTCTTGCAATTTCAACCAGCAGGCTGGGAGTTAGAGTCTCACAGTTCATGTGGAGTTAGAACAAAGGCTACATTACTTAATACCTCTCTGCTTTACAATGAGGTGCTAAATGCCAGTAACTTCTTTTTCTGGTCTCAGAGGAAGTCAAACAGGCAGGTCAATTATAGTAGCAAAGTGGCTTAGACTTAAGACAGGTAAATACTTTATTCTTAAACTGCAACCTGAAAAATTTCACCCCTATTGATGCTTATCCTGATCAGCTTTCCTTCAAGAGATAAAAAAGAAGAATGGCTGGGACAATGGTATATGGCTCTTTTTTCTGCTCCTTTTTCATTTATTTATTTATTTATTTATTTATTTATTTATTTATTGACTTACATCATAATCAAAGCTTTACCTCCCTCCTCACATGACTCTTACATCATAATCAAAGTTTTACCTCCCTCCTCACATGACTCTTCCCTCCACCCCTCCCTTTCACCTCTGAGAAGGGAGGACCCTCCCAGGAAATCATACCACCTTGGCACCTCAAGACACTGCAGAACTAGGTAGGTCTCTCCCACTGAGGCCAGACATTATAGCCCAGTTAGAGTTCAGATTCCACAGGCAGGAAAGAGTCAGCATTAGCCCTGGCTTCAGTTTTTGGGAAACCCTCATGAAGACCAAACTGTATATCTGCTACATACATGACAATGCATGGTTCTGTGGGTTCTGAGTCAACAAACTCAGTCCTTTATGCTTGTATTCCAAGCCTTTTCCCAGTGGGACCATCTCCATAACCTGGCATTCAGTATACTAAGCTTGAATTTCTTAATTGTTCAGTGTGATTCTAATGCTTCCATGACTAGAAGAGGCTGAGGATCAGGTGTGTGAGAGCAGTTGTCAAAGCTGCTGTCCCATTGTCATTGTTCCTGAATCTTGTAATCCACCCACAGAAGACTGGTTTCTGATAAAATGGATTTCTGAGGAAATCAGGCTATTTTTTTTGAGAAGTACTTCCTTGGTGAGAACACAAGGGAAAGGAGAAAGACAACCACTAGAATTGCAAGGATCCCATTTTCTCTTGTTCAGTCAGGCTGGTTATTTTCTATGAGTGGATTCTTGTCCCCTTGCCTGCTAAATATAAATGGTGACTGCTTGCTTTTTTACTGTGTCCTATCTGGGTTCTTTTCATTTGGGAATATAAGAACTGAGGTTGCTTTTGGAGTGAAGACCACAGGAAACTGGAAACATTTCTATCACATTCTTGCTGAGTTTGAAGTGCTACTGGTATTTTACTGAGTCGCTTCATGGAGGCCAGATTGTAACACGAGTACTGGTGGTCACCTAGGTCATCGCTAAGCTAGTCTAATGGCTTAAACAGAAAATTGAATGTCCGTGAAAGACAGAAGATTGAGACTCAGAAATGGAAAGTGACAGCTTTATTCCTTCAAGGTCAGAAGGCCCTAAGACTGGTGAAATTAAGACTAAAAGATCCCTTCATTGTATAATTTATAGAGCACCTGGCTCCTCCCATTTCTGCTTGCTTACATAGCACTCCAGATGCTTGCCTGCCATTTAGTTCCTTACAATATGTTCTAAAACCAAGAAGTTGCCATTTCAGCCTGTTGGTTTGGGTTTTCTTATTTATCTATGTCCCATCCTCTGAGAACTCTTGTTTTCATTGGTAAAATAATTGAAGAAATGACTCAAATATGAACACAATTACAATTTTAGTAGAATCTAAAAGAAATGCATTCCACAGAAGGCATGCTCCAACTCTTAGCAGCTTTCCAGACAAGGAGAATGGAGAAGAGAAGGGAAAGTAACCATGTGATCTCAGCCAGCATGGAGTGAGCCACACGGTGAATGGGCAGTCCCATAGAGAATGGGCAGCCACAAAATGGGAATGAGGCTTCAGAGGAAGAATAAAGGAATGCGTGCTGTGAACAGAATTAGAGGAGAAAAGGAAGTTTATGAGTAATTGAGAAAAGCAGGCAGAATCACAAAGCTGCCTGACTGTAAGCTCCTGTGCTGTTGCTTGCATTTTATGAAGGAAAAGTACAGTATTTAATTAAAGGGGAAATTATCCTACCTATCTCTTTAGCCTGGCTTAAAGTAAGCCGAATATCTAGTGGTAGTGTGTTTATTGCCCAGGTGATCTGTAAAACCAATCTGGAATGGCAGGTCTCCAACTAGACCAGAGATAGTATCAGACCAGGAGAGATAATAGACCTTTATGCTGCTCTGTGCCTAGGTCATTATCAACCAATAAGTTCTCCACTACTCTCTCATGTTCTGCCTCTGGCTCCCTGACATGGGCAAGTCTGTTTTCATGAGTTTCTTCTGAGCCCATCTTATCTCTTCTCCCAGGAGATGTGTAGGAACTACTGCCTATTGAGGTTATAGGATCAGGCCACAGTTATAGAAGGAGCCCTGTATATTGGGCAATGAAGTTTTATTTTCAAAGAGGAGATTTATAAAAAGCAGGATAAGAGGCTAAGGAAATGGATCAGTTCCATTAAGTGCTTCAGAAGTCCTGAATTTGATCCCCAACTCTTTTGTTAAGAAGTCACGTGTGGTAATATAAACTTGTGATCCCAGTGCATGAAGGCAGTGATAGGAACATCCTTGATGGTCTCTGCCCTGCCATCCTGACAAAATTGGTAAGTTCTATGTTCAATGAAAGACACTGTGTTAGTAAACAAGCTGAAAGCAATTGAGGAAGTCACAGGAGATTGACCAGTAGGTCCTCAAAACATACACACACACACACACACACACACACACACACACACACACACACACACGCACACGCACATGCATACGCACACGCACATACAGATACACATTGACACATAGATATAGATATAGTAGATATAGATATCCATATCCATATCCATATCCATATCCATATCCATATCCATATAGGTGGGACTGTGAAAGGCAGCCTGGATTTTGGTTGAGCTAAGGTCTAAAACCTCATCCACAGCAGGGGACAACCGTACAAGGGATGTTAGGCACTTTGTCATGCTCCTGGTCCCCAGACTTCTGACACAGGCAACAGTTCTCCATTAAGTATATGACTATCAGTCACATAATCTCAAGCCCCTCCACAGGTAGAGGTGTGGTCACATAGCATCAAGACATCTCCATTTTAATGAGGTACCTAGAGGCTTATCCAATAAACTCCCCTTCCCCTTCTTAGCTATTCCTCCCTGCAAAAGGTATTTTAACCTCATACCCACCCTGAGGTTGTTGGGGTACAGTTTCATCCTTCACCACTTTCCACAATGACAATAAACATCCTAGAACCATGGCCTGTCTCTCTTCATCGGGATCTGCCATGGGGAAGGGTGGAACAGGCCTTCATCTAAGGAGTCATGTCTATTCTCCCACAGAAGGTATCTCAACACTTTCAGCCACAGTCTCTACCAAACCAACGCAGGTAGGCAGCAACAAGCCAAAGACTCTGTCCAGGCAGGACCCCAGTCCCCACTCCCCCACCCTCAGGTGGTGTCCCACAGCTTCTCACAGCTGCCTGGCAGTGCCATGGTATAAGCGTGGTCAAACTTAGCACATCATGCCTCTCCCAGAGGCCTAAGCCCCAGGGGCAGACCATTTAACCCAACACATATACATATACATATATTCATACATACACACACACACACACACACACACACACACACACACACACACATTCACGTACTCATTCATACACCATCACAAACCTTTAATTACAGATACATCAAAGGCTGAGGTAGTAGGATCACAAAGTTAAGGCCAGGTAAAGTTAGAGAGTAAGTTTAGTGACAACAAAGGTCACTTGAGCAATTGGTTTGAGGTTGTCTCAAGTAATAAAGTAAAAAGAAAACTAGGGATACATCTCAGTGGTAGAGTAATTTCCTATTGTTCCAGGAATTCCTTAAACCATAGAAGCAAAAAACAAAACAAAAAAACAAAACACAAAACAAAACAACAACAACAACAAAAACCAACAGCAGCTGCTGGCCTTGATTCAGTGCTTTAAGTAAATGTGGGGTTTCTGTGCTTCTCTTGGGTAATCTCTGTGGTGATATAAATGTCTCTGTTGTGAAGGCAGGGTGTGGGAGAAGGGAAGTGAGTTGGCAAGATGTGTCTTGACCTTTTCATTGTTGTCATGAGTAAAGGAAAGGATCACTATTTCCCCTCGTCTGGAAAAGATTGAGATTTAAAGAAGGCGACGCTCATCCACTACGTGAGAGTTCACCGCTTCACCTACTCTTCATTCTAGAGCAGAAAAACCTCCATGTGAGGGCCTCATACCTGGAAGCCACTGCATTCAAACAGCATGGTTAGTGTCTGTACAGACAAGCACATGCACCATGAGCTTGTGCCTTCCTGGTGGCATCCTGAGCTTGAGGATTTTTCTGAGATCTGGCCTTCCTTTCTGGCTGGAAACAGCTGATGGTAATGGTGCTTGGAAAGAGACTGGCAACAGTCAGTTGTGATGGAAAAGTCAAGAGCCATCCAATTAGTCACCATTCTCCCTGCCTTTTTGGTTACCATTTGAAGGGTTATAATCTATCATGGCAGGAAAGGTGAGGTAGCTGGGTACATTACATTCAGTCAGAAAGCAGAGATAAATGCTGGTATTCATCTGGTTCGTGCTTAGCTGTATAGAATGGCACTGCCCACAGTTCGGACAGATTTCTCATCTTAACCCTCTTAATCTAGAAACTCCCTCACAGGCATTCCCAGAAGACTCGCTTCTTGGTAATTTAGCTCTTGTGAAGTTGAAAGTCTGTGTTAACCATCATACTTTTCTTCCCTGATGCTCCAGACTGATCCTCCATTGCAACACCTGCTTTACCCTCTTCTGTTCGATGTAGACCCCATTTCTCCTTCCTGAGATTTATGTCCAAGAGAATTAATTCTATCCACACTAACACATACCAATCACTAAGCCTTACTTCTCTCATTTCCCTTAACACCAAGCTACTCTATCCGTGGAATATGAGGCTCATCAAATATCACAGAATACAATTAGAATGGGGCTAATTTTCTTCACTTCCACTGGAAAATTACCAGAAATTATTTTATTGAAAATTTTAATTTAAGTGAAAACAACAACCTTGTAAGAAGTTGTAAATTAGAACTAAGTGTGTAGAATTAGGAATAGAAAGATCAGATTTTATGCTCTTTTACATTTTGATGAGAAATGAGAGGAAGACAAAAACCAAGTCAGTATGTAACATGAGGTATATATTAGCTACTTTGCTGTGGCTGTGATAAAATACCATGACCAAGGCAACCTATACACGAGTTTATTTGTGTTTATGGTTCCAGAAGATTAAGGTCTGAAATCATATGCAATTCATGGCAGCAATATCATGTCATGACACCATGACAACATGGAGGTTCTGGCTAGATACTGATTGCTAAGTAGCTCATATCTCATTCCCATAACAAGAAACAGAAGACTTACCAGAAATTGAATGAGTATTTAAACTCTGAAAGCCTGCACCCTTTGTATCTTATCAAGCTGACAATCTATATTAGTCATTATAACATGTTACCTTGGATATATTTTACTGGGAACATGGGTAGTGTTATGGAGGAATAAAGAGGACATCCCTTTATCTTGTTCTTTTCTGGGTTCAGCTGATGGACAAGCTAGTTCTTGATTGTGAAATGAAATCTGAATATATAACAGTCTTGTCTTAAACTAACCCCAATGTCTAATTATCCTCAAAGCCATCCTCCCCCAAGGCATTTGAGAGAAAAAACACTGAGAAGTCCTTGGACATAGCCTGCTTCTGTTCATGTCTCTGTCTCTCTCTCCCTCTCTCTTTTTGTATATATTATCTAAATCTATGTCTATAGATATAGATATAAATATATGTGGTGTGTGTGTGTGTGTGTGTGTGTGTGTGTGTGTGTGTGTGTGTGTGTGTTTTATTGGTGTTTTATGCCCACATGGTGAATGCCCATGAATTCACATGCAGTGGCCAAAGGTGTACAATGGGTATCTTCTTCTGTTGGTCTCTATCCTATTTTCAGAGATGGGTACCCTCAATGAACTTGGAGCATGGGTCTTTGGATAACCTGGCTGGCTAATAAACTTTCAGGATCTTGCTGTCTTCATCTTTCAATTCTGGTGTTATAGGCACATGTGGCCATGTTTGGCTTTTACATGAATGCTGGGATCTCAAACTCACGTCCTCTTGCCTGGCCAGCAAGTGTTCTTAGACAATGTGCCATCTCTCCAGGACCCACCTTTCTTTCTGTGGGATTTTGAGGTCTGTAAGAAAAGGAAGAGTATATTGGTTTGATATCTCATTGCTGCATCAAAATACTCAGCAAAGACAACATAATGGAATTTGAGAATATAGTCATAATGGTGAGGAATTCAGGGCAGCAGGAACTTGAGGCAGTTGGTCACATTGTATCTGTAGTCAGAAAGCAGGAAGTAATAAATGCCAGTGTTCAGTTCACTTGATACTTTTTATTTAGTTCAAGACCCCAGGCCATGGCATGATGCTGCTCACAAGTAGGGTGAGTTGTTCCAACACAATTAACTTAATCTAGAAAGTCCCATAGGGATATACCTAGAAGATTGTCTTCTGAGTGATTCTGGATCTGGTTATGTTAACAGTCAATATGAATCACTGAGGATATCTATTCTCTACCAAATCCCTGGACCCTAGCAATATGCCGGGTTTAGAAGGCAGTCTCTTTCATATTTAAAAGACCATCCGAGGCTACTATCTATCTAACATAATCTCGAGACCATGTTGGGTTGCTGAGTGATGTGTCAGTTACATGAAGTGCATCACTTTGCATTCCTTTCTTCAGATTATTCTCATCTAGTATTTGTACTTAAACATACCATTCCTGATGAAGGGCCTTAATATGTAAGGAGCGGTTAGAATATTCGCCATCACTAGATGGCGCTGTCGTTCTGAGGAAACTTGCGGATAGCCCGCGAAAACCCCGAAATGCATTATGGGTGTACACGTCTAATCACCGCCCACTCCCGGGGCACGCCAACCAA
>CM052711.1:80091980-80150286 GCA_028551405.1 Uromys caudimaculatus | reverse complement strand
CTCTAAGGAAACTTATGGATAGCGCGGGGTGACTCACCCGAAGCGCTTGCACATTAAGGGTGTACATGACTAATCACTGCCCACTCC
This sequence comes from Uromys caudimaculatus, assembly GCA_028551405.1. Lineage (NCBI taxonomy): Eukaryota > Metazoa > Chordata > Mammalia > Rodentia > Muridae > Uromys > Uromys caudimaculatus. The sequence goes on along the minus strand of CM052711.1, from coordinate 80,150,199 downwards.
TGGGGCGCGCCAATCAGTGGAGGACACACTGCCTCAGGGCTATATAGGCAGCGCCATTCTGGGGCCTGGGTTCTTCCTCTTCATGATGCAATAAACGCTTGCTGCAGAAGGATCCGTGTGTCCGCGTGGGTTCTTGCTGGTGAGACCAAATAGCGCGCGGGACATTTTTGCTTATTTATATTGTGTCAGGGATGGGGAGTATGTGTCATAGTACACATGTGGCAATCAGAGGACAACTTTCTTCCTTTTCTTATGTGGCTCTAAAGGATCAAACTTAAATGGTCCAGATTAGCAATTCTAGTACCGCTATCTATTAAATCACTACAGCAACACAGAGACTTTAAAAGCTGAAGAAATATTCAAATAAATTTAAATATAAATGTGTAGAATTTATATTTTGATTTGTAACTTTAATATAGTTAATATGATTAAATATATTTTATATTAAAATCATTATACATTTAGTTCTGCCTACTAGATATGTCCAAATTTACATGACTATTAGCAACTGATGCAATTTAAGATATCATCAACCATTTTTACTATTAGAGCAATAGAAATATTTTTATGGATTGAGTTATTAAAATATCATGGGAAATTTCTTCATAATAGAATCAGAGTAGGGTGACATTTTACTGCTTCAAGGGCTGAATAATGAACTGTTCCACTTTGACAATTAGTTTTATAATAGGGTGGTAGAGAAGTTTGCAGCCACCTGTCGCCTGGCAGCTTTGCAATCTAGGTGGTCATCCATTCCTATTTTCGGTATCTTATTCAGAGCCCCAGGTACTTCACTTAGACCATCTGTGTCTGTAGAACACCTGCATCTTCAGGAGATCTTTGAAACTATTTCAAATTCCTTGGATGGAAAGTAACTGGCAATAAAAAGATGAAGAATTAATATTATATACATAATTACTGACTTGGCTTATTATTTGATTTTTAATGAAGCTCAGATGGATTGAGTCCTTTAAAATCACAGAAGCACCAAAAAGAAAATAAGCCCCACACAGAACATGTTACTAAGTGTATTTCATGGGTTGGAGAAGTTGAGCCTTAACTTTCCGTTCCCTGGAGGTAATGACCTCTAAATATGCCTTTGATTCTCAGCAGAACAAATCTATAAATACTCATCACAAACTTAACTTCTTGAATATGAGCTATTTTATGGACTTTAAGAGTTTGTAGGCTCACATTTAAAGTAAAGGGGATCTTCTTTTTTTATTTTTATTTTTGATACTTTATTTACATTTCAAATGTTTTCCTCTTTCTAGGTCTCCACTTTGGAAACCCCCAATACCCCCTACCCTGCCTCTTTATGGGTATTCCCCTATCCACCCGCCCATCCACCAACTCCCGTCTTCCCACCTTGGCATTCCCCTATACTGGGGCCTCTAACACCCTCAGGCCCAAGGGGCTCTCCTCCCCCTGATGGATAAAAAGGCCCTCCTCTGCCACATACATGGCCAGCACCATGGGTCCTCCGTATTCTTTGGTTGGTGGTCCAGTCTCCAGGAGCACTGGGGTTCCAGTTAGTTGACACTTTTGCTACCTTCATGGGGCTGCAAACTCCCTTAACTCCTTCAGTCCCTTCTCCAACTCCTCCATCTGGGACCTCACTCTCAGTCCAGCAGTTACTGTTACTGTGAAGTAAAACTTGGATATTCTGAACTTTTGGGCTAATATCCACTTATCAGTGAGTACATACCATGTTCGTTCTTTTGTGACTGAGCTACCTCACTCAGGATGATATTTTCAAGTTCCATCCACTTGCCTGTGAATTTCCTGAAGTCATTGTTTTTAATAGCTGTGTAGTATTCCATTGTGTAAATGTACCACATTTTCTGTATCCATTCCTCTGCTGAGGGACATCTGGGTTGTTTCCAGGTTCTGGCTATTCTAAAAATGGCTGCTATGAACATAGTGGAGCATGTGTCTTTATTATAAGTTGGAGCATCTTCTGGGTATATGACCAGGAGTGGTATAGTTGGGTCCTCAGGTAATATTATGTCCATATTTCTGAAAGTCTGCCAAATTGATTTTCAGAGTGGTTTTACCAGAGTGCAATCCCACCAGCAATGGAGGAGTGTTCCTCTTTCTCCACATCCTCGCCAGCATCTGCTGTCACCTGAGATTTTGATCGTAGCCATTCTGACTGTTGTGAGGTGGAATCTCAGAGTTGTGTTCATGGGTTAGCAGGATTAATATAGTAAAAATGGCCATCCTGTGAAAATCAATCTACAAATTCAATGAATTCCGATCAAAATTCCAACTCAATTCTTCATAGACTTAGAAAGAACAATTCTAAAATTCATTTGGAATAACAAAAATCCCAGGATAGTAAAAACTATTCTCAACAACAAAAGAACTTCTGGGAGGAATCAGCATCCCTGACCTCAAGCTGTACTACAGAGCAGCATGGTATTGGTACAGTGACAGGCTTGTAGATCAATGGAATAGAATTGAAGACTCAGAAATGAATCCACACACCTAAGGTCACTTGATTTTCAACAAAGGAGCAAAAACCATCCATTGGAAAAAAGACAGCATTTTCAACAAATGATGCTGGTTCAACTGGCGGTCTACATAAAGAAGAATGCAAATTGATCCATTCCTATATACCTGTACAAAGCTCAAGTCCAAGTGGATCAAGGACGTCCACATAAAAACAGATACTCTGAATCTAAATAGAAGAGAAAGTGGGGGAACGTCTCAAACACATGGATACATGGGAAAAGTTCCTGAACAGAACACCAATGGCTTATTCTCTAAGATCAAGAATCGACAAATGGGACCTCATGAAATTGCAAAGCTTCTGTAAGGTAAAGGACACTGTCAATAGGACAAAACAGCAACCAACAGATTGGGAAAAGAACTTTACCAATCCTACATCCGATAGAGGGCTAATATCCAATATATACAATGAACTCAAGAAGATAGACTCCAGAGAACCAAATAACCCTATCAAAAAATGGGGAACAGAGCTAAACAGAGAAATCTCAACTGAGGAAATTTGTAGGACTGAGAAGCACCTAAACACATGTTGAACATCCTTAGTCATCACGTGGGGCATGTTCTTGAAGAAGAATTTGAAATCTGCTCTCTCTCTGTCTCTCTCTCTCTGTTTCTCTCTCTCTCTCTCTCTCTCTCTCTCTCTCTCTCTCTCTCTCTCTCTCTCTCTCATGTGTGTGTGTGTATGTATGTGTGTGTGTGTGTGTGTGTGTGTGTGTGTGTGTGTGTGTGTGTGTGTGTGATTACTGGGTGTATTAGATACTTTTCTCATTGCTATGACAAAAAGACAACTTAAAAGATGAAAGGATTTATTTAGGTTTACAAATCAAAGATATAGTCCATTATGATGGGAAAGGCATGATGGTAAGAACAGGAAGCAGGTGGTTACATGATACCCACAGTCAAGAAGCAGAGAGAAACAGGAAATGGAGCATGGTTTTAAATCCTTAAAGCCCTCCTCTAGCAACAATGATTCAGGAGAATTCATATCCTAAAGGTCTGCAACTTTCTCCAATAGCACCACCAGCTGGAGACTAAGTGTTCAAACACATGAGCTCCTGGAGGGCATTTCACACTCATCCCAGAATTCTGGTTATTATGGAGCTGTTGGATCTCCTACATGCTCCCTGCCATTGCATTCTCTGGAGGTAACAAGCCAAACATCTGCCCAGTCATGGGCTAGACCTCCAAAACTGTGACCTGAAATAAACCTTTAGACTTTGTAATTTACTTAGCATGGGCTTTTCATTAGAGTGAGGCAAAGATAATTTACATAGTAAAAATCTTGGAGCTAGAACTGATGGTTTGAATGAGAAATATTCCCCATAGACGTATATATTTAAAAACCTTGTCTTCAACTTGTTTCATAACTTGGAGAAAATTTGGAATTTTACAGAGAAAAGACTTGCTAGAGGAAATATATCACCAGGGGAGGCTTTCAGGTAAATATCCTTAGCTCTAGATCTGTTTTCTCTTTCTCTGCTTCCTATGTGCAGACAGCATACAAGCAGCTAGCTTCTTAGTCCTCCTGCCATGTCTAGCCCTGTTGGTTGCCATCTTTCCTGTCATGGTGAACTCTATTCCCTGGATCACAAGCCCAAAGTCCCCTTTCTTCTATAAGCTCCTTTTGATCATAGTATTTTTTGTTACAGTAACAGAAAATTAACCAATTTACCAGACATTCACTGAGTCTTTTGATCACCCCTAAAATAAATAAGAATTTATGGTATGCCCTCTGTGCACCACATAATCCCTAGAGTTAGAAGCAGACTCAGATTCTAGTTCCTTTTAAACCTGGAATATCCTGGCTTATTCTTTGAAAAAAAATCTCTTCCTACTCTGGAAACCCAAAATACTGTGAGATTCTCTGCATCCACAAGGTCATGTGAACCAGTCCTCAGTATCTTCTCAATGGATATCCCAAGAAGGTGGGAGATTTATAGTATTATATCCACCAACTTTCATTTCCCAGAATTCCAAATTCTTTTATTATTATTATTATTATTATTATTATTATTATTATTATTATTATTATTATTAAATTTTTGGATATTTATTTATATTACAAATGTTTTCCCCTTTGGAACGCCGTATTGCATTCTCCCTCCCCCTGCCTCTATGAGGGTGTTCCCCCACCCACCCATGCACTCCCTTTTCCCTCCCTAGCATTCCCCTTCACTGGGGCATCTAACACCCGCAGGCCCAAGGGTCTCTCCTCCCACTGATGGCCAACAAGGCCCTCTTCTGCCACATATGTGGCCAGTACCATGGGTCCCTCCATGTGTATTCTTTGGTTGGTGGTCCAGTCTCTGGGAGCACCGCGGGGTTAGGCCGGTTCACACTGTTGCTCTCTCCATGGGGCTGCAAACCCCCCTCATCTCCTTCAGTCCCTCTTGCAATTCCTCCATCTGGGATCCTAAGCTCAGGCCAATGGTTGACTGCCAGCATCCACCTCTGTATTTGTCAGGCTCTACCTGAGCCTCTCTGGAGTCAGCTTTTCATGTTTCCATTAGCAAAACATCCACAAGACTGTCAGGGTTTGGTGGCTATATATGGGATGTGTTCACTAGTAGGGCAGTCTCTGGATGGCCTTTCCTTGAGTCTCTGCTCCAAACTTTGTCTCAATATTTTCCCCTGATAGTATTTTGTTCATCCTTCTAAGAAACACTGAAGCATTCACATTTTGGTCTTCCTTCTTCTTAGGCTTCATATGGTCTGTGAATTGAATCTTGGGTATTCCGAACTTTTGGGCTAATATATACTTATCAGTGAGAACATACCATATTCATTCTTTTGTGACTGAGTTACCTCGCTCAGGATGATATTTTCAAGTTCCATCCATTTGCCTGTGAATTTCATGAAGTCATTTTTTTTTAATAGCTGAGTAGTAATCCATTGTGTAAATGTACCACAATTTCTGTATTCATTCCTCTATTGAGGGACATCTGGGTTGTTTCCAGCTTCTGGCTATTATGAATATGGCTGCTAAGAACATAGTGGGGCATGTGTCATTATTACATGTTGGATCATCTTCACGGTATATGCCGAGGTTTGGTATAGCTGGTTCCTCGGGTAGTATTATGTCCCTTTTTCTGAGGGTCCACCAAACTGATTTCCAGCGTGGTTGTACCAGCTTGCAATCACACCAGCAATGGAGGTGTGTTCCTCTTTCTCCACAGCTTCTTCTGTCACCTGAATTTTTGATCTTAGCCATTCTGACTGCTATGAGGTGGAATCTCAGGGTTGTTTTGATTTGCATTTACCTGATGATTAAGGATGCTGAAAATTTCTTTAGGTGCTTCTCAGTTCTTCAAGTTTCCTCAGTTGAGAATTCACTCTTTAGCTCTGCTCCCCATATTTCAATAGGGTTATGTGGTTCTCTGGAGTCTCACTTATTGAGTTCTTAGTATATATTGGATATTAGTCCTCTATTGGATGTAGGATTGGTAAAGATTTTTTCCCAATCTATTGGTTGCTGTTTTGTTCTATTGACAGTGTCCTTTGCCTTACAGAAGCTTTGCAATTTAATGAGGTCCCATTTGTCAATTCTTGATCTTAGAGCATAAGCCATTGGTGTTCTGTTCAGAAACTTTTCCCCTGTGTCCATGTGTTTCAGACTTTTCCCCACTTTCTCTTCCATTACATTCAGTGTATCTGGTTTTACGTGGAGGTCCTTGATCCACTTGGGCTTGAGTTTTGTACAGGGATATAGGAATGGATCAATTTGCATTCTTCTATATGTTGACTGACAGTTGAACCAGCAACATTTGTTGAAAATGCTGCTTTTTTTCAACTGGATGGTTTTAGCTCCTTTGTCAAAGATCAAGTGTGTGAGTTCATTTCTGGGTCTTCAATTCTATTCCATTGATCTACCTGCCTGTCACTGTACCAATACCATGCAGTTTTTACCACTACTGCTCTGTAGTACAGCTTGAGATCAATGTTGCTGATTCCCCCAGAAATTCTGTTATTGTTGAGAATATTTTTTGCTATCCTGGTTTTTGTTTGTTTGTTTTGTTTTGTTTTGTTTTTGTTTTTTGTTATTCCAAATGAATTTGAAAATTGCTCTTTCTAAGTCTATAAATAATTGAGTTGGAATTTTGTTATGGAGTGCATAGAATCTGTAGATTGTTTTTGGCAAGATGGCCATTTTTACTATATTTTTCTTGCCAATCCATGAGCATGGGAGATCTGGCAATCATTTTGACTATCATTTAATGTCATGATAAAAAGGCCAATCAAATGAGAATTATTCTTTTGATAGAATCTCCTGTGTTCTGTATGGAAGCATCACATATCAATAAAAGCTAATGGCCAATTAGTGGAGCCAGTAAACAGGAGGTGATACTTCTGGTAAGGAGACAGGAACTCTGGGATAAAGTCAGGAATGAGAACAGGTTTTCTCCAAACTCAGAGGAAGAAAGTAGCATGAAATTGAAGAGAGGTTAGTAAACTTAGGCAGACATAGAGTAGATTAAACAGGATAATTTTATTATGAGCTAGTGAAAACAAATTAAGCTCATGACCAATTAGGGAGTTATATATAAATAACAAATCTCAGAGTCATTATTTTGGGACCTGGGGCATGGGTGGAAAAGCCCACAGTTACATTTACAGGTATGTGTACATTTGGATGATATATGTGTGTATATGATGTGTACATGTGAACAGTATTATATATCTATACAATGCATAACTGTATGAAATTTTGAGTACCAGTGGAGAAAATAGAATGTCCTGCATTATCCCTCTCTTTATCCCCTTGAGTCATCTTCTCTCACTGAACCTGGTGCTAAGCTAGAATCAAATAATTCCAGGGATCATTGTGGCTCTCCCTACTTTGAGAGTGCTAGGGCTACTGTCATATTAAGAAGCTACATTGTGCTATGTATGTGAGTGGTGGGGATTTAGACTTAGGTATTTATGCATGTACAAGGAATACCTTTAACTGCTAAGCAGACTGCTCAGTCTCATATGACACAATTTTGGTGTTATTATTTTAATGTACTTTTAATTTTTTGAGAACTTTATATATGTATTCAACATATTTTGACCATATCCACTCTTTATTTCTCTCCAACTTCTCCAGATTCACTCATTATACCACTTTTAAACTTCATAATTTCTTTAACTTTTTCATAACTACTGTGTCAAGTTAGTGCTGCCCGTATGTGCATGTGTGTGAAGCCAACCATTTGTTTCTGTCTTAGGCTTGCATACAGAGAGAATAATGGAAGCCTAAATTATTTCATTAATTATTTTTGTGTTATGCCCGTCTTCCAAAGTGAGAAAGAGGTCTTCAAACATTTATAAGAGAGGAGACAGGAGCAGAGACTTCATGGATCACATAAAGCAGATTTTAAGTGTACTAGAAGTCATCTTTGCTTTCTTGTTGAATGTGTGAATATGTGTGTACCTGTGTGTGTGCATGCACACAGGCACACATCCAACATGCTCTCTTTGTCAGGTAGAATAAAGTTAAATGTATTGAATTTTTATTTGGACACTGCTTTGCCTCTGTTCTTTTTAGCCTGAATCCCCTGATTATTTACAATAGCCTGACATTGCTGTGTTTCAGAGTTATTGAGGGAAAAAAAGGATCATTTCTGAACACAGGGATTCTCATTTGAAGAAAATTGCTTCTTTTTACTCTGTGTGTGTGTGTGTATGTGTGTGTGTGTGTGTGTGTGTGTGTGTGTGTGTGTGTGTGTGTGTGGTGGGGGTACTATGGGCATGCAAAGTCCACTATACTTGTATAGCAGTCAGAGAATAACTTTGGGTGTCAGTTTTCCTTGCCTTCAACCTTGCTTGAAACAGGGTTATTTTTAATTTTTTTCAAACACCAACTAACTGGTCTGAAAAGATTCAAGGATTTCCCTGTCTCTATCTTCTGGGATTTTGATGCTACTGATATTTGTCTGGCTCTTCTGTGTGTTCTGGAGATTCTAACTTAAGGCCTCATGTTTGTAGGACAAACAATTTTTACCAACAGAGATTCTCCCTGGCCTCAGCTTTTAGTTATAAGACATTGAGTAGGAGCTTCAAATACATTATTAGATGTGGATATGAGTAGCTGTGTTCATTTTAGGTTTCCTCCATGAATGTTTGTCAAGAGGGGATGAGAGACCTTTAAACTGTTTAGCTTATGACTTACGAACTTCTCTTGAAAGCAAAAATTTCACATGTGGAATTAAAACATTTTCATCTGTCCTCCACCAGGAAGAAAAGTCAAAGGGGCTAGTCAAAGTCTCCTATAAATGGGAGATGGTACCTTTCAATGGTCATCTCTCTTCCTTGTATCTGGTTTTGTGATTAAACCACCAATGATGTACATCTTAGACATGATATGTGAGTATATTTTCTGTCTTTATGCCTTCTTATTACAAGTATCTGATGGAGGGGATATATCAAAATAATATCAGAGAGTTAATCAAAGAGGCAACTCAGAGAGAACAAATATACCATCATAGGCTATGCTGGATACACATTTTTCCTTGTCCTGTCAACCCAGATCCAGCATACATTTACCAAAGGACTTCAAATTGTAGAGTTAAAAGAAATGATTGGTTAGAAGTAGTTACCGAACATTAAATACATGGGGCACTGTGCTAGGCATTTTATGAACATGATCACACTTAGTTTACATTCTGATATGGCTGTACAGATAGTGACGTTGATTCTTAAGGAAGTCCCTGGCCTCTCTCCTCTCATGAACTCCTAAGTCAATAGCTTTATTCCGTATGGCAGTTGATGCTACTTCTCTTCTTAAATTTTAAATGTTATTTACTCTTTATAATTTCATACATAAATTCAGTGTATTTCCATCACACATGTACACCACTGTCCCTTCACAACATCTACACCAAACTTCAGGACTTCTTTTGCAAATACACTCCTGCATCCAATTGATCCTGTTCACATATACATGGATGAAAAGCACTGTAAACAGGAGAATGGACCACCCACCAGAGCCTCTGCATGCACAAGACCAAAGCAATTAACCCTCCAGTGTAGAGAGAAGGGGATCACTAGGTCCCACATCTGCTTGAGACACTACTCCTCTTGCTCTAGTGATGTCCCCTTGAGAGATGGTTGTTCAGCAGTGGCTTCCTTTGACACAGATTAGGAGTCTGTAGTGGACTGAATGATTTAGTGGAGCCTCAGGAAATCCTACAGAGATTGGATAATGTCTGCAACGGTGCAGTAGACACTACTGTAAGTCACATAGGAAGATTTGTATCTTATTGAAAATGACATGTCTCTGTGTGATTTTTATTTGTTTACTGCATCTCTGAGATAAGATATCTTTTTAATGGAGAAGAGGGACCCATTTCTGTGACACATGTCAATCTTTAGTTGCCAGCATGCTTTATTATTGCTGTCATCTGCTGTCATGGAGAAGTGTTCACGTTCTGGATGGTCTTAAATTCACTAGCAAAATGGACAGAGGGATCAGGATCCTAGTGGAATCATTTATTAGTAGCACAATAAAAGCTGTCATTCTCTTGTTTCTTTGTCTGTAGCTTGAAGGATTCATCCTTCCCACCCAGTTGTCCACTGTTGTCCACACTGGTGTGTGTGTGTGTGTGTGTGTGTGTGTGTGTGTGTGTGTGTGTGTGTGTGTGTGTTTGTAATCAACTTAAGATGTCATTTCTCAGGAGTCATCCACATTGTTTTTTGAGGCAAGATCATTTTTGGATACTGGAGTTCTCCAAGTATGCGTTATCAGCAAATTTCAGGGACCTACCTGTCTCCACCTCTCCTTGACTGAGTTTTTAAGCACTACCCACCAAGTTTGGCTTTTTATGTGGTTGTTAGGGACTGAATTCAGATCATCATGCTTGCATATCAGGCACTTTACTAACTACCCAATATCCCTAAGCCTTCTTCATCCCCTTCTTTATCCCACCCTTATCTGTCATGAATTCTGTATTGACAACATAACAGTACGCTGTAGTTAGCCACAGTTAGCAGTTTGGCCACATGTCACCTCTTATTTCCCACATTAAGCACTAGGAACAAATTGTCATTTAAGAAGACACCAGAGCCTCGAAAAATTGGTCTGTTGAAATGACTGACTTTAGATTGTTAAGATAACTGAGTAAATAAAAGTGATTGACTGCACAAGTCTGATACCTTCAGTCTGATCAATTGGAGCTTATGCTAAAAACCAACAAATCAACAAACCAACTAGGCAGATATAGTTAGTGGTGCATTTATGAAATCTCAGGGCTTTCACAGTGGGGTGAGATGGAGAAAATAGAATGCCCGAGACCTTGGTGGCCAGCTATCATCCAAGCATTAATGGGCATATGAACCAAACCATGAATTAGACACATAGGAGTTTGTTTCTCTGGATATATTTGTATGTGCAGCAACACATTAGGCGAAACTCAGCATTGGAATAAGGGTTTCCTGCTGATGAACACATGCTGATCCTGTGATTTCAGAAGACTCAAGCATCTTGTTTATCTTTGGATATTTGAGGTCTAGAAGAGTCAGCATACACACATCCACACCTACCCACTCCTCAGCATATATGCATACATGCACACACACACACACACACACACACACCCCTCTGTCTCTATATATCTACATATCTATGTATCATCTATCTATCTATCTACTTATATATCTATCTATCTATCTATCTATCTATCTATCTATTTATCAGGAGAGAGAGGAGGAGAGAGGAATAGAGAGGGGAAGCAGAGGAGCAGAGGGTGTATTGTATGAGAGAATCAAAATACAAATATATTTGTTAAATTATAGAACTTTATACGTAAATATAAGTGTTAATTTATAAGTAGTAACAACAAAAGTCACTACAATTATGTTTATTAGTAGAATGGTGGCATTGACTGGGTAAGAAAATTGGTACATACTTCTATAAATCATTGTTTCTTCTAGGAAGCTAAGATTTCAGGGCTAAGAGTCATGCTGCAGTATATTATAATGGCAGATCCCATCTGTTATCAGTATAATTCATTCTTCTTCACCCAATGTCCCAGACAATGGTTCTCCAGCAAGGTCCTGCAAGGGGATTAGAAAAGTTGTCATAACTGTGTATACTATCTTCTTAAGAAATAATATGCCTTTTGCTTGGGGCTAGGTGTCATCCTTTCCTTCTTGTAACATGAGATTTCTGGCAAAATTTCATTCTTGGGGAATCATTATCTCAGTAGTCTGATAGTCAAAGGTAGGGTACAGGTGATTCTCTTTAGAATGTCTTCCATATAAATGGGGACATACTGAGTATGTAGTATGTAATATATGAAAAGTAAAACACACATCAACACACATATCACTTCACTCTTGCTACACTCATAGTGTGCTGTCTGTTACACTGTCTACTTATTTCTTCTCTGGGCCTGTCTTATCTCATCTGTCAACATTCCTGATGCACACAGCAAATTTGAAATATTCTAACAAATCTTCCACATAAGCATTAATAAATCATACTCCCCTGGACTACTCCAAGCTTAAGGCACTTGGCAGCCTACAATAGGTCAAAGCATAGCTTGGATTTTCCTGACTGTACATAGTGCCTTCTGTGCCTCATTACAACCTCTATGCCATGAATTCTTTCTTTATCGGCAGGAAAACCTGTTCAAGGGTCAAAAACTCAGGAATTTCAGTCAGTTTCTCCCATTGTGTCTTCGGGACAGAAGGTGAAGAAAGCAGAAACAAGGAAAGGTGTTATGGGCAAGTATGGTAACAAAAGCTGTCCTTGTAACCACTCTTCAAAAAAATTCTACCTAAGAGTGCAAAAACATTCTATCCTTCCCAACAAATATAGCACCCCACCTCCCAACACATACATGTTGTGGACATTCATTCTCAGCCAGTCTTGAACTCACTACATAGATGAGAGTAACCTTAAGCTTCTGATATTCTTACCCTTATGCTTGCATGAAAATTAGGTATCACCTGGCCAGGGTAATGTGTTGCTGGGGAGAGAACCCAGGGCTTCAAGCAGGCTAAAAGAAACACACTAACTGCCAAGTCGGCCCTGGCTGGCAGCTTCTTATTAGTAGTTAGGACTTCTCTCACTGTCAGCAAGATTATCTGCCCATGGTAATGTTTCATGGTGCTCAAAACAATATATTGCTTTCCATCAAGTAAAACCCTCAACTTCTTCAGCATTGTGTGAGACCTCTCTGCCATGCAGAGCCTCACCATAGACATTCAAAGCCAAAATTAGATCAATCAATGCTGACTCAAATAATTTCTTCTTAAACACAACAACTGCAACGTAATATTTAAGCAGTCAAAAACTATTTACAATTATAACTGGAATAATAATTCATAAGAGGTTATTACAAAGGACTGTATTCAAACTGGACAAAGCATTTACCCCACCTCTACCTCTTCTTTGTTCCTAGTAATCCATTTGGAATGTTGTTGATTTTTTTCTCCAATAAAAAGATATAAAGGATCATTTTACTTCTCAGTAAAAATAAGTAAATTTTTCATCCAATAAGCTCACCAGCAGTTCACCATTGATTAAGCACAAAAGACAATTAAAAGTTGATCATCCTCATTTCCTAATCCTGATTAGCTATGATTAAAAACACAGATAATCCAAGAGAGGCTGGTGCTAACCTGAGTTACACTTTTTTGTGGCTTTGCTAGAAACTAAGCAACAGCTAAAGGGTAGGTTCCAGAGGGGCGGGTGGCAGGGTCCCTGTTAGCCTACTTACCATTTTTTGCCCACATAGATTTATCAGAAAGGTGGCAGCTTAATCTTTTAAGTCACCAATATTTAACTTCTTAGGTTGAGCATAGCTTGAGCTCAAGGGTCCTTTTGTGGATGACACAGTTCTGAGTTGGCTGAGAAACTTTCTGTAGCACTTAATTCTAATCTTGATGTATATATGTTCCATGGGGGTGTTGTGGAGATGTGGGGGAAGGAGCGTGCCTCAGAGGGTCCATGCTGAGGCATTCCTTCCTCCTGAGTGACCAGCCACACCATGGATAGTATAGAATAGAGTTTATTCAGGGCATGGGGAGGGGAGCTAAGAGGATAGTAGAGGCAGAGAAAGGCAGAGAGAGGGAGAAAGTAGAGAAGTGGAGGCTGGCCATGACCACATGGAGAAAGGGGGGAGAAAATGTGGAGAGAGGGGGAGCCGGGGGTAAGAGGCAAGGCAAGAGAGCAAGAACAAGAGAGAGAGGAGGGGGCAAGCAGTCCTTTTTATAGTGGGCCAGGCCCACCTGGCTCTTGCTGGGTAACTGTGGGGAGGAGCATACCTGGCTATTGCCAAGTAACTGTGGGGTGTTTAGACAGAATGCTAACAAATCTAATTTCTACAACGGTGCAAAGACACAAATAGCACAGTGTCCTGGGAATATAATTTCAATGGAAAAAAATTGCAAGAACATTTTCAGCTGTCCATGCTCATGGTCCCTTCTGTTTTATGCTGCCAACACCAATTTCACAAAGCAAGAACTATTTAATCTGAAAAGAGAATAAAACATTGTGCTCAAGTGCAAATGAGACAAGCCCTTGAATATCTGTGTGGCCCAAGAATCTGGCAGCAGGAGATTCCTGACCCTGCTCTTTCCTCACACACCCACCTTCAAAGGCAACTAAGGAATGCTATTGTACACTCAGGAATGAAGATATTCTAGAGTCCTCCTGCTCCTCCCATTGGATATAAGGTTATGGAAAGAACAGTCTACAAGGATTAGAATGTTCACAGAAAATTGAGGAGGAAAGATTTGAAAGCTTGGTGTTAACCGCAAGGGCCACTTGTATTCCAGAAAGAGATTTCACACAACAGCTCTGACAACTCTCAGAAATTCATACAATGAGGGGTAAGTGTGGCCTCTCTTGCTTCCATTTAAACCATATTAAGTGAATGAAAAATGAGGACATAACTGTTTCTAGGTATGATTGTGGAGAAGGTTTTACTGTAGATATGAGTCAGAAAACAGCCTGAGGCGATTAGAAGGGTTCAGACTGAACTGGGTCATGAGGAAAGAGAGAAAGGGATGAAAAGAGGGAAAAGGGGAAAATTGACCCAAGTGGCCAAGAGTGAGCCAAGTGATCAAGAAGGCATCTTACAAAAATGGCTGGATTATAAAGAAACTGGGAGAAGGGAAGCAGAAGCCCAGTACCTAGGGAGAAAAGGTGTAAGGTTGGGGATGGGATGGGAAGTTCTGAGAGGAGTCACAGGTACTGAACTTGTACCAGGTTTCTTTGAGACCTAAGATAACAACCCTCGAGATAGATTTAGGTTGCATAAATTGCTGACAATCTTTGTTTCTCTTTGGAATGTAGCCACATTGAATAAACCTCACTCTTATGAATTTTATTATTACTTGTTTAATTGGCTGATTGAGGATAAGTGCTGAGCATTGCATATTAGAATTGGCACATCCAGATTCTGACCTTAACTCTGTTAACAGCATGGAACCCAAGAGTGGGGGCCTATGCAGCAACTCCAAAGACAGAGACCACTGAACATGGGGATGGGTAATAGAGGACAGAAGGCACAGAAGTGAGGTTTCCTTTCTGTTGCTCTAATGTATACTGTATTGGTGTCCACTGGCATATACTAAGGGGAATGACAGGAGAGGAACACAACTGGCTCTTTCTGGATATCCATAATGCCATCCCACTTTAAATCTGGTTACCCAGCTGAAAGCTCTTAAGACCTTAAGCCTCTGTGTGTCCCATTCCTGTAGTGGCTTAGAAGCAGGAAACTTCATATTCTACTGGAATTTAACAGAGATTACAGATGAAAGCTTTATAAAAGTACAAAGTACAGGTAGATGCAAGCAGAATGTAAATGTCCCAGGAATAGCAGTGTCTTTCATCAGTGTGGATCCAGTAAGTTAAATCATGGTGTTAGACAGAAGATTTGATTCAGGAGGAACTGACCAATAGGTCCTAAAAGACAGAAGATAAAGAACAATGAGTAGGCAAGGTCAAGGTCCTGAAACAGGATGTAAAGATAACTATATTAGTCAGCTAGTCATCAAGATATAAAGATAATGGCAGTGGTGCACTTCAGATGATATCTGTATACAGTAAACTCACACTAGGGCTACCCCTGCCCCAAGAATGAGTAGCAGAGGTAGGTGTGACTTGATTTCTCTCAGCTTGTTATATCTAGTTTCTTAGAGCTTAGGAAGCTCAAAACATGACGTAAGAGTGGTCCATGATAGGCAGGTCAGATTCAAGCAATACCAAGACTTCTTCTCAAGACATAATTTACTCCCTAGTAAATGTTTCAAATTTAGGATGCTTAAACCCTTCTGCACATCACTACTTCTTTTACATCTTTTAGACTTAATTCTGGGTTAACTGTACTTTCTCAAATATCATAAACTTGTCCTAATAGTTCTCACCCTGGAGAAGAGTTAAATGACTAGATAACAGGGGAGGAAAAACATAATCCCCTTGCACTTGTGGGTCAAATCCTTTGTGGCTCACCTTGGCCTGCTCTCCTCTTAAATAACACATTCTTGTTCCTATCTTGCTCTCATTAAACTCTTGACTGGTTGACCCTTCTAATGTGTCCTGTCAAATTCTCTATCAGAAGCACAAGAACCAAGACTACTGTTGCAGTCATCAGCAATGAAACTTCTATGAGACAACAGAACCAGAGCATATGACACAGAATAGGCATGAGGAAAGAGGGAAGTTGGGGATCTGGATAAAGAAACCCATAATATCTAACCTTAAAAAAAAAGGCATGTTAAAGAAAAAAAGTAAGACATATTTAACACAGGTATAGGGGATTACTTTGAACTGCACAAGCCGGAAAGGCATTTCTTGAAAGGATACTGAGTGAAAGAGATGATTGTGGTATGGTAGAAGCTGGAGGAAAAGCAGATAAAACAGTCCCCAGACAAGAATATATTTGTCTTGTTTGCAGAATATAAAAGTCAATGGAGGTTGTGCTGAAAGCTTCAGTTGTACTTAAGAGTTGTTGGACCACAAAAAATTGCAAAGAAAATGTTTATTAAAAACTTGATTAGTTGGAAAAGTGGCTCAATGATTAAGAGTGGTTACTGCTTTTTGTAGAGGGCCCAGCACCTACATGACTGTTCACAACCATCTGGAACTTCAGTTCTAGGAATCTAACACCTCTTCTTACCTCTGTAGGTTATAGCAATAGGTGGCACATATGGATATACTCATACATTCAAACATATATTTTAAAAGCTAGAGAATGTTTTGGAATACTTGACTGAGGCTGGAGAGAGAAAACGGTGAGAGTTTTGGGATATGGCTTAGCTTTGGCAACAAAATGAGATGTTTGGAACAAGGATAGGAGTTAGCATGACACTGATAGAGATTAGATATTCGGGTTACATGAGAAGAGATGTTGAGATGGGTTCTGGTTTGTTTTTGTCAGCTGATGGGGGTAGTGATATGGGTGTTCTTATAACAGAGCACACAGGTTAGAAGTGGCAAATTGGGGGAAAGGAACTGATACAGTTATCCTTAAGAATGTGCCTCATTTGAAGAGAGAGCTTCACAACTATAAGAGGGGTCATGAGGGAGCATTGAGTGCTAGTAGTAGCATGAAAGAGACTTGGAGAGAGGGGGAAGAAGGGAGAGAGAAACAGAGAGAAAGAGATATAGAGACAGAGAGGAACAAAGAAAGACAGAGAGAGAAACAGAAAGTCAGAAAGAAAGAGAAGAAACTTAACCTTCCTTTATAGAACCTGGAGAATGTCTCCCTATCCTACAACTCAGGGGCAATCACAGAAGAAGGAGTGGAAATATATAAGAGATAGAGATAGAGTTGAAAAGAACTTAATATACCTATGATGGCCTCCTAGTAATCTCTTCCATGTTATATTGTATGCTTGTTTATTTGTTTGTTTTTTCAGGGAGAATCCCTCTCTCACCAACTGGTTGCCTAGTGTAAGATGTGAGTTGCTTGCATACCTGTCTCTCTCCCTAATATGAGTCAAATCTTTATTGTTTTCTGGAAGTCTTTCTATGTATCTGAATTCAAGCACATTTCCCATTATATGCCCGCTGCTATGTCCTAGGACCTTGCATTAGCAGGGAAGACCACAACAGTTGTTTCATTACTTGTTCCTTCCTACTCTTGCTATATTAAAAAACTTCATTCAGTCAACTGCCAAGAGGACCTTTCTCATTACATTCTAAGCCAATTTAGTGGCTTCCTATTGTTTGGAAGACCAAGTACTACTTATTTAGTATGACTTTCAATGCCTTTGTTATGTCTCTGTCTCTCTGTTTGTGTCTGTGTTTCTCCCTCTCTCTGTGTTTCTGTCTCTGTCTCTCTCTCCTTCTCCCCCTTTGCACCCCCTCTCTGTTTCACCTTTTATAGGGGACATAGTAAACCACAGAGATAATTCCACTCAAGTCCAACTTGACAAACTGATGAGTTTATTGGGGATATTTACAGGACTATGACTCAAAGGAAGCTAAAGCACTGAAAAGATCACATCAGTTTGAGTGACAGTTCGTCACAAATTATTGTATAATACTGCAGGACTTACAGAGAGCCCATCATATCAATATTTCTTTTCCCAAGCAATCACCACTTTGCATAGCACTGGGGGGAAGGACCTTTTCATTCTCTTAAGTTTCAGGAACTTCTTGAGTGCTATAAAGTGTATTGATGAGCCTTTCTCTTAGAAGGAATGTTTTAGTTGGGAGCAAATTGATACACAGTATCTCCCAATCCCTTTCTCTTTTTTCCTCTCTCTCTACCTTTCCCCTTCTCTTTTCTTTTTCTTTCTCACACTTTTCTTTTCATTTTCTCTTCATACTGCATTTTCCCCCTGGGCATTAATATATTTCTTTTGTACCTTTTAGGGATTTTGAAGTAGGTTAGAGCTATAGCTTACTTCTGCCCTCCACTTTCTTCTTTATTGTATTTAAATTTTTATCAGGGCACATGTTATCACCTGCCATGGTATGGTTATTCATTTGATTTTCTGCACACATGAAAACAGCCTGATTAGCACCTGATGTTTCTGTTTTGATTCTTTTGTGGCCTCAAAACTTAGAACAACATATAATGCAAGAAAATAATTCCATGAACGGGTCTCATGTGTCCATATGCAATACAAGGTGCATTAGGCTCACGGATTCCTTGTGAGAAAATCAGACAAATGATTGGCTTCAGTGATAACTAATCTTCACTGTCAAGATTAGGTGATTTAGAATCAGTTTGGAAACATATGTCTTGGTCTGTCTGATTTTTTTATTTGCTTGTTTTGTTTTCCTTCAAAATGATTTAACTGAGCATGAAGACTCACCCTAAATGTAGATGGCACCATTCAATGGGCAGAGGACTCAAACTCCTCAGAGAAAGTGAGCTCACCATTAGCATTCATTATTTTTAGTCTCTGTACTACAGATTCAGTGTGATTTTTCTCCCATTAGCTATTTCCATTGAGATTTCTCTGCAATGCTAGTCTGTACTTTTCAATTGGGATGCAACATGAGACTTTTCTTTCTTATTTTTCTCAGGTATGTTGACAAAACAATGAATAGTACCTAGTGTATCTCCTATAGATAGGTATTTATAAATGAAGTGTGTATCTTCCTGGCATAGACAAATCCTTTACAAGAGATGAGTGACAGAGTTTCTCCTAACCTCATCTTAACTTGATTACTTTAATAAGACTTGTAAATAACTGTGTCACATGCTTTTTGTGATGACATTAGGAGAGATTTCCAAGAAGATTTTACCAGTTAAGGCTAAGAAATGTCTGGTGTGTTGGTTGTCTGCGCCACTGGTAAGTAAGAAGCTTTCTATTGGGATGTAGGGCTTTTCTCCTAGAGGATGTATCTGGAGAAGGATGTTAATAAATGGCACAGTTCTATTTCCCTTTGGCTATTGGAGTTACAAAAAGAAAACCACATCTTGATGGTGAAGCAAGGGAAAAATTTTCAGAGGGTATTTGAAAGATGTACAGAGATATGTGTAGGAGGCTGTGTTAGTTAGACAGATAGCTTTATTTGCTTATCAGTGCCAAATATGTATATTAAAGACACAAAACACCAACATCTTCTACTAATAAAAATAAATTGGGTTCAATTAAAATAGCTGTTGTTGTTTCTCAACTATAGTGCCAAATTCATAAACCAAAGGTTCTTATTATTCCCAGGAGGAAAATACAAAGAATGAATATGTTAGAAAAAGAATTTCAAAACACTCATTAGTCCAGAAGTGTCCCTGAGAATTCTCTTTCAGGAACTCTAATGAGCCATGAAACCTGAATTGCATATAAATTGATTTAACCATTATGTGGGTGACCTTGATAGTATTCTGTTTTTCTGCTTTCTCATTATGGTATTTGTTTTTTGTGGAGTCTGTTTGTACAAATACTATTTATTTTACTGAAATTCAAAGAAACTCCCCATTGGAAATGTGGTTTAACATCACTCAAAGAACTGAGGTAAGGTGACTAGTCTTTTTCCCCCTGTGGCTCTTTTGTCCACACTTTGCTCCTACTGAAGTCCACCTGGCTACCTCATATCCCTTATATCTCATCACTGACTTACCCAATAAGCTCTATATGTCTGCTAACCTGCAGAATTTTGAGAGCTCATACTTAAGGTTTTTGCTTCCCAATTCATTAATTTTGTTGCTTTAGGCCTGTTGGGAGTCCTGTTGTTACTTATGAAGATAACAGATTACTGTGGATGCTCTTAGCATATGGTACTTAAGGCAGTGTTTTGCAGGTGCTCTGTCTCTGTACAAAATAGTGGCACTGAACTTTTGTATGAATATACACAGTGGTACAGTTTTACAATAAACATCAGCAGAAGCAGATGTATGCTTCCATTTAGAATTGGGTGTGTCCTCTTCCTGTGTGGTGTCTTCAGACAATTAGGTGCCCCATTCAAATATTCTCATGAGAAGATTCAGGTTACCTTCTAAGGATAGTGTAGAATATCAGGAATTCTTCCTTGAGCTGGGGATGCTTTTCACTTGAGAGACTGTTTTGTCAACATGAACCAAGTCTTATACTAAATAAACATGGATAAACCTCACATAGTGATGCATACCTGTAATCCCAGTATGAAGAAGGTAGAGTCTGTTAGGTCAAAAGTTTAAGGATGCACGCAGTTATACAGTGATTGTGAGGCAAGCTTGGCATTCATGTAACTTTGTGTTAAAAATACAATCCTTCTCAACATTATACAGAGAATATGACATATCCATTGAATCATTGTGCTATTTTGTTTGTTTATTTGGTTTGTACTGTGACTAGATTCTATTTTCAATTTGGCACAGCATATATTCTCTTAGGAATAGGAAGTCCCAACCTGAATTACTTTGATCAAATTGTCCTGTGACCCTGGCTATAAGATGATGTCTTGATTAATGAATCATGTGAGAAGGCCAAGCCCATTGTGGGAGGCACCCTCCCCAGGTCCATGTGCCCTGGCTGTAAAATAAAGCAAGCTTCACATGAAGCAGTGAGTGAGCAAGTTAGCAGCATTCCTTTTTGATTTTTGCTTTAATTTTCTGCCTTCAGTTTCTGCCTTGGTATCTTTCAATACCAAGTCATAGTCAATATCAAATTATAGTGAAGAGGATAAAAGGGCACTCAAACTCAGTCCTGATATCAACAGGGTAATATTTAGACATTTACTTAATGTCTCTGAACCACTGTTCCCCCCCTAAGTAATAAGTAGATATACCCCACTGATAAGTTATAAAGAGTTCCATAGGTAGAATCTGGAAAGAGCATTCAGTTGGTTAAATGCTTGCTGTGCCAACCAGAGGACATAATTTCCTTCTTTAGTGCTAATATAAAAATCTTGGTGTGGTGGCATGCACTTGTAATCTTAGCACAGGCAAAGCAGATAGTCAGATCCCTGGAGCATTCTTTCAAGTCAGCCTAGCCTACTTGATGAGCTCAAGACCAATGAGAGGGCCATGACAACTAGTCATTAACAGACAACACCTGAAGTTCTTCTCCATGCAAATAAAACATCTCTAGGAAGATCGGAGTACCTACCCCCAGGACCCCAAGGCTTGCCTGTACCCCAGGAGGTCTTCTTTAACCAGGGACACAGATGAGAACTTCATGTCAATGCCTATACCAGCCAGAACCACCACAGAGCACTGCAAACATGAGATTTATCACACACTGCCTGAACCCCATTGCCCTTCTGATCTGTAGCTCCACCAGCACCCTTGCCAGATCAGTGTGTCATTCCCACCCCACCATCTGCCTGTCTCAAGAGGTCAGCCTTAACCATGGATACAGGTGGACTGCAGTAACAAATGACACAGTAGACCTGCTCTAAAAAAGGACACAGGGGGCCTTCCCTAACCAGGGTCAGCACTGCCTGCCTCTAATGCATGCTCTAACCCAAGTCCCACAGCTCTAACTGCTCCAATCTGTGAAACCCTAGCCAGTTAACAACAGAAACAATTAGATGATGAAATACAAGCACAAGAACATAAATAACAGAAGCCAAAATAATTTGGCATCATCAGAACCCAGTTATCCTACAACAGCAATCCCTGGATACCTTAGCACACTTGAAGAACAGTGTTCTGACATAAAGTCCTATCTCATAAAGAAGATAGAGGCTCTAGGAATATATACACATATATATACCTTAAATAAATATAGGAAAACAGGCAAAAAGTTAAAAGTCTTTAAAGAGGAAATAAATAAATATCTTAAAGTAATATAGGAAATACATTCAAACAGGTGAATAAATTGAATAAAAAAAACCAGCCCAATAGTTAAAATGGTATTAGAAATAATAATGAAATCACAAATGGAGGCAACCCAGGAGATGGAAAACCTAAAAAAAAAAAAAAAAAAAAAAAAAAAATGGAGCAGGCACTACAGATGCAAGCATCACTAACACAATATAAGAGATGGTAAAGACAGTCTGAGACATAGAAGATATCATAAAATACATTGACACATTCTTGAAAGAAATGCAAAGTGCAAAAGCTTCCTAACCCCAAAACATCCAGGAAATTTGGAACATAATAGAAAGACCAATCATAAGAATAATAGAGAGTTTAAATGTTCACAGTTCAAAGGGCCAGAAAACATCTTCAACAATATCATAGAAGAAAACCTCATAAACCTAAAGAAAGAAATAGCTATAAACTTTCAAGAAGCCTACAGAAAACCAAATAGATTGGACCAGAAAAGAAAATCCTCCCACCACATAATAATCAGATCATTAACAATAGAACAATTAAAATTCTAAAATCTATAAGGGAAAATGCTAAGAAACAAATAAAGGCAGTCATATTAAAATTACACTGGAATACGCAACAGATATACTAAAACCCAGAAGATCCTGGACAGATATAATCCACACCCTGAAAGACCCCAGCTGCCATCACAGGCTGTTATATCCAGCAAAACTCTCAATCACTGTAAATGGAGAAGCAAAGATATTTCAAGGAAAACAACATATATCTTTCTACTAATCCATCTCTGCAGAAGATCCTACCAGGAAAATTTCAACACAAGGAAGGTAACTATACACCAGAACATACAAGAAATTAGTTGTCTCACAACAAGCTTGTCTTAGTCAGGGTTTCTACTCCTGAACAAACATCATGATAAAGAAGCAAGTTGGAAAGGAAAAGATTTATTCACTTACATTTCCACATTGCTGTTAATCACCAAAGGAAGTCAGGAGTGGAACTCAAGCAGGTAAGGAAGCAGGAGCTGATGCAGAACCCATAGAGGAATATTACTTACTGGTTTGCTTCCCCTGGCTTGCTCAGCTTGTTTTCTTATAGCACTCAGGACTACTAGCCCAGGAATGGTACCACCCACAATGGGTCCTCCCTCCCTTGATCACTAATTGAGAAAATGCCTTACAGCTAGATCTCACGGAGGCATTTTCTCAAGAAAGGCTCCTTTTTCTGTAATAGCTCCAGCTCCTGTCAAGTTAACACACAAAATCAGCAAGTAAAAAACCCAAAAGAAAAGAATCACACACATGAATAATGCCACCCCCAATCAAAAATTAACAGGAAGTAACAATCAAGATGTTTTAATATCTCTTAACATCAAATATATGATAGTATACCTAAGTGACCCCAATAATTCCACCAGAGAACTTCTACAGCTGATAAACAACTTCAACAATGTGAATGGAGATAAAAGTAACTCAAACAAATAAGTAGACTTCTTTTATACAAATGACAAATGGTCTGAGAAAGAAAATGGGGAAAGAACACCCTTCACAATAGGCACAAATAATATAAAATATCTTGGTGTAACTATAACCAAGCAAGTCGAATATCCGTATGACAAGAACTTCAAGTCTCTGGAGAAAGAATTCAAAGAAGACCTCAAAAGATGGAAAGATCTCCCATGCTTATGAATTGGCTGAATTACCATAGCAAAAATGGCCATCTTACCAAAAGCAATCTATAGATTCAATGCAATCTCAATCAAACTTCCAACACAATTCTTCACAGACATGGAAAGAGCAATTCTCAACTTCAGATGGAAAATAAAAACCCAAGATAGCAAAAACTACTCTCAACAACAAACATACAAAACAAAAACAAAAACAAAAAACCTTATGGCTGAATCATTGTCTCTGACCTCAAGCTGTACTCCAGTGCCATAATGACAAAAACTAGTTGATATTTGTACAGAGACAGTCTTCTCAATCAATGGAATAGAACTGAAGATCCAGAAATAAATCTGCACTCCTATGGTTACTTGATCTTTGACAAAGAAGCCAGAATCAAACTCTGGAAGAAAGAAAGCATATTCCATATTTACCATCCTGCACAAAGCTCAAGCTCAGGTGCATTAAGGACCTGAATATAAAACCAGATGTAAATATAGGTCATTTTGCTTTCTTCTATATGCAGACTGCCAGTTAGACAGAACTCTGTTGAAAATACTTACTTTTTTCTACTGTATTATTTGAGATGAGGGATAGGCAAAGGGACAAGATCAGAGATGGAAAAGAAAGGGAAAAAACCCAAAAGGGCCAACAGAATGAATGGAATATGCAACTGAAGGCTTAGACCTGGGTTGTTAGAGGCTCTCAGTACTCAGTGGGATGATCTTAGCTGAAATGTTTAACAGGGGTGAGATGGAACCTGAAGAGTCTACCTCCAGTAGGTAAACAATGTCTCAAGAGGAGGCATGGGATCACCAACCCACCCTCAAAATTTTGACCAGAATTATTTATTCCTGTCTAAGAGATATGCAGGGAGTAAATGGAGCATACTGAAAGAAAGACAGTACAGTGCTCTATCCCATGGGCAGGCACCAGTCCCTGAAATTATTATTTATGCTATGCTATTATTATAGATAGGAGCCTAGCATGGATGTCCTCTGAGAGCGTTTGCTAACACCTGACTGAGCCAGATGCAGATACTCACAACCAAGCATTGGAATGAGATCAAGGACCCCTATGGGAGAATTAAGGGAAGTATTTTGAAGGAGTAGAAGGGGATGGCAACCCCATAAGGAAGATCAACCAAGTCAACTAATCCAGACCCCTGGGAGCTCCCAGAGACTAAGCCACCGACCATACATGGGCTTGTTTAAGGATGCTAGCATATATGTAGCAGAGGACTGCCTTGTTTGGCCTCACTGGGAAAGGATGCACCTAATCCTGCAGAGACTTGATATCCCAGGGAAGGGGATGCTACAGAACAAAGGGAACAGGAAATGAGGTGAATAACTCTGGGAGGGCATAACAGAAAAGGGGCAACATTTTGGGTATAAATAAATACAGTAATTAATTTTGAAAAACTATATTATAGAAGCATCCCTAACATCTCAGACTAAGCCAAGAGAAGGAATCTATCACTGGATCCCACTCTGCCCTCAAAATGTGTATAAGGTCTCTATCCACATGGCATAAGCTTTGTGAGTTATTTCCTTAAGAATCATCTGATGGTGGCTGTTTTATTGAGCTGTAACACAGTAGGTAAGGGTTTTCGCTCAGGGAGAATTCATTTCTGGAACGTGGTTTGCTAGTGTTGTTGCAGCCACTTCATCTCCTATAGCTATAGTCTGCCATTTGCTGTTGGATGTAGCCCCTTACTTAGTAGCTCTGGCTCATGCTTCAGGCTGCCTGCTGAAATTCTTTGCTACTGCTACAAATAGCATCAGGTCTGCCTGCCCTGCCTAGTCTTCCCTGTGAAGAGTTGTAACACTTTGTCTGTTCCGGCCAGGCCAGAGCTCTGGGGAATCTTTCATTCTGGCTGGGCTAAAGATCACAGGTTGCTTTCTGTCTCCCTTGAGCAGTCACTGGCGGCCCTCTGGCATCCCAGAGGCAAGGCAGGCTGGAAGCCTGACAATCCTCCAATGTGTAGTTTCATACATATGAACACACACACACACACACACACACACACACACACACACACACACACACGCACACACACATTGACAGATAGAAACACACACACCCAGAGAGACAGAGAGAGAGAGACAGAGGAAGACACAAACACACACACACACACACACAGAGAGAGAGAGAGAGAGAGAGAGAGAGAGAGAGAGAGAGAGAGAGATTTTCTTAACTTGCTTAAACTCAACAGTTCTTGGCAGCAGACACAGAACATAGTAAACTTGTCAAATATGAGGTCTTGTTCCTGGGCTCTAAGTATTCTCTTCTGGGTTTATGGTTATGGGTGTTTTCAGACTATGCTTCTTCATGGCCAATATTTCGCTCCTACCAATGATGCATAGTAGGTGCTTTAAGGAGATGAGGATGAGCATGGCTTGTTCCCTGTCTGTTCTTGTTCCTGTGTCACTTATCCTTTATCTTGCTTCACTATTCCATTAGCTCCTTCTCAGTGGCCAGTGGCAGCTTAATGGCTCTTACCTTCAGGGGCTGGGTTAGCTTCATAAGAATATATATATATTTTAATTTCTAGCTTCTGATATCTCCACCACATTCTGTATTTCTTCAACTTCTAGGGAGACAAAAGAGCTAGAGACAGCAATATTTTATTGCTGATATTCTGCTTCCAATTCAGAAAGCCTTATGATAAGCTTCTGACTTATTTCTGTGTTTGGTTACTTTGGTGCCTATTGGTGACATTAGAGGATGTAGTCACACCTCAGTGATTCCTTAGTGTTGTCTCATTATGGATGCTCATGGCTGGAGTTCAAAAGTCTATATTTTACTAGTCAAGTTCAAGGACTTATGCTGTGCTCATTGACCCAGTATCTGACAATTAAAAGACATAGCAATGCACATTAACCGATGTAGTACGGGTTTTTATGGCAGAATGGCCTGAACAAATCCTTGTGATATCCACTCCTTACAAGGTATGATTTTAAAGCAATCACTTTCCTCTAGAAAAGCCACCACTCTCTTAGAGCAGGCTTTAGAGATGTAATGTAATCCAGTATCTATATGAGGTGATACATGGATCCCAGTGATTATTTTGTATAAAGAAGGAAGACCTGCCGGGCAGTGGTGGCGCAAGCCTTTAATCCCAGCACTTGGGAGGCAGAGGCAGGTGGATTTCTGAGTTTGAGGCCAGCCTGGTCTACATAGTGAGTTCCAGGACAGCCAGAGCTACATAGAGAAACCCTGTCTCGAAAAACCAAAAAAAAGAAAAAAAAAAAAAAAAAAAAAAGAAGGAAGACCTGACAGAGGACAGAGAAGCATTGTCATTAATTATGACGTAGTTCCACTATAGTCCTGTATGATGCTCAATTCCAGAGGCCAGACCACTTCTGTGCCCAAGGACCCTACATTCCAATCATAAAGGATTTTCCTTTCCATTTCTTTTTGTTCAAGTCTCTGTCTGAGTTGCAAACTTAATGAGTACACCACCTCTGAGAACACCCTGACCCTTGATGCCTAATTTATTCCATTATCATTTTAATTATAAAGCCCAATTTCCCTCATTGGTCTGAAACAGTCATATAAATTTTCTGTCTGGATAAATTTTTTTAAGTAGCCATGTTCTTAGCTTATTTATTATCCTCCTTAACACTCAAAAGACTTCTAAAAGAGGAGGTTAATTTTTCAGCTCACTGGCTCATTCCGTATATCAGGCTCTCTGGTGGCTGCAATATACTGTCTCATTCCATTGCTGTGAGGACCAGGGCCGCCACTTTGGCTTCAGGAGTGGGATGGATGTGAATTGCAGAACATATCCTCCATAGGAAGCGATCTATTGAGAGATGATCATTTATATAATGATTCATGACAGTGCACTGAATTTTATTCTTAAAGGAGTGATATTTAACCGTAGTTTTTCATTAGTACTATGTATTTCAAGATAATTGGTGTCCCTCTGAGCACTGGCAAACTGATACCAATTCCCATTGTTGGAACGCTTGACTTTTAACATTTGTCAATTAAGAGCTCTTAGCAGAAGGCATAGGTAGATGGGAAATATTCTACTGGCAACTCTTAGTATGGTTGAGAAATACAACTTCTGACTATCTAGTGTAACAAAAGGCCATACTTACAAAGCTTTGGAACTGAGGAAAAATCCATGACTTTAAGATTTCTTTCTCATACATAGTTTATAGTACATTTATTTTAAAAAATATATTTCATTTGAATTATGAATATGTGTGTGATTATATGTAGCTATGTGCTTGTGTGTAGCCATGTGCTTATAAATATAGGTACCTATAGAAAGCAGAAACTCTTATCCTGGTGCCAGATGAGACATTTTGAAGTGACCAAAAGGGGTACTAGATTCTAAATGTGGGCTCTCTATAAAAGCAATATATTGTCTTAAGTACTAATTCACCTCTCTGATCCCTCTTACATTAATATTTGATGATACCTGAATAGCAAATACTTCCAAAAGGTAGTTGCCAATGGATCTTTGGGGTATGGATTTACAGGTATCCTTGAGGAGTCAAATGTGTCAAAGATCATCACTTTTCAGTATCTTCTGTAATCTCTGTCTTATTAGAGGGCACCACTATTAGACACTATAGTTTTGAAGAATGACAATGAATAATGGCTATTGAGAGAGCAGGAACTGCAATCTCATTTTAACTTATAATTTCTAAATATCTTAAACTGTTCAAATGTTTTATTTTTTGTATGTATTATTTAATTCTTGTATTTTCTTTCGCTTGCCACAGAAAGCTACATGTGGCAGGATACTTGGCTATATTGCTAGTTATTTTTACTTTCTATTCCAAGTGTCCCTGAGGATTTGTAGCCATCAGAAAACTTCTGTGTGAATCAGAGTCTTTTATGTGTTGTGATGGTTAATCTTTATCAAATTGATTAACTCTGGAATCTGCTAAGAAACATGCCTGTAATGACATCTCTAATAAGGACAACTGAGGGAATATATCTTGTGTCCAAAGTGGAAACTCCTATATACAAAGTTCCCAGGAAAAGGTAGTACGGCTTGCTTGCCTGCCTTTACTCCTTGCTGGTGAATGCATCTACTCTGTTGCTGCCATGCTGCTCTATCCTTCACCTCTAATCAGAATCCTGCTTCTTTAGCTCTCCAATATAAACAAGACTCAGCCAGAATTCTCCATTGTTTTAATGCTTGAGTTAAGTTGCTGAGGTGTGAACCTTCCTGGACTGAGCATCTGCTGGTTTCTCAGTCTCTCTTGCACACAGACAGTTGATATTGGACTAACAAGCCTGTTTTGTGTAACACAATCTAGTAAATCCCTCCTTTGTAATATGTACCCAATCTATCTGTTCTTTTCCTCCAGAGGACCCCAACAAAGACATGAATGGTCAGAGAAAGAAAAACAGACAAGGATATAAGAGAGTTCATCATCAGAATGGGTTTTATCTGAGAGTCCTTTTAGATGAGAGATCATTTTAGCAGAGGGGGGGGGGATCTGTA
Source organism: Uromys caudimaculatus (assembly GCA_028551405.1). Classification (NCBI taxonomy): domain Eukaryota; kingdom Metazoa; phylum Chordata; class Mammalia; order Rodentia; family Muridae; genus Uromys; species Uromys caudimaculatus. Next base: position 80,120,905 of record CM052711.1, on the reverse strand, counting down.
AAGCTTCCTTTTCTGGGCCCAAGAATAGCTGTTTATAAACTTCACAGGAGCCAACTGTTTCATGGGCCATTTGTTAAATATGAGAAGCCATTGTTAAAACAAATTATATGTGCTTCTAATTGAATTATATTAAAATGAGAGGTACTACTGCATATGTATCTCTTTCTAACCCTTTCACTATATTACACTCTCAGTGCCTTTGAAATAAGCTCATAGTATCTATATGGTCAAGATCTCACATAGCAGAGTGGTGCTATAAATCTCTTCAAACTCCTCCTTTCTTGACATTACAACTGTAGCGTGATATTAGCCAAAGGTAGAATATTTATAACATGAAGATTATAAACCACTAAAACTCAAGATTTGGTACTTTATTTTATTGATAGTCTAGACATTGAAAGATGATGGATCAAGTAATGCAGATAAAGTTTAAAACTGTTATATTTACCATCACTACATCTAGATTTGCATAAATTTAAATGACTTGTTTTACCATTAAAAGCTATCTTCTGATTCAGCAAAAAAATCTTACAATACTAGTAAACTAATAATGTTTTAATATGGATCTTCATTTAAAAAAATGTTACCTGGGAATGGTTAGCAGTGAGTAAAAGTGTGTCAGGTGATCCATAAACATATCAGCCAGGTGGGGGTCAGGTAGGAGTAACCAGGAAAGCAAAATGTTTTAGTTGTAATTACTGGTGCTTTGTGAAATTATCACCACTTAGCCAACATGGAGGCGCTTTACTAAATAGTGTGGTCCTGGCTAACAATGAGTCTTAGCTCGTACTGATTTTTATCTTTCTCTGGAATTCTCCTTTCTTTTTTTCAATTTCCCTGTCATATTCCAGAATTCAGACTGTCTTTTTTTCCTTCAGTCTTTCCCTACTAATTCTTCCTCAGCCAACATCCACATTCATTGCCTTTTCAGATCTACTTTGCTGACATCTTGATCATACTGTGAGTCCCACAGGGTCAAGAATCTTGTGCTGTTCCATGTTGTCTCTATGCTAAGCACAGTGTATGGAGAACAGGATGTGTTTTATTGATACTTACACTATGGAAGCCTTGTATGATAGGTATTGGAAGAGTGAGACAAGAGTTATAAATTGAGTAAATCGTAAGTCAGGGGCTGTTTCTTGCTCTGTGATGCTCTGACACAAGTCTGGTTTTCTTCTTACACTACAAAATGATGTCAGGAATGGCAGACCTTTAATGACAAGGTGTAATGTGCCCTTCTGAGAGGAGATGGTGCTAATAAATAAGACCGGAATTAAAGACTTTCTATAGTTGTCTTTTTTGACATTTTAAATTTTGTACCGTGCTACATCTGCAGTCACCAACATAAAATCAAAATAAAGGTAAAACTCATTGCATTGACATTTTATGGGTTCAGATTGGTTGGATGGTGTTTGCTTTGTTTCTTCTAATTATATAGTTCTGTGAACGTATCAATTTTCTTAGCCTATATAAGTGTTTCTCCATCTTAGAATAAATCTAAATGAATTTTAGTTAGACTTTTCTAGGAAAGCAGAAACAATAGAATGAATATAATACAACAAAAGGAGATTTGTAGTGTATATTTAGATCAGCTTATAGGATATGGGCTGGGAAGTCCAACAATGGCTTACTACATGGGAGAGGCTGAAAATCTGATAGTGGCTCAGTAGCTCAGGCTGATGTCTTAGCAGTCCCTATCTGGTGCTGAAGGTCTGAAGAATTCCTGTAGAGCTTCTGGATTTCAAGTTACTAGATCAAAGAAGCAGATTTTAGATGGCAATTATGGATGTCAAGTGCAGCGGCAACAACAACAGTATAGATGAAATCACCAGCCATACATTAAGGCAAACAAGCAGCAGCACTCTTTCTGAGGACATTTCAATATATGGATCTATAGTGACTATTTCTGATTGTCAACTTGACTATATCTGGAGTGAATTACAATCCAGAATTAGAAGGCTCACCTGTGATCTAGATCTTGAGTCTGGAAGATGCAAGTTTCTGGTGTGGTGGTACACACACCTCTAATCTGAGTCACACCTGCTGCTGGAGACCTATATAAAGACATTGGAAGGAGGAAGATTTAACCTTCTTCGTCTGTAAGCCTTGTGGGACTAAGCGACTGCTAGATCCTTGGGTTTTCATTCACAGCTACTGCTGACCATTGTGGGGGGTTTTGACTACAGACTATAAGTCATTAACAAATTCCCTTAGTATACAGAGACTACCTATAAGCTCTGTGACTCTAGAGAACCCTTACTAATACAGGACCTCTCTGTATTTCTAGGTGCTTCCAACACTGCAAGAGTTTTTCCATTTAGTTAGTATTTCTAATAAATATGTCCAGAGATCCAACCAATGGCATGTCTCCTAAATGATCCCTGATAATTGCTTTAGAGATTTATTCCTGTGAAGAAACATCAAAATCAAGTCAGCTCTTATAAAGGAAATCATCTAATTTGGGCCTGGTTACAGTTTTAGAGGTTTACTCCAGTGTCACCATGACAAAAAGTTACAAACCAAATGGATATAACAGATATCTATAGAATATCTCATCCTAAAACAAAAGAATGTACCTCTTCTCAGCACCTCATGGTACCCTCTCCCAAACTGACCATATAATTGGGCACAAGAAGACTGAAATAATTCCATGCATCCTATCAGATCACCATGGACTAAGGCTGGTCTTCAATAAGAACAAAAACAATGGAATGCCAACATTCACATGGAAACTGAGCAATGCTCTACTCAATTATAACTTGGTCAAGGAAGAAATAAACAAAGAAATTAAAGACATTTTAGAATTTGATGAAAATGAAGGCACATCATACCAAAACATATGAGATAATATGAAAGCAGTGCTAAGAGGAAAACTCATACCTCTAAGTACCTACAAAACAAAACAAAACAAAACAAACAAACAAACAAACAAACAAACTGGAGAGAGCATACAAGAGCTGCTAGACAGCAAACCTGAAAGCTCTAAAACAAAAAGTAGCAAATACATCTTCGAGGGGTAGATGGCAGGAAATAATCAAACTCCAGATTAAAATCAACCAAGTAGAAACAAAAAGAACTATACAAAGAATCAATAAAACCAGGACCTGGTTCTTTGAGAAAATCAGCAAGATAGATAAACCCTTAGCTAGACTAATCATAGGATGAAGAGACAGTATCCAAATTGAAAAGGGAGACATAACAAAAGAAACTGAGGAAATTTAAAAAATCATCAGATCCTACTACAAAAGCATTTACTTAACAAAACTGGAAAATCTGGATGAAATGCACAATTTTTTAGACAGATATCAGGAACTAAAGTTAAACCAGGATCAGATAAACTTTTTAAACAGTCCCATAACCCCTAAAGAAACAGCAGCAATCATTAAATGTTTCCCAACCTAAAAAAGCCCAGGACCAGATGGGTTTAGTGCAGAATTCTATCAGACCTTCAAAGAAGACCTAATACTGATACTCTTCAAGCTATTCCACGAAACAGAAACAGAAAGAACACTACTCAATTTGTTCTATGGAGACACAGTTACACTTATACCTAATCCACACAAAGACCCAACAAAGAAAGAAAACTTCAGACCATTTTTCCTTATGAATATCAATGCAAAAATACTCAATAACATTCTCACAAACAGAATCCAAGAACACATCAAAATGGTCATTCAGCAAGATCAAGTAGGCTTCATCCCAGGAATGCAGGGATGGTTCAATATACAAAAATCCATCAATGTAATCCACTATATAAATAAACTCAAAAAAAAATCACGTGATCATCTCATTAGATGCTCAGAAAGCACTGGAAAAAATTCACCACTCCTTCATGGTAAAAGTTTTAGCAAGATCAGGAATACAAGACCCATACCTAAACAGAGTAAAAACAGTATACACCAAACCATTAGCCAACATCAAACTAAATGGAGAGAAACTTGAAGCAACTCACTAAAGTCAGGGACTAGACAAGGTTGCCCTCTCTCTCTCTACCTATTCAATATAGTATTCAAAGTCTTAGCCAGAGCAATTAGACAACAAAAAGAGGTGAAAGAGACACACACTGGAAAGGAAGAAGTCTAAATATCACTATTTGCAGATGATATGACAGTATACTTAACTGTCCCAATAATATTCCACCAGAAATTTTCTAAAGCTGATAAATAACTTCAGCAAAGTGGCTGTATATAAAATTAACTCAAACAAATCATTAGCCTTCCTCTACTCAAAGAATAAACAGTCTGAGAAAGAAATTAGGGAAACGCACACTTCACAATAGTCACAGATAATATTTCGTACCTTGGTGTGACTCTAACCAAGCAAGTGAAAGATCTGTATGGCAAAAACTTCAAGTCTCTGAGGAAAGAACTCGAAGAAGATTTCAAAAGATGGAAAGATCTCTCATGATCATGGATTGGCAGGATTAATACAGTAAAAATGGCCATCTTGCTGAAAGCAATCTACAGATTCAATACAATTCCCATCGAAATCCAACACAACTTTTAATAGGGTTTGGTGTTCTTATAATAATCATAAACTTCAGAAAACATCCACACCTGTGAGGTCACAAAAAAGAGAGCAAACTTACATCATTGCCATATCTACATATATACAAAAACATGACAGGAAACAACCAATAGCAACGATGCGGCACTGTTATTATAAACAAGGTGAAGCCTACTAACCAAATACAGTGTTCACTTCCATGTGTTCTTTCCCTTTTCTCTGTCGTGTGATATGGGTGTTTATTTTTCTAATCTTTTTTTTTATTTTCTAAGTATCCTGTATTGAATATTGTGCTTCTATGCTGGTAAAATGAATGAAAATGTAATTTTTCCATCTCTAAGGACAACTTAAGGTTGAGTGTGACCTGCTGGGTTGAAGACAATAGTAAACAAGATTCAAATGAGAACCAAGACTCTGACAGAGGCAGCATTCTGTCTTAACTGGACATTGATTGTAGGGTTTCTATTCTTCCAACAAAGCTGCTGAGCACCCACAGTTTATATGAAAAGAGTATTTTGAGCATGACTCCAGCACTGCTCAAACTGGAAAGCAACTATGGCCACAGAGTCTGTGATTTCAGACCTGTGGCTCAGTGTTACTGTTGTGGATTGCTCTGTGCTGCCTGTATTTTGTTGTTAATTTCTGTTCTCCTGGGAGGGGCTGTGGACAAGGAACTTGTGAACCAATACCCTAATGAATAAAGAAGCCAATCACTGGGCAATTAGGAGGGATTTCTGTGTTGGATAGGGGAAGAGAGGAGAAGAGAGGTCCTTTTGAACTAGGACAGTGTGAGGACAAGATGTAGCTACTAATGTCTCCTGGTTTCAATGGCAGATCCATCAGGATTCAACTCTGGAGGATGTATATTTTTTAAGGCTTACAAGATTAGGTTTTAATTGTTGTGCACAGAGATTGAGTTACCATTGTTTCTGAGCTAAATTTATGTGATATTTTTCTTCTTGCAGCAGCTCATCTGAGTTCTCAGGAGATAGGTTTGGTGGCAATGTGTGGGTTTGGTTGATGTGCACCACAGAGGAGAGGCTGTGGGGAACTTGAAGCATGGGCATGATAGCAACCTGCTGTGGGAACCTAGTGAGCTGGGTGGAGAGTTCATGCAGTTCTGAGTCAGAGTTTTTATGAGATAAAAGCAGATAGGTCATTGCCCACCAAAGCGTGCATGGCCAAGCTACTGGGGCAGAGAGTTGCTGGCAGTAGCTTGGGAAACTTCTCAGTCCTTTTTAATATTTCCTGCAACATGTTACTCCATTCTGAAGTGTTCTGAGAACTTGTCTTTGGAATTGTGTTAGGGAGATTCAGGGAACTTACTTTAGTTGAAATTCTTGAATCGAAACTAGGGACCTATTTATAAATAAACACTACTCACAGTAGCTAAGGAACCAGCCTAGGTGTTCAACTACAAAGAAATGGGTAAAGAAAATAATGTTATAAATAAATACATGTATGAAATATTTTAGCTGTGACAAGGAATAAAGTTATGTCATTTGCAGGACAGTAGATATAACTTGCAATAATTATATCAGGTTTTGTTTTCTCATTTGTGAACCTTAGACCTTACAGGTATGTGACAACATATCTTTACACATGACACAAACATAGAAGAAAAAATGACTAGCAAACAAAGGGAACTAATGGGAGGGAAGGTGGTCAGAGGGCAGGGTATTGGGTATGGGAAGAAATATGCTCAAATCTCATCATATAGATATATGAAGACAACATAATATATCCACATTTATGAAGGAATTGAATGAAAAGTTTATTTAGCTCACAGCACTGGAGGTTCAGGGTGAATGAAGCTTACTTTTGCTTTGTTGTATAGAGGCCCTTATTGCAGATGGCATCTTGGTGGCAAAAGTACACAGAATAATGAGACCTAGAAATTCTCTTGACAGGAAGACAAAGTAACCAGGAGGCCTGTTCTCTTTTATAGACACAGAGTGTAGTTATACAAGAACTACTATATTAATCCTGCAATGACCTAACCACCTCCCACTAAGCTCAATCTCTTACTAAACCCATCCTTTCTCACCGTGACATGCTTGAAGACCAAGTTCTAACACAAAAATCTTTGGGGTGACAAACCAGATGAATATAAGTAATAGTGGAAGGTAATAGTGGAGGTCTGAACAGAGGGGCATGGGCAGGGAAACTTGGAGAAGAGAAGGCCATCGATTCTAAGTGTAGGAGGTGGCAGAGCCAGCGCTCCAGACATCTTCACCCACCCATAGAAAGCTTGATTCCCTGATGCTTGAAAACAACCAGGCTCACAGGTGATATAACTCCTACCCCAATACCTTGCATATCTAGGACCCCCATGGGGCCCAGTGGAGGAGGAACCTATCTACCCTGCTCTGCCAAAGACACATTTTCCTTCTGTACCACAACTTGGGCCAGGGCAGAGCCTATACTCCAGATGGCTTCCCACACCTGAGACCGCTTGATTCCAAGGAACTCCATAACAACCAGGGTGACAGGCTCACAGGAGGGACAGAATCCAATCAGAGACAACAAGGCCAGTGAACACCTAAGAAAACCAGATGGCGATTTCAACAATATATGCAACCTAAACCAATGCCACTTGCCACCATCAGAATCCAGCTTTCTCACCACAGCAAGCCTTGGATACCCTACTATATCTAAAAAGCAGTATTCCTAAAATCCTATTTCATGATGATTATAGAAGACCTTAAGAAGGACATAAATAACCTCCTTAAGAAATACAACAAAACTCAGCAAAGCACGTAGAAGCCCTTAAAGAGGAAACACATAAATCCCTTAAAGAAATACAGGAAAACACAACCAAACATGTGAAGGAATTGAGCAAAATCATCCATGATCTAAAAATGGAAATATAAACAATAAAGAAATCACAAAGGGAGGCAACCCTGGAAACGGACAATCTAGAAAATAGATCAGGAGTTACAGATGCAAGCATCTCCAACAGAATACAAGAGATAGAACAGAAAATCTCAGATGTAGAAGATAGCATAGATGATATTGACACAACAGTCAAAGAAACAACAAAGAGCAAAAAGCTCCTAACCCAAAACATCCAGGGAATTAAGAACACAATGAAAAGTCCAAACCTAAGAATAATAGTAATAGAAAAGAGAGAAGATTACCAATGCAAAGGGAAAAGAAAATATTCAAAAAAATTATAGATGAAAACTTACCTAACTTAAAGGAAGAGAAGGTCATAAACATACAAGAAGCCTAGAGAACATCAAATAGATTCAACCAGACAGAAATTTCTCCTGTCACATAATAATCAAAAAACTAAGTGCACAGAACAAAGAAGAATATTAAAAGTGGTAAGGGAAAAGTCCAAGTAAGATATAAAGGCAGACTTACAAGAATTACATTAAGCTTCCCAACAGAGACTCTAAAAGCCAGATCTTAGACAGATGTCATACAGACCATAAGAGAACACAAATGTCAATCCTGATCACTATACCCAGAAAAACTCTCAATTGCCATGGATGGAGGAACCAAGATATCCCATGACAAAACTAAATTTAAGCAATATCTTTCTACTAATCCAGTCCTACAGAGTATAACAGAAGGAAAACTCCAATACAAGAGGGAAACTATACCAGCGATAAAGTAAAGAAATTAATAATTCCACAACACACCCAAAAGAAGACAACCACACAAACATAATATCACCACTAACGACAAAAATAACAAGAAACAACAATCACTGATCTTCAATATTTCTCAACATCAAGGAAATCAATTCCCCAATTAAAAGACAAAGACTAAAAGACTGTATACAAAGGCTGTTCACTCTCCTCCTATCTATTCAGTATAGTACTTGAAGTCTAGGTAGATCAACGAGACAACAAAAGGAGGTCAAAGAGTACAAATTGGAAAGGAAGAAGTCAAGGTGCTACTATTTGTAGATGATATTATAGTATATATAAATGACCCCAAAAATTCTACAAGAGAGCACCTATACCATACAAACAACTTCAGCAATGTGGCTGGATATAAAATTAACTCAAACAAATCAGTAGCCATTCTTTACACAAAGTATAAATGGGCTGAGAAAGAATTGAAGAAATCAACAACATTCACAATATCACAAATAACATAAAGTAGCTTGTCTTAACTTAAACCAAACAAGTGAAAGATGTGTATGACAAGAATTTCAAGTTTCTGAAAAAAGAAATTAAAAAAGAAAGCAGCACATTGAAAGAGCTTCCATGTTCATGGATTGGTAGAATTAATATAGTAAAATGGTTATCTGACCAAAAGCAATCTATAGATTCAATGCAATCCCCATCAAAATTTCAACACAATTCTTCATGTAGATAGATAGAGAAATTCTCAAATTCATGTGGAATAACAAAACGACAACAACAAAACAAAACAAAACAAAAAACAAAAAACAAAAAACAAAAAATCCAGGATAGTAAAAACAATTCTCAACAACAAAAGAACTTCTGTGGAAATCACCATCCCTGACCTCAAGCTGTACTACAGAGCACTAGTGATACATACCTCACATTATTGGTATAGAGAAGAACAGGTAGACCAATGTAATAGCATTGAAGACCCAGAAAACACCCACACACCTAAGGTCACTTGATCTTTGACAAACAAGATAAGATTATCCAGTGGAAAAAAGACAGTATTTTCAACAAAATGTTGCTAGTCTAATTAGTGGTCTGCATGTAGAAGAATGCAAATTGATCCATTTTTCCTCCTTGTAAAAAGCTCAAGCCAAGTGGATCAAGGACCTCCACCTAAAACCAGATATTCTGAATGTAATGGAAGAGAAGATGGAAAAGAGCCTTGAACACATTGACAAAAAATAAAATTTCCTATACAGTACATCAATGGCTCAGGCTCTAAGATCAACAATTAACAAATGGAACCTCATGAACTCAAAAGTTTCTCTAAGGCAAAGCACACCGTCAATAGGACAAAACCGCAACCTACAGATTGGGAAATTTTTTTTTCCACTCCTACATCTGATAGAGGAATAATATCCAAAATATAGAAGGAACTCATGAAGTTAGACTCCAAAAAACAAACAAACAAATAATCCAATTAAAAATGGAGTACAGAGCTAAACAAAGAATTCTCAACTGAGGAATCTTAAATGGCCAAGAAGCACTTATAGAAATGTTCAACATCGTTAGTCATCAGGGAAATGCAAATCAAAATAACAGTAAGATTCCATCTTACACCAATAAGAACACCTAAGATCAAACAGTTGACAGCAAATACTGGAGAAGATGTGGAAAAAGAGGAACACTCCTCTATTGCTGGAAGGATTGCAAGGTTGCACATGGACTTTGGAAATCAATCTGGAGCTTCCTCAGAAAATTGGGAATACCTATACCTGAAGACACAGCTCTACCACCCCTGGGAATATACAGAAGGTATGCTCCAACATACTACAATGACACATGCTCCACTATATTCATAGAACACTCATCTTTAATAGCCAGAACTTGGAAAAATATCAAATATTCCTCAAGTGTAGAATGGATACAGAAATTGTGGTACATTTACACAGTAGAATATTACTCACCTATTAAAAATGATTACTTCATGAACTTTGTAGGCAAATGGATAGAACTAGAAAATATCTTCCTGACTGAGGTAACACAGACCCAAAATGACATCCATGATATGTACTCACTGATAAGTGGATATTAGCACAAAATTCAGAATTTCCAAGATACAACTCAAAGACCATATAAACCTTAACAAGAAGGAAGGCCAAACTTTGGATGCTTCAAACCCACTTAAAAGGGGGAACAAAATAATTACCAGAGACAGAGGGAGGTAGAAATCTGGGTGGGATGGGGAGGGGGAGGGAAAAGCGTAAGGCATGACTAAGTATGGGAAGAGACATGAAAGAAGTCTAGAAGACCAGGAGAAAGGATAGAAATAAGTAACAGTGGGGGATGGGGAACTTTGGGAATTGCTAGAAAGTCCCAGATGTTAGGGATATAAAAGGCACCCAGGATCCAATGGGGATGACATGAGCTGAAATACCCAACAGTAGGGAGATAGAACCTGAAGAGATAACCTCTAGTAGATAGGCATGGCCCTCAGTTGGGGGATCACCCATCTCAAAATTTTAACCCAGAATTTTCCCTGCCTAAAGGAAATGAACGGACAAAAATTGGAACAGAAGCTGAAGGAAAGGTCATCCAACACCCACCGAATCATGTGATCCATGCCATCTGCAGACACCAACCCTGACACTATTGCTGAGGCCAAGATGTACTTACAGAAAAGAGGTGGTTATGGCTTTCCTCTGAGAGGCTCTGCCAGCTCCTGACTAAGACAGATGCAGATACTCACAGCCAACCATTGGACTGAACCCAGGTACTCCAATGTAAGAGTTAGGGGAAGGGCTGAAGGAACAGAAGCATATTGCAACCACATAGGAAGAACAACTGTATCAATTAACCAGATCCCTCAGAGCTCCTATGATAAAACTATTAACCAAAGATTATACATGGGTCAGTCCATGGCTCCAGTACACATGTAGCAGAGGACTGCCTCATTTGACATCAGTTGTAGGGCTTGATGCCCCGGAGAAGGGGGATTCTAGGAGGGTTAGGTGAGAGTGGGTTGCTGGGTAGGAGAATACCCTCTTAGAGGCAAAGGAGAGGGAAGACTGGGAAGGGGAATAACATTTGAAATATAAAGCAATACATTGATTGATAAATAAATTTTAAAAAAGAACAAGTGTAGGAGGCTGTCAGTGTCTCTGACATTTAAACTTGGGCTCCATATCTTTGAGTCACAACAAGAAACAAGGCACAAAACATACTGAAGATTGTGGAGGATGTGAAAGAAATTAAAATAGTTTAATTGCTAAGTGATTTAACATCACTATTTTTATACTTAACAAATATAGATACACCATGAACTGAAATGAGAAAGAAATCTGCATGAATTTTTAAAAGGTTAAAAAAAAAAAAACCGGTGTACAAAAGAAATTTTGTTCCTGCCTCAGGTTGCTTCATGATATATCTTCAAACAAGCAGGGATTTACTCTCCTTGGCTAATTTTTGTTGTTGTTGTTATTGTTGATTTGTTTTTTAATCAGAAAATGAATTTATACAGCAAGGAACATAAAATATTCTGGGACCATGAACTAGGGACCAATTTTCTACTTCTTTTTAGCTGTGAAAGGAAAAGCAAAGGAAATGACCTGTGATAAAATTTTAAAAGCAATTAATATGCATACAAAATTGTAAGAGACCCCAATTAGATTTAGAGAATGGTCTTTTTCATGCTTTTGATGAGGCACACAATGGACTTTTTCCAAGAAAGAGAGTATAGCTGCACCACTGAAGTTGCATCTCAGCTTATTACTCCCCAATCTACAGGCAACATCTAGGCATCCTTCTTTCCTCTCATCTATCCTTCTTCCATTCATCCTCCTTCCTCCCTCTCTTCAATTTGTTCATTCAAAAAAAGATATCAAATCTCTATAACACAGAAAATCTCTCTACATGTCACAACCATAGAGAAGCACGGTGTTTTGGTTTGAATATGAAATGTTCCACTATGTTTATGTGTTTGACTGTTTGCTCTCTGCCTGGGTAGAAATTTGTGCTATTAGCAGCGTCATACAGGGAAGAAAGAGGCGTGACCCACATGGGTCATCAGTATGAATATGGATTTTAAGCAGCCAGCTCTCAATATTAATTTAAGCTTTTGCTTTATGAAATGAAAAATAAGTTCCTTTTCTTCACATTTCCCAAGATAATTAGCTTTTCTTCTAAATGAAGACACCATAGTATTTTACATCAATCTGTTTGTCTGTTTCCTATATATCATGTGACTCATTTAATCATTAATTCAAAGTATCATGCAGTGTCATTGAAGCCTTTCTCTTTGGAATTAGCATCATCTAGATGCTACAGCCTAGGGAAGTACAATTTCATTCCCTAGTTCCTTTGAAGATTCAGTGAGCTAGACTGGCAGATGCTATGAAAAGGCATTTTTATTTTATTTTTAGGTGGTCTGAGGAGACCCAAGAAGGGGGAAAAATAACCACTAGAGGTAAAGGGCAGCATCTTCATGCACATTCCTGTGGTAGAGCCATCTACATCATCATTTTCAGGCTACAGTGACTCCCTATTCCTTGATGGAGATTTGTTGGGAAAAACAGAATCTCCTGGAGAAAGATGTTTCCACCCTCCTGGTTCACTATTCTCATTTTGAGACTGAGCTTATTCAGCTTCATAAACACCAGATTGTTTCCAGATTTGAGCCATTCAAAAAGAGGGGGGCAGAACATCAAGCACTAGCTAGAATACACATCATGGAAATAATGGCAACTCTGTTTCTGCCTTGTGACTCCAAAGCCTGCAGGTAAAAGCTACATATATTCCCAATATTGTGCTGTGTCCAGTTTTCTCAGGGTTTTCTACAGACTTCTATTACAGTCTTAAATAAGAACTTAATAAAAAGGTTCCGATAAACTGTGTTTTCTTAATACTTTTGTTTTAAAAGCTAAAAATATATGTATGCATATTAATGGCTACAATACAATGTCTTGATCTATATACAATATCTATTTTAATTTTAGGAATACTATAGAGTTAGAAGAACTATAGCTATGTCTGGTGACAAAGATCTCCTATCTTGGATGCTTTGTAGGTCATCTGACAAGGACCAAATTGTCAAGATTTTTTTGGCCTAGAGTGTGACTTTACAAGGTCAGTCTGGGCAAATAAGTGTGACACTGTTTTAAAGAAAAACTGAAAGAGGGCCTGTTGGTTTAGCTTAGAGTAGAGAGTGCTTGTTTAGCAATTGGGTGTCATTGGGTTCAATTCTCAGTAATATAAAAAATAGATGAATAAATAGATAAATGATAGATGATAGATAGATGAAAGATAGATAGATAAAAATAGATAGATAGATAGATAGATAGATAGATAGATAGATAGATAGATAGATAGACAGACAGATAAATAAAGGAAGGTACGATGGAGGGAAGGAAAGCAGTGTCTTCTTCCAGCAAAAAGTAAATACTTCAAAAATACCAATTCTACCCTAAGAATGAAATGAAAAAAATATCCAGCTTGCACTCTGCTGTTCCTACTTATATTTAAATGTAGCGAGGTATATGCTATATACACAAAAGAATGATAAATTCAGATCACCTACTCTCCTGATAGATGTCAGAGAAGCCTGTGTAACTTTTATGCAGTGACCGTGAAATGACAAAATCTAGTGAAGTGTTGAGCTTTGCTGCTCTGAGGAAGCGGTGTTACACATAGGAATGTGTCAGTCAAGCTAACTTAGTCTACAGTGCAGTAATACCTTTCTGATCTTAATACTTCATTTCAACACAATAAACCCTTAGTTACCTCTCACTCTCTGGGTGCAATGGTTCAAAAGAAGGCTTTGCTTTCCTCAATCTGACACGTTATAGTATCACAGAGTAAATATGTACCACACAATCCAAGTGGTAGGATGCTAGAGTGGAGGAAGCAGATGCTGGTGGGTCCTGCATCTGGAGTTAAATACCTCATACTGGAAGCAGCACATAGTACTGAGTTCCCAGCCTGTAAGGCCTTCCTGGTCCTGCCTAACTTCAATGAATAGTCATATGTTTCTCCATGCATAGGAAAAAAGAAATGTATTTTGATTAGTAATCCAAGATCTTCCTCAGGTATAAGTGTGCTTCTGTTCAGTTGGCTTCTTCTTTGTAACTTATATGCAAAGCATAGAGAACTAATTTTAGCTGAAACAATCTAAAATAATCCTCTTTTGCACTGCACGTTTACAGGAAGCTCCAGATAGTTGTATGATATAAAACATTAGACTTCATTCAGAGAAAAGTATCTTTTTGATGAATTTTCTTAGAATCAGAAATCAAGAATCATAATTTAATACAACCTATCCCACCTCCTTACAAATCTCTACAACCAGGCTTCTGTCATTGCTTTCAATACAAAACTTGGAGGCCAAGGCTTTAGTTCTCAAATTTCTTAATGCTGCAACTCTTTCATACAGTTTCTCAAGTAATGGTGATTCTCAACCATGAAATAATTTTCGCTGATTTGTCAAAACTGTAATTGTGCTACTGAGTCATTATATAAATATCTGATATGCAATACCAATGCTATCACAACTCACAGGGTAAGATACATGCTTTAGAGACTTGGAAACAAAAAATGTTTGGGATGTCCCATGAATTCACTGCCTTTATATGGATGAATTTGATGTCTGACAATATTTGGATACATGTGATAATTAATATTGACTGTCAACTCAATAGGATTTAGCATCACCTAGGAGGTGATCTTCTCTCATGCCTATAAGGGCTTTAATATATTAGTTTAACTGAAGTGGGAAAATTCACCTTCTAACTGTGGTGATACTGATCCATAGGTGGGAAACTTAGACTGATTTCCAAAGAGAAAGTGAGATGTACAAGAGTATTTATTCCTCTCTCCTTAATGATTCTGAATGACACATGACCAGCTACTGCATGCCCCTCTTTCTATGCCTTCCTTACCACAGGGGACTGAACCTTCAAAACATGATCCAAAATAAGTTCTTTCTTCTTTAGGTTGCATTTTTCAGTAATGTTGCCACACTAATTAGAAAATTAACAGTCAAAAGCATTGAAAATACAGAGAACAGCTGGGCAGTGGTGGCGCACGCCTTTCATCCCAGCACTTGGGAGGCAGAGGCATGTGGATTTCTGAGTTCGAGGCCAGCCTGGTCTACAGAGTGAGTTCCAGGACAGCCAGGGCTACACAGAGAAACCCTTTCTTGGAAAAAAAAAAAGAAAGAAAATACTGATTACAATGTAAGAAACCTCCCCAGACATTTGATATTTTCTCTGATAAAGTAACTGTGAAATCACAGTAACCTTGAAGCTTTTGAGAGATGCATGCTTGTTTGTTTGGATTGCTCTCCTGCTTGATCTGGTGTTAGATCAAAGAATGCTGAATATGAGATCCTGACCTAATGTTCACAAGATGCTTGGCTTGAGACCCACCATTTTTATAGCCTCAGTTTTCTCAAAGGGAATATAGGTTAGTCATAACATTGAGCTTATACGGTTGTCCTAAACAGAATGAACGACAACTTTAAAGGTGCCAATGAGTACTCCAGACATGTTGTCTAAACACTGGGTCCTACTTTCCACTCTCAATTTGGTCCTTACAGTTAGTTGGGGCTATACTTACTGCTCCTTGTGCTCTCTTTTACCTAACTGTGGACTCTGATATAATGAAACAATAGTCTTTTCACTCAAATATATCACCAGAGCAGCCATACTCAGTAATCCCACCTCATTCTTATCAAGCACATGCCCCCTTGTTTTCAAAGGGAACGTGATAATATCACTTTGTCCTTGCTATCAGATAACATTAATCTATCTGCCTTTCACTTACACTATGAGTGAATATGTTGAGCTGCCCTATTTCCAAGGTGGGACAGAATACTCTGGAAATTACTGGATGTGGAAATCTGGAAGAGAGACACCAAAGTAGAAGTCTTTATCAGTAAGTTAGTAAGTAGTTTGTGTAGTAAAGACTCTGGGGAACCTTTAGCTTTCCGGACACACCACCCCCTCCAGTGAACACCAGGGGGTCGGGGATCAATGCAATCAGCAAGAGGATTTTATTATTCCAACTCATTGGGGCCGAAAGACCTCGAGCTGGTGAGACTCTCACTCAAGTCTCGGGATAGCACGACCCGCCAAGAACTCACAAAAGACCTTCCTTCCTGCAATCACATGAGGTTTATTGGGGAGGAGGGACCAGTGTACTGGGCTCGAGGTCGTAACCTACACAGAAGCAGAGGAGTTCAACCCTGAGCAGCTAAAGTCAGGGGTATTTAAAGAAAAAAACCATAAAGCAAGGGAATTCTATGTGTCATGGGAAGGTATAGAATATCCTAAGTTCATCACTCCCGCGGTTAACTATTTCCTGAGACAAAAGGTGTAGGTTAGCCATTCATACCTGCAGTTTGCTATTCCCTGGGACAAAAGGTGCAGGTTAGCTATTTCCTGAGACAAAAGGTGTGGATGGTTGCGATAACAACCCTGCTGTTAGCTAATTTCCTGGGACAAAAGATGTAGGTTAGTCATTAGGCGGTGGAATATGGCTATATTATCTCTGGCTTTAATTTTGCTAAGGGGGGTCTAACTTCCTTATAATGGTCTCTGGTCTTTCATTCCCCACTTCTTCTAGCGGCTAGTTCTAATCTTTGAACTATATTTAAAAAGAATAAGTAGACAAAGCACGTCTTCTTCCTGAAGTACCATATCCTCCTCCCGAATAGAGACCTCCGCTTACTGGTGGGAATGGTGTGGAGGGTGCGGCCTGGGTGATATCATGATCTTGGACATCCCAATTGCTGGGATCACCCACAGTCAATTTACAAAGATCAGGCCTGAGGGTAGGCCACCAGGTCTGGGGCCGCGCTACCTGGGTGACTGTCCAGACTGCCTCGCTTTTCATATTTAATATTTACCAGGTCAATTTCTGGGGAGCATGGGGTTTTTTACCCAGTATCTGAGTCATATACACAACACAGACGCAGCTTAAAAGGATCAGCAGTCTTTTCCAATTTCCATTCTTCTTGAGCTGGTTCTGGGGCTCATTTGACGTGAGAAGTGTGGATCCAAGCTGAGATGCCTTCAGCCTTAACCACTCTGTAGGTGGTCAGGAGCACTACGTAGGTTCCCTTCCATTGGGGTTTGAGGTTGCCTACTCGATGGCGCCGGACTAGGACATCGTCTCCGACCTGAAACTGATGAGGCACATTGGTACTTTCAGGCTTATAGGCTTCCTTTATCTGTTCCCAAGCTTGGTGTCTGACCAACTCAAGAGGCTTTAAGTGAACAAACAGGGGTTTTGAGAGAGAAGCATCAGGGTCAAAAACTCTACCTGCCTCAGTAAGTGGTGGTGGCCCCCCTCATAGGATCTCAAAAGGAGTAAGTTTAAATCCTCCGGGAGTGTTCCGAACTTGGAACAAGGCAAAGGGAAGGAGGGCTGTTCAGTCTTTCCTGCTGGTCTCTAAGACTAATTTTGTCAAGGTCTCTTTTAAGGTTCTGTTCATCCTTTCTACCTCACCTGAACTCTGGGGTCTATAAGCACAATGTAATTTCTAATTAATCCCCAGTTGAGTGGCCAGTCCCTGACTTACCTGGGCAACAAATGCAGGTTCATTATCAGACCCAATTACCTTGGGAATTTCAAACCTTGGAAAGATTTCTTCAAGGATCTTATTTGCCATCACATTGGCAGTCTCAGTTCTGGTAGGGAAGGCTTCCACCCATCCTGAAAAGGTATCTACAAAAACTAGCAAATACTTGTTGCCATATTTGACTGGCTTAATTTCTGTAAAGTCCACTTCTCAATATGCTCCGGGCCATATGTTCCTAAGTCTTTTGCCATGACCCTTTATGGAACGTCCTGCATTGGTCAGAATACATGCCTCACATCTTTTGACCACATCTTGTGCCAGATCTGAAAGTCTAATAACATGGCAGTCAGAGGACTTCACAATGTCTTTTAATTTCTTTGTTCCTGCTGTCAGTGTAGATGTTGATAGACTCCCCCTCGGCCATCCGTAAAGCTTGTATTAGAGCCACAAGTTCAGCTTTTTGGGCCGAAGTCCCTTCGGGAAGGCTACTTGCCCAGATTACTTGTTTTCCATCCACCATTGCTGTCCCCGCCTTCCGCTTACCTTCAACCATGAAGCTGCTGCCATCGGTATACCAGTTGTGGCTTCCAGGCCAGGGCTGATCCTTGAGGTCATTTCAGGTGCCAATTTCTTCTGCCAGGATGTCAGCACAGTGATGAGTAGGCTGGGATTCATCAGCCTCTGGCAGCAAGGTAGCAGGGTTGAGAACAGCAGGGGGAGTCACTTGCTCAGTCAAAAGGAGGCTCTGGTAATGTGTCATCTGGGCGTTGGCCATCCAGCGGTCGGGGGGCTGTCTGATGATGCTTTCGAGAGTGTGGGGTGCTATCACAGTGGTCTGTTGCCCCAGAGTGAGCTTATCAGTCTCTTTGAGGAGTAGGGCTGCCGTAGTGATGGCTTTTAGACAGGCAGGCCACCCACTCGTGACCGGGTCCAGTTTTTTTTTTTTACAGATATGCCACGGGTCTCTTCCAAGGTCCCAAGGTCTGGGTTAGGACTTCTCTCACAACCCCAGCCCTTTCATCAAGTCAGGCAGGGCTAGGGCAGGCGCTGTCTAAAGGGCCTTTTTGATTATTTCAAAGGCCTTCTGATGGTCTGGAGTCCACATGAACGCTCCCCCCTCTTTAGTTAGGGGGTAAAGTGGGGCAGCTAGGGTTGCCCTCCTTCTCTCATCCATGGTCTTCTGTTGCCCAGGTCCCCTGTCTGTCTAAATACTGTCTTTTCCTTTTCTTCTACCACTGCAGCCAAAATCCTAGTCAGATTTCTCTCTTGTCTATGATCCCTCCAGTTCTCCATCTCTTCTGCTTCCCGCTTCTCCCTCTCTTTCCTTTCTTCTTCCATCTCCCTTTTATGAAACACTTTCTCTGCTTCCTTAACCAAATCCTGTAAAGACAGGGTCTGTAGTCATTCTAGATGCTGTAGCTTTCTCTTAATGTCTGATGCTGATTGCCCTATGAGGGCCATGGCTACTGCTGCCTGCTGACCCTCAGAAGTTGGATCAAAAGGGGTATAACGCCTATAGACTTCCATCAAACGTTCTAAAAACACAGACGGGGGTTCAGTTGGTCCTTGGAGGACCTCTCTTACCTTAGCCAAATTGGTGGGGCATCTGGCAGCCCCTTTGAGACCTGCCACAAGAGCCTGGCAGTAGACTGTCAGCCGCTCCCTACCTTCTGCCATGTTGAAGTCCAAGTAGAGTGGTTCAGGGGAAATCCAGCATCTATCAAATTTGGGAGGTTGGTCGGGGTCCCGTCTACTCCTGGAACATTTTTACAAGCTTCCAGGAGAATTCTCTCCTTCTCTTCAGTAGTAAAGAGAACCTGCAGGAGTTGCTGGCAATCATCCCAAGTAGGCTGGTGGGAAAACATTAGGGACTCCACCAGTCCTGTTAGGCTGACAGGATTGTCTGAAAAAGAAGGGTGGTTAGTCTTCAAATCGTAAAGATAAGCAGAGGAGAATGGCCAGTATTGGAGGGGTTGGAGTTCTGGGGGTTCAACCGGGGGCCCGCAGACACGAAGCGGCAATGCTGTGGTGAAGTACAGCCCTCCATTGCCCTGTGCAGGACTCTGGGCATGCCGACTTCGAGTTCCTGTGGCTGGTCTACCCTCCATACCGCCGCTGGCTTCGGGACCAGCATCTGAGGTAGGGCATAAGGGGGAGGAAGAGGAGTGGGCCATTCGGGCGGCTTCTCGATCTTGGGATAGATCTTAGGAGGAGCTGAAGGCTGATTCTTGGGCGGAGTCACAGGCTTTGGAGTTTCTGCTTTTGGTTTGTGTTCCGATTCTCTGAGAACCAGGACTCAGGAGCCTGGTTTTCGTTTCTGTGCCCAAGGTTTTAGCAATGGAGGAGGATTTCGTGCAAGATCCTCCCAGACAAAGATGTAGGGCACCAGAGTGAGACTCTGGGCTCTCCTGAAGAACAATAGCCTTAACGGCAAGGATGATAATTAAGTCAAGAGTGCCCTCCGGAGGTCAGCCAACATCAAAATTTGGGCATTCCGAGGAGCAAAATAGCTGCCATGGTCCCTTCCTGACCTCAACTGACAAATTATGTGCTCTAACCTTAATCTCAGTCCAGTGTTTTAAAGTCAGACTCAGAGGAGTCACTATCGTCTGTCCCATCGTCAGAGTCACAAGTAAGACAAAACAGAAACAAAAGATACACAGACAAAGGCTGACAAGGGCCTGTTTCCACCGAGACAGGCAAAACGAATTCAAAAAACCAGACAGCTGGGAGGACCTCGTCCTCTCCGGCACCCCGATGGGAATCTCTCAGGTGTCCCTGGGGTCCCTCCAGACCTCCTGGGACATCTCCCAGGGCAACAGTCGGTTATCCCCTAGCCCATTGGCTGATCACGCCCCCAGCCTCTACCTGGGACTGGGAGATCTTCGTCCCCTCACAGAGGCGCAAACGACTGCCAATGAGACTGTGTGCAACCCGAAAATACAGATTCAGACTTCAGCCAGCACAGACGAATAAGAACACAAACAGAATCTCACCTCCAAGTAGGTTTTTGGAGATGAAGGTGGTCGCAAATCCCGGAGAAGCCCCCAAATGAAAGACTTCCGAGCTGGGGAGACCCTCACTCAAGTCTCAGGATGGCACGACCCCCAAGAACTCACAAAAGACCTTCCTTCCTGCAATCACATGAGGTTTATTGGGGGGGACAAGTGCACTGGGGTCGAGCTCGTAACCTACACAGAGGCAGAGGAGTTTGACCCTGAGCAGCTAAGGTCAGAGGTATTTAAAGAAAAAACCATAAAGCAAGGAAATTCTATGTGTCATGGGAAGGTATAGAATGTCCTAAGTTCATCACTCCCGCAGTTAGCTATTTCCTGAGACAAAGGTGTAGGTTAGCCATTCATACCTACAGTTAGCTATTCCCCCCTGACAAAAGGTGTATGTTAGCTATTTCCTGAGACAAAAGGTGTGGATGGTTGCGATAACAACCCTGCTGTTAGCTAATTTCCTGGGACAAAAGATGTAGGTTAGTCATTAGGCGGTGGAATATGGCTATATTATCTCTGACTTTAATTTTGCTAAGGGGGGTCTAACTTCCTTATAATGGGCTTGGGTCTTTCAGGGCCATACCACACAGGAACAACAGGGTGCTACAGTTCTCAGAGCAACAGCCACTAGGTGCATTGTGATTACCAGAACAGTATGACTTTTAAACTGTTTGGTCCTTAGGGAATGAGGTGGTCAGGACTCCCATTGTTTGCATGTGAACAAGGAGGCTGGACTGCCCTGAAGACTGTGTTTACACACTCAGGGCACCTCCCTTACCTGCAGGTGGCTGATGGTTATCCTCTACCTGTGGTCTGAGGAATGTAATTAGCCTCTTTCTTCCAAAAGGGAGAGGTGTCTACCCATGAGCTCTGTGACCTTTGTCTTCGAAGAAGGGAGGGGTCTGGTAGAATATTCCAAAGTTACTGAGCTGATTTCTTCAGTGTGTGTGTGTGTGTGTGTGTGTGTGTGTGTGTGTGTGTGTGTGTGTGTGTTTGATGTATGCATGCACATGTTTGTACATGCATGTGGGGTCAGAGATTAACAATGAGGGTCTTCTTAATCACTTGCTACCAAATATTTTTATATTTTACTTTGAGGCACTGTCTCTCATTGAGTCTGTAGCTGTTGATTCAACTCGACTGGCTGGACAGCAAATCCCCAATTATCCACCTGCCTCTGACTTTCCAAAGTCATGGGACTCTATTCATGTCCCCATGTCCAGCTTGTTTATGTAAGTTCTGGGAGACAGAAATTAGGTTCTCATGCTTCAGTGTCAAACCCTTCACAGACTAAACCATCTCTCCAGCCAAGTAAGTAGTTTTATTTTGTAATGTGTTTGCAAATTTGAAAATAGATTTCTGTCAAAAATGTGGAAGTAAATAATCTTTGGCCTGGCTGAGACACTGAATGAAAGAGATTACACAGGATGTTGTCTAAATGTTTCTTCCATACGCATACAGGGCAACTGGCTTTGGCTTAGTAGGAAGATATTTCTGGCACTTTCTATGCCCTATCAGACTGCAGAGGCAACTGCCTGACAGAGTCTTATTTTCCAGTTTTGATGTGTTTGGTTAATTTGTAGGGCTACAAATTAGAGAATGAATGGGAAGCAAAGGGTCTTGACATGTCAGTCAGTCCCTCAGAAGCGTGCCTGTGCCCACAAACTGTCTTTTGTGGCAGTGTATGCTTGATTGCAAAAGTATTTTCTTTTGGATTCATACATTCAATAGTATGAGTGAAAATAAATAGCCAATAATTAATAATTATTCACTCATATGACACATACTGTACCCAATCCTTTACAATAATTTCCTTATAGGGTAATGGCTATGGTTTGAATCAGAAAGTTCCTCATTGCCTTCTGTTTTAGATATTTAGTTCACAGTAGATAATGATATCTTAAGAAGCTCTAGGACATTTATCCGCTAGAGTCTGGCTGGTAGAAGTAGGTCACTAGGAATGGGAAGGTCTTTAAAGTTCAGCCAGCCCTAGCTCATACTTTCTTTTGGTTTGCTGAACAATTGTGGCATGAACAGTCTCTATATTCCCAGCATCATGAACTCAGTGGCTTTATTCTGCCTACCTTATCATGAAGGAATAACACTTTTTGAGTCAATGAACTAAAATATTAAGCCCTATATGGCCATAGCTATGTAAATGTGATGCATATATGGCCTGAGAATAACAACCCCTGTAAGCAGTGTGATATCTACAGAGAGGAGAAAGCTGGTTGACTTTCCACATTCAAGGAGGAGAGGAGTCTTTGACAGGGAAACACTGAGAGTTGGCACAGAACCAATCATGCAAGATGTAATTATTCATCATCTACACAATGGCAGTATGCAGATGAGTGCTGATACAGAAAAATTGAATGTGAAATATGTACTGGAGCCATCAAATGCTATGCTTATAGTCACACAAATAGAAAGTTACATTGCCAGAGTTTGTACCCAATCCTAGCCAGGTCTGTTTTACTTGTAGAATGTTGATCTTCAAGATACCTGCCATTATCATAGTCTACAAATGATTTTATCTGTTTCAACTATAGAATATGAGTGTGGATTCTCATACAAGCTCTTGGTGTGGAGGGTGGTTGAAGAAAAAAAAGCAAAAGTTAAAGGAACTGAAAGGAAAGAAAAGGAAAGGAAAAAAAGACAAGGAAAGGACTGCTCCTAGTTATTTTGAAGGAGAAGGGTTCTTATCAATATGAGGAAGAAAATAGCCAGAGGCAGAAGCACCTGAAAGTGTACAAAATGGTCATGACCCTGAACTATTTGGGGAGAGGAAGAGGAAAAGAGAGAGATGGGAACCAAGTACAGCACCTAAGAGGACAAAAGTACAAAAAGGAAGGAGTAACCAAGATGTCTAAATTATATAGAGATAAGCCTCCAGAGGAAGGACAGCCCTGCCCATGGGCTTAACAATTCAGGGTAAAAGGTAGAGTATGCCACCCATACTCTATAACAGGTAGGGGCTTATGGATGCTGAGAGAATCTGGAAGCCAGGTCCACTTAGATTTGTTTAATTGACATCTCACCTGCTTGTACTGAATTTGAAATTTAAGAGAGGGCAATTATCATTTTGATGCATGGATTCTGACTCAGGTCTCAAAATACCTTTCAAGTGATTTTGAGCTTGGGGTGGGGTGAGTTCTCACGTTGCAAACGAAACTTGAATCCCCCTGTTATAGATATCATAGTAATTACTTTTCTTGTGTGACAAAAAACTGACCAAGGTAAAGTATAGAAAGGAGGGGTCATTTGGCTCAAAGTTGATTCCTGGATGGAATACAAAGTGAGATAGCAAATCAGAAAGCAGAGCTGGAGAAGAAGAGACCCAGGAATGAGTTGGTACCAGCCACAGTTAGGACAGTTCATCCTATAAAGGGCAAGACAGTGAAGAAATTTCTCCATCTTGTATTCTTGATGAGGCCATTTCAGATTTAATTAGGTTTGATCTCCTTGATCGAGATTCCCATAGTAAATTACCCAACTTTTTTTTTCTAGAAACCTGAAGAAGTCAAAATATTCCAGCTAATTTAGCTTCTGCTGAACTGGCAGCTTCTGCAGAACTCCCACCACTGACTGCTTATCTGAGCATCTGTTAAACATCTTGCTTCTGTGAAGCCCCCATGTCTCCCTGTAGCTACTGAGGTCCTCCAATACCTGAGTATAATCATAGCCAGCTGTGAGTTGGAGTGGGCTGTAAACTATTTCTGAGTATTCATTTCTGGTGGACTTTCTTGAACATTTCTGCTTTAGAAATTAACTCAATCTAAATCCTCTCTCACATACATGCCCAGAGCATTGTTTCCTAGGTTGCTCTAAATCCTGCCAAGATGATAGTCAATAATAAACATAACAGCTGGTGACCATGAAGCATAAGGTGAACCTTGAGCCTCTGAAAATACATAGGGTCTAGGTAGTACATGATGAGGCTGGAACTCAGTAACCCTGGGCCAGATGATTCATGTTCCAGGCAATCCAATAGGGAATGATCTGGGTGCCTCTCTCTTCCTTCCACATCTCTTAGTTTGGATGAGGAAGGTGAAGGAATACTGTTGAAAAATTGCACCCTGTTTCTGCTACAGGTTACTCTAGCAATGGCACCCTGGGACTTTCTGCCAACTCTTGTTCTTATTAGCATGCTTATGTATGCAGCCTACACTCATTTAAACATGCAGAGATGAGATCTATACAGTTGACCAATGTTTATGGCAATAGTCTCCCTATTATTTAGAAGAAGGAGGATGAAGAGGGGGAGGAGGAGGAGGAGAAGGAGGAAGAGGGGGAGGAAGAGGAGGAGAAGGAGGAGGAGGAAAAGAAGAAAAGAAAAACCCTTCAGGAAATATGGTGTTTTATTCTGAATGCCAATATAACAGTGGATATAAAGATTGGTAATTTATAATCTTTGACATTACATAAATACATATAGGAATTGTAGAAGTTGATGGATGTTTTATTTATAATTATATTGCAAATTGTTATTTTTAATATCTATGTTGTCAATTGAAACCTTTTTTGTGTACATTTCAGTCAAAATGATTGTATGGGATGTATATGTCTATATTTTGTGTCATAGTATCAGGACATGAGCTGCTTTGCCTTGGTGCAGTAGTTTGCATGCCCCTGTCCTTCCCAGCAAAAATAATTCTTTTATTTTAAACCAGGGTTGTTGCTGTTGCTGTTGTTGTTGTTGTTGTTGTTGAGATTTATTTATTTCATATATGTGGATACATTGTTGCTGCCTTCAGACACACCAAAAAACGACATTGGATCCTATTACAGGTTGTGAGCCACCATGTGGTTCCTGGGAACTTAACTGAGAATTCCTGGAAGACCAATCAGTGCTTGTAACAGCTGAGCCATCTCTCCAGCTCCACAGAAAGAACTCTTGTCCCCCCAAACCCCTCATTCATGGCCGTCTGGATCACAGCTTGTCATCTCTTCTTTATAGATTACATTCTCCCCTATTTGCATTATCACAATTGTATCATGGATTGCCACATCTATCTTGCAAGATAGGAAAGTTATATTTGTGAGTCACTGGATTAGGAATTGCCTCTTGTCTGATTCTTCCAGACTTATACAAGTGAACTTTCAAACTGCCCTCCTGGTCTGAATAAGAGATAGAATATATACCCAGCTCAGTTCTAATGTGTGCAGTGTTGAGTTTTCAAATCTCTGCAGCTGAACAGGCAGCAGTTGACACATCTGGCAGAAAGCCACCTTGTGTCGCCACTAAGCAGAAAGTGAAATATATGTCTCTACTACATAGACACGCTTCCATATCCATGCTCTGGTGGTTCATCTTCACTCTAAACTTGTTGGAATTTATAATCACCATAAAATTGCATCTGTCATGCATGTATGAACATGTTTACAGAAAGGTTAAATGAATAAGTAAACCTACCTAAGAATGGCAGTACTATGCCATGGGCTGGCCTACCAGAATGAATGAAAAGAAGGAAGTGAGTTGAGTGCCAGCATTCACATTCCCTGCTTCCTAGATGTGGATTTCATATGACCCACTTGTCTTATGTTCTTACACCCATTCATTTCCCACCATAATGTAATATACCTTCAAACACTGGACACACAGAAGCCCTTCTTTCCTTACAGTGTCAGTGGCACAGATTTTTATTTTTATTTTTATTTTTATTTTTATTTTTATTTTTATTTTTATTTTTATTTTTATTTTTATTTTTATTTTTATTTTTATTTTTATTTATTTATTTATTTATTTATTTATTTATTTATTTATTTTTGTAGCAACAGGAAAAGTGAATTGTTATTTTCTTTCTTGATGGTGCCCTGTGTAACAACACCTAGATGATCCCAATGCATCCCAGTGGATGGAGACCAAGCACACTTTGGGGAAGTATAGATTCTGATTTGGTGCTGGTTTGTGCTGCCTGTTAGTTCTGCATGCTTTCTGACCTCTAGCTTATTCATCAAAGATGACACTAAAAGTTTCCCTGTCAAACACATAAAAGGACTTACACAGAAGTTTCATGTAAACACAATGCATGCCTTGTTTATCTAGAATTTAGTACAACTAAATGGTGTTTCCTTGTCTAATTTCAATTTTCAGTCAATCGTGTGTGTGTGTGTGTGTGTGTGTGTGTGTGTGTGTGTGTGTGTGTGTGTGTGTGTGTGTGTTTGTGTGTGTGTGTGTTTGCATGTGGAGACTAGAGATCAACCTTGCATGTCTTGCTTAGACATTTACTACAATATTTTTGACACACAGTATCTCACTGGAACCTGATGCTTGCTGACTAGGCTAGACTAATGTCTGAATTTAGACACATGTGACCATTCTAATTTCTTATTTGGACTTTACTGTCAGATGACATCTTAATTTCTTCCTTTCTTACCTGTTTTCTGTAGTTTGTTTACTTTCTCCTAAAAGTTGATTTAGTAACAACTTTACCTAGCAAAATGGTTGCCTATTTGAGTTGCATGTGAGAACATGACCAGGTGAAATTTGCAAAGCAGACACTTGATAGTTGCTTTATTACTTAGACAGCTTTACTTAGTAGACACGTTTTCTATCATTCTTATTTTTGCATATGTAGTGTAGTCAACTAAGTATATGTTGTGAATTAAAGAGTGATGGGATGGGTGCCTCACCTAAAAATAGCTCACTATTTGCTGACATTTTACCTAACAACTTTGTCAGACAAGCTTCCATTGCCCTAGCCAGGGAAACATCCCAGGAGGTAGTACTTTGTAAAGAACTAAGCATTTCCTTTGTCCAACCTTTTAAGTGATCTGTTAATCCCTTCCAATTTGGAATAATTTTGCAGACTTGATCATCCAGCTATTGTGTAGACACTTGCAGTAGGCAGGGACTTCCCACTTTCATGGTTAACTGGCCCTACTGTCTGTAAAGCTCTGTGTTTTGGAGAGCCCTAGTAAGCTCTAGGTGTCTAAATATCAGAAGAAAAAAAATGACTATAGGAAGGTCTCAGAGTTCTCCTTCCCTAAGATGCCTTTAATATTGTAGAGTCTATATTTCCCCATCAATTCTCAACTCAAATTTATATTTATCATCATCCTTACTAGCAAATAAAAGATTTTCTTACTTCTCTGGGGATCCATCTTTTAATTATAAATGTTCTCTTAACATTTCATGTTCTCTTGTTTATCTTTAAAACAGAATTCAAAACCATGACTTTTTCTCACTTTCATTAAAAATTTCTTTTGTGTATCAAATTCCTTGAATATCTAATATAGCTCTTGCTTCAGCTTATGCCCACCCAAATATCTATGTATACCTTTGTCTTATCATCCATTCATGCATCCATGTGTGCATTCATCAATCTTTGATGCATACATACGAGTTCTGTTTCTACATTTTGTATTCATGTGTGCCTTTATTTATTTACTAACAAATATATTTTCTATATTTTTGATAAAGGATGAGATAGAGAACATTTGTTCTCTGTGTGGTATCACTAATAAACTGAACAAACAATTGTTTCAAATAAACAAAAACAAAACCATTTTCATGACACAAGTGCTATCTGCCTTCCAGTATTACTGGAGATACTATTCTTGGCAGGATCTCCATAGTAACCATATTTAAGTATTATCTGATAAAGATGTTTCTCAGCCCTTGATTGCAGGGTGGAGCTTAAGGTGACAATGATGTTGCTGACCATCCACAATATCCAGTACCATTGAGAACAGACAATACTTTTGCCTTCATGGCATTGATAAACAAATCTGTACTTGTGTTTAAACCTCCAGAGAATAATAACCCCAATAAGTTTCTATCAAATGGCTTTCTTCCCTATACAAAAATGTTCTCATTTTGACTGTGACATAAGAGTAGCAGAATTCTAATAGTAATAGCACCTAGATACAAATGTTATTCATAGTGCTAGTATATCAATAATAATTATGTTTTCGTATCTTGTCACTTCAAGACTAAACTGTCACCAAACATATTATATCAAATCAAAGTGAGTAAAGGGCTAGAAAATTGGTTGATATATAAATATATATGCATATATATATATATATATATATATATATATATATATATGCAATTAAGAATTTAAATAGCTATTATGTTCTAGTTGACAGAATTGCTTAACATTAAATTTCTCAAATATTGTAATTCATTATAATTGTTCATTATTTATTCCAAATTCCCCTTACCTTCAACTAAGACCTGACCTGATCAACATTCTTTAGCAAATGGGATAACTTGTACATGTACTTTTTTTTTTTTTT
>CM052711.1:80078137-80091480 GCA_028551405.1 Uromys caudimaculatus | reverse complement strand
ATCCTTTGAGTATAGGAAGGTTACTGATTTGTTTGAGTTAATTTTATATCCGGCCACTTTGCTGAAGTTGTTTATCAGCTGCAGGAGTTCTCTGGTGGAGTTTTTCGGGTCACTTAAGTATACTATCATATCCTCTGCAAATAGTGATAATTTGATTTCTTCCTTACCAATTTGTATCCCTTTGACCTCCTTTTGTTGTCTAATTGCTCTAGCTAGAACTTTAATTACTATATTAAATAGATAGGGAGAGAGAGGGTAGCCTTGCCTAGTCCCTGATTTTAGTGGGATTGCTTCGAGTTTCTCTCCATTTGGTTTGATGTTGTCTGCTGGTTTGCTCTATATTGCTTTTACTATGTTTAGGTATGGGCCTTGAATTCCTGATCTTTTCTATCTTTATCCTTGTCTCACATCCGTCTTGATCTGTGCTTTTTGAAAAGTTGACACTTGTACCTGTCCACTGTACTTTGATCTATGCCTTATGTTAATTTCTTTCCACATTTCATTTTCAATATCAGACCTCTTAAAAATGCTTCCCACTTCTGAGAGCCTGTAGTAGTGTTTTGATACACATGTGTATTGGCCAGCCTTCTCACTGACTGTAGGACTGTTAGGCATCATTCTTGCTTTCAGTCATTGGCTGCCAGCCAATAAACACTCTCAGTATCTTCCCTATGCAGGTGTCCTCTGTTATTTACTAAAGATTCTGACATGAAGAAAAGACATTTGTGAAGAAATGACATGTTCAAGGGACTGGACAGATTGCTTCAGGTATAAAACCCTTGTCCTGCAAATTTGAGGACCTCTGTTCAGATCCGCTGAACAAATGTCAACTGGATGCTGTGGATTGGTAATCACAACATTCCTACAAGTTGGAAAGTAGAGCCAGGAAAAAGAGTGAAACTGTGGAGATGAAAGGTGTTCTGTGAAAAGGACCAAAATCAGCAATGTATTAAAAATTCATGTGGTTCCTACAAGGGAATTTTTCATTAGTGAATACTTACTAAAATCCTGTTGTTACACAGGACTGTTATTCTCATTACTCTCCAAAGCAATTTTAATAAATGAAATATCATTATCACGGTTTTGTTGATGAGAAAAATTAAAACTTAAAAATGTAGAACTTGTCTAATATTACACAGCTAATAATTAAGTTGCAAGTATATATTTTTAAATTCTATTATGAGTAAATTTAAACAGAAATTCAACATCTCTCACTCATCTACATTGATTGACAGCATCATGCATTCTTATTTTATCTATCACATCCCATATTCCTTTGGGGGCAGGGAAATATTTTAAACAAATTTAGGATGCCATGTACATTCACCAAAATCATTTCAGTATGTGCCTGTCATTAATATGAGCTCAAGTGAAGCATTAACATGATGACTTTCTGCTATTGCTCTTACGTTTATCATCCATTTAAGGGTCTCTCATGCTTTGGAAGGAAGTAGTTTTACGAACTGAGCCATTTTGGTAGCCCTTAGGAAATTGTAGGAGTGGAAGTCCTGAAGAGGCAGCTCAGTAGTTAAAAGCACTTTCTGTTCTTGCAGTCGAACAGGTTCAATTCCCAGCACTTAAATGGCATCTCACAATTCTGCATAATTCCAGATCCAAGTTATTTGAAAATTGCTAGCTTCCACAGGCAC
Source organism: Uromys caudimaculatus (assembly GCA_028551405.1). Taxonomy (NCBI): domain Eukaryota; kingdom Metazoa; phylum Chordata; class Mammalia; order Rodentia; family Muridae; genus Uromys; species Uromys caudimaculatus. The sequence continues at coordinate 80,089,831 of CM052711.1, read as the reverse complement.
AACACACACACACACACACACACACACACACACACACACACACACACACACACAGAGAGAGACACACGCATGTACATAAACAAAAATAAATATCATCTTTAAGAAGGTGCCTTTGAAAAAAGTGTCTATAGGCATGTGCTTGTGTTCAGGTGAGGACATTTGCCTGAAGACCATAGAACAACCTCGGGGATCATTTCTTAGATGCTACTTAGCACATATTATAGAGACAGGTATCTCTCACTGAATCTGGAATCGACCAATATTAATAGGTGGGGAATTGCTAGCCAGAGACCAGTCCTAAAGCTCTGCTGGTTCTTTCTGGAAGGTAGTTGATGGGGCAAGAACATTGGTGAAAGGTGGGGAGAGAACTTGGTTCTGCAAGACTAAACATTGCTTTCTATATTTTACCTGTCTGTGTTATTCCAACGCCAGAAGCTGCAGACCTCAGGAGATTAATACCCAATTGTTAAACAGCAAAGGATTAAGTAAAGAGGTCCTTTGTTTTTCTTTCCCATGTCCTCCTCCCTGGATGCTAAGGCTGGGACTTTATTTCACTCCTTGTCAGCTAGAGAAAGCTCATAGGAAAATAACATACACTTTGTCATTTCTAAGAAAAAGAAAAAAAGGAGAAAATCTATCTCTAAGATAAAAACCTATCTGCGTATTTTGCTTTTATTCATCCTCTATTCTCCATCTCTTGTATTCTCCTTCTGCCTCAATTTCTAATTCCCCTTCTGTCTTAGTTTCCAATTCTTCTTCTGCCTTACTTTCTAATTTTGCTTCTGCTTCGTTAATGTCATTGTTCCAAATTTTTGTAGTTTTTTAGGAGAATAGATCACATGATATTCCAAGCATTTTCCTTTTTCCCAAAACTTCACAAAAAAGCTAAAAAATAAATTCAAATCATAAACTGAATAAGATATTACAACAGAGATATTTATATGTGTTTCCATTAAGACAAGTTATCTAACTAGACATTCATTATTTGCCAGGTTCACTTAAAGTTAAAATATATAATTTTTATGTCTAGGGTATGTCATGGTATGTTAAGAGGCAAATTATATGTGTAGTGTCTCAATAGTACTAAAGTTTTATATTCATAAATACAGCCAAGATTTTTACTTCTGTCCTTGCAATTACTTCCTTTTATGAACTTTAATTATTATTTTTGAAATCAAAAGGATGCATTCCTTAATTATAAATATCTCTTCTTTCTATCTTAGTGCAAAATGTCCATGCCATGTAAAGACTTGCAGAGTGTTAATTGCAGTTTTGATATTATAGACTGCTCTAATTGTAGCCCTTTTTATAAAGGGTTCAATAACCATTAATATAAATTTAAGAATTCTTATAAAATAATCATTAGGAATTTTAAAAACATGTATTTGTCTATATAGCATCGCTAGGATCTTTGTTTATCTTTTGAAAGTTGCCCGATCATGTGAGCTAATTATCATGCATAGTTATATTTTGATGATAGGAAAGGAATATCAATAGGAAGAATCAATCCTGAGAAGTCCTTTCTTGGGCCTAGCCTCCAAGAGCTCATGCATTGCAGTCCATGGTGAATTATCTCAGGAAAATCAACTGCCTAGCCTTTAGCATCTCCTAAATGGTTTCTGGTAGGGGCTTTGCAGAGAGTCTGAAGTATCAACCTATTTTTGCCTCCAAATGCTTGTGCCAGTACACTCATAATTTTGCATGAGTTCTGGGGAATCTGTTTATCATATTTATATAGGTAAACACTTTACCAACTGAGACTTTGATAGTATTTTTCTTTATTTGTGTTGTTTTGTTACTGAGGGCAAATGATAAGAGCTATTCACAATGCCTCTCTGAACATTTGTTGTTGTTTCTAAGGCAACAATTATCTTTGTGCAAACAATTATTTCATTATATATAAGCTTACACATTTCTGTATTTCCATCATTTATTATATGGTCACTTCAATACTCCCATTTATTTTATGTGTTTATGTTTTAAGAAAATCAGACAGTACTCAACCCTGTATAATCTACCAGAATATGAGCTGGCTACCAAGTAGCAACAGGCACAATGCCATTCATATCAGACATAATTTTATTATGCTACTCTTAACTGTGTGATTTAGAATTTTTATTGTTTATTTCTGGATATTCTATTAATATATATTTAGTATATCTGATAACATGTTACTGACACTGGAAAAAATATTGCAGGGGACTATTGTAGTTACCATTCTCCAATAATAAGAAATTTTCTTTTATAAATGATTTAATGCTATGGAAATATGATTACTATCTAAGAGACTTGTGATTCTGTTTTTTTTTTTTAACCTATTGAATCTTATGATCATAGATTGGTACATTATTAAGCAAAACCACAGATTATGTTCACCCTGTGGCTCCAAGAGCTTCAGGTGGCTGAATCTGTCAGCAGACAGTTATGAATATGGCCTAACACAAACTTGTAAGCTTCCCACACTGTGAGACTTCATTTGCAAATTTTATTTTGTAACTTTGTTTTGGAGTTATTGAGTGTGAAATTTCAGGTAAGAGCACAGTGTCTAAACATGTGTGCTCATGTGTGGGTGTGTGTGTATTTGTGTGTGTATGCACATGTACTGTGTATATATCTGTAGGGACATATATATATGTGTGCATGAGTTTTCACATGTGTGCATATTAATGAGGGGTCAAATATTGATATCTGGCAAATTTGTTCATTGTTTCCCACTTTTTCATGTAGTCAAGGTCTCTCACTGATTAAGCCAGTCTAACTAGGTAACTTGATCTGAAGAATTCCAGCCTATGCTTCTTGCAGATTCTTAGATTATACATGTGCCTCCACACCCACTTACCCCTACAAAGGTGATGGGCATCTTTACTTCCTGAACCCTTGTTCTAGCTGAAGTCCATACATTTAAATTTCTACTGAAATGAAAAATTAAATTGTGCAGAAATGAAAACAGGGTCTAAATACTCTAGTTCTTCTTGAATTTAAGGGTTTAGCAACACTCTTAATTTCATTCCTTCCACTGTTGGAAGAGAAAAGGCAGGGACCATTGCTGGTCATCCAGGGCCACTTTATAGTGATTTTCTTTTGAGAACTGATTCACCACAGTAGTCATTACAGATTCTGATCATTCAAATGGTGAATGGTTAGGCATAATGAGTAGCTGATTTTCCAAGTACTGTCTTTGTTTTTATTCTATTGATGAAGATGTATCAATTTTTTCTTTTTCTTCTTTCTTATTCAAACATTCGTTTTTATTTTTTATTGGATATTTTATTTATGTACCTTTCACATATTATCCTCTTTCTGGGTTTCTCCTCCTGAAAAACTCTATCTCATCTCCCCTTTCCCGGCTTCTATGAGGGTGATCCCTAGTCCATCTACCCAATTCGGCCTCACCGCCCTGGCATTTTCTAACACTGGGGCATCAAGCCTTCACAGGAACAAGGGTCTCTCCCCCATTGATGCCCAACAAAGCCATCCTCTGCTACACATGCAGCTGGTGTCATGGGAGCCTCCATGTGTATTCTTTGGTTGGTGGTTTAGTTCCTGGAAGCTTGGGGGGGGGGTCTGGTTGATTGATAATGTTATTCTTTCTATGGGTTGCAAACCCTTCCATCTCCTTTAGTCATTTCTCTAACTCCTCCATTGGGTACCCCATGCTTAGTCCAAGGGTTGGCTGCGAGCGTCTGCCTCTGTATTTGCCAGGCTCTTAAAAAGACTCTCAAGAGACAGCTACAACACACTCCAGTTAACAAGCACTTCTTGGCACCCAAAATAGTATCTGGGTTTGGTGTCTGTATATGGGATGGATCCCCAGGTAACTTATAGAGAAAAATCATTTAACTGGAGAATTTTTATAGTTTCAGAGGGTTCATTCTTGACCATTGTGTTGGTAGCAAACAGGCAAATAAGGTACTCAAGCAGTACCTATTAGCCAGTATTTTATCTAAAAGATGGAGAAAGGTGGAGAGTGAAATTAGACATTACATAGCTTTTTAAAATCTTAAAGACCATTCCCAGTGACATATTTGTCCCAACAAGATTACACACACTGAAACCATATCACATATTCCCATGTTAATTTCTAAATCAGTCCATCAACTTGAAACTAATCATTCAGATATATGAGCCCATGGTGGCCATTCTTATTAAAACCATCACAAGCATTATATTCATTCCTTCATTCCTCCCCCATGCTTCTGGGTTTAAGAGAACATGTGCTGAAACTCAGGAGGAATCTGAGCCTGCTTGCTGACCTGCTTTCTGGAGCAAGGAATCAGTTTCTTCAATATAACAAGGAATTAGGTGAGTAAACACAGTATTTTCTCTCCAGCCCCAAGAGAGTTACTGTTGTTGGCATCAGGGAAAAACTGTAGATTGGAAGTGACTCATTGCTTCCCAGGAGCTTGGTCAGGTACTGCGGTGGAAACAAAATATGTTTCTATGTGGTCATGTGAATAACTGAAAATAATTTTCTTCCTGGGCTTTTGAAATGGAAACATGTTTTAAAAACTTTCTAGAGAAATAAAATTAAATTTTCAGGAGACACTGTGGCCTGGCTTCTTCACACTCTATGATATTGGGGACTTGGGGAAAAATTGCCCTTATACCCTATTTCTTTAGAAAGAGTTGGGTTCTTTCAGATGCCTTCCTCACCTCTATGCTTATAATGTTGTTACTAAGTCTAGCTTAGAATGTCAAGATTGACAGTCTTCCCAAAGGGTGGCACTAAGTATTTACAATTGTAGTGTAGTAACCACCATCCCAAACTTTTCCAGAAAATGCAGAGATGAAATGATTTCTATACATAGGTATTTGGGTGAGGAAGAGAGAGTTGTGCCAATGACACCCAACACAGAGAGAGAAGGGTACGAGGCCAGTTATATCCAAGAACAGAGAGTACACAGAGAATGAGGAAGTATTGCCATTTTAAGACACACGAACTCCAAAGTGATAGCCAAAGCTTCTCTTTCTTTCCATCATTGCCCCTGCAGAATAGTTGTTTATAGTTCATATAGTATAAGAGTTTGGAAAAGTAACTGTCAGTGGACTGGTTGTAGTGTGCATAAACACAAAGCACACTTGCCACTCTTTCCTGTGCTCTTATCTTCGTGGATTTGGGGCAGAGATGGTAGATAAAGGACTCAGAAAGGACTACTGCAATAGTCATAAATGTTGGATAATGTATACTTTCGATGTGGCTCATGGTCTTATCAAGCATCTTTATATTTCCCTGTGTGGAAACTGGCTTTTACCCACTGGCTGAGTGGATAACAGGTGGCATCTGAAATCACCATTAGAAATGCCATGTATTCGTGAAAGATCACTCCACCAGTTCCATACATGGGATCCAAACATCATGGCTCTTTGAAATCCAGATACTTCTCCAAAACTTCCATTCTGCACTAATAAACATATCTGTTTTTAAAAAAACAGATTTTGTATGATGACATTACATAAAATGCTTTGTTTATGGCTGTGTTGTTTTATTTGTGTTTATCTTGTGTGTGTTTGAGTCTATGCATTTTTATGCATATGCCTGTAAACATGCAGTTAATTGTCTACTCATGTGCAGATCAGGTTTCACATTAAAATGCTTTTCCTCTACTTGTCTCATCTTATTTTCAACTTCTTTTCTTTATTTGCATAGTTGTGTGCAAGTTTGTATAAGCCACATTTGTGAGTGTATCTTCAGAGATAAGAAGAATGTGCTATGCCCCCTGGAGTTAAAGTTCCACAATTCCTTTGGAAGAGCAGGAAGTGTTTTTAACCTCTGAGCCATCTCTCTAGCCCTTCACTTTATATTTGAGGCATATCTCCTCCTGAACATATAATTCACCATTTGATGGCTGGCCAGTGAGATCCAAGTATCTGTCATTGTCTTCCAAATGCTTAGCTTACAGAAACGTTGCATCACACTCAGCTTTTACATGGATGCAGGGGTTCTAAGCTCAGGTCCTCATTCAAACTTCTTGGCTGATAGATGGCTCCCCAGCACACCTGACCTTTGCTTGAGGAACAGGCAAGACCTGAGGAAACATAATGGACTAATTGTGCTCTGAGGCAGAATATGCCACAACAGGAATATTCACCTTGCTTGCAAGAACTTCTTACTTGTGTTTAAAGAAAAGCAAATCTTGTGTTGGGTAAATCAAAAATCCACTACATTCAATTTCGTTCATATTGATATCAACTGAATTTTTTACAAATTTTCCTTTGGTTGCTCAGAATTCTAAGCTGAGTGTCCTTTTTAGGATCCACAGTTAACTGCCTAATAGAGAAATGAGTGAAACGTGAGAAGAGAAACAGCAAAGTGTGCAAGGAATGTACAATCATAGCTGCATGAGAGGCCTGTGTGGTGGTGATAGCTTCTATTTACTCACAGGTCTCTCTTTTGCTCCATGGAAAGCAAGTTCTGCAGTCTTACCAACATACACACTCCTTTGTCTGAGTTAGGTTTGAAAACTGGAGGTTCCTACCAAAGAAAGCTCACTGGCTGTTTGTAATTTTCAAACTATAGCATAGCTGTCTGGCTTTGGAGAGAAATCACTATCTTAATAGAAGAACACAGAGAGTATATCTAGTTCCTTCTTAAAATTTCTTTCTCTCTTCTCTTGTGTCTTTCATTTCCATAAGTCTGTCTGTCTCTCTGTCTCTGTTTCAATGTCTTTCTGTGTCTCTCTGTCTCTCTGTCTGTCTCTGTCTCTGTCTCTCTCTACCTGTGTGTGTGTGTGTGTGTGTGTGTGTGTGTGTGTATCAGCTAAACTGGCTTATTGATACAAGCAATCTATCCTTCTCTACTCTACCCTTGAAACTAACCCAAATCCTCCTGCTTGCATGCAGATATTCTACTCAGTCAGCTATCTTCCCAGGCCCTCAAATTCATTTGTTGGAAGACAAAAACACATTTCATGTGGGAAATAAAGATGAACTCATGGTTACTAGATTGTTGTTTATCGAGAATATCAGGACAACCCTGACACAAGAGTCTCAAATCCAGAAAACCCAGGCAGGGGGTCTGGCATACACAAAAACAATACTGCAGTTTTGATGCTGGATTGGTTGCTTTTTATTCTATCCAAAGAATACATATTAAAACTGAAAAATGAATCACACTCAACAACTTTGGACTGTTCAGTCATTAACTACTCAAGCAGAAAATTCAACAAATACTAGTTGAATATATGATAAATGCGAGTAATCACTATGGAGCTTAAAGTTATGACAGATAGTGAAATGTCAGTGAAGGAAGAAGTATGTAAAGAGGACAGACTGAATGAGGAGAGGATTAGAGCTGCTTCTGTGTGTGTGTGTGTGTCTGTGTCTGTGTGTCTGTGTGTCTGTGTGTCTGTGTGTGTATGTCTGAAAGTGTGTGTATGGGGGAGTATTGGAAGCCAGAAGAAGACATGGAATATCCTACTTTATTATGTTTCACTTTATTCCCTGAGACAGGCTTTTAACTTGGAGCTAGGAAGACAGAAAATTTCAATTATTTTCTCTATCCCCCTCATAATTTTGAGGTTACAGCTGCATATGCAGTCACACCTAGATGTATTTCTGGGAGAACTAGGAGTTAAACCTTGGATACTCAAACTTGTGCAACAAGACTCCTTAACACACAGAACTATCTTTCTAGTGCAGAATTGCTTTCCAGTAAAGCTCATCAATAAGGTGTCCTTTGACTAGACAGAAAGTCAGCCATAATAAAGCTTTCTGGAGAAACATGGAGTGTAGGTTACGGGCAGCATGTGCTTGATGTCATTATTAGAGAGGAATGAGCAGTAGGTTTGGAGTTTTAAAATAGGAAATGAGAGGCCAGGGAACAATTTTAATTGTGACTCTGGGGTTGGTAGGGCAAGGGTTGAGGAACAGAGAATCCTCCATATGTCTGTGTCTTTGCAGCTGGAAGCTATCTCAAGAACATGGGAACTAAGTATCGATGAGATAGGGCTAGCTTTCTGAACTGTGTTACCGAAGAGTGTACAAGTAGCAGTGAAGATGTATCTGGAAATGGGAATGAGAAGAAAAGGTCAGTAAAATAATAGGATGGCTAAGGAAAAGCAGACTTTGAACAAAATTGAAGGAATATAGGAGTCAGTATTCCACATCCAAACACTGGAGAGTTGTGGACTCAAGAGAAGATGTCACCTTCTGTTTCCACTTTTACAACTTCTGATATCAGTGTTCACACTTCTCTGTGGTTAGAAGCAGAAGACCTTTCTTCCATTATGGAAAAGTCAGTGTTTTCACATTTTCATGATATAGTGATTATTGTCTTAGTCTATTTAGGATCCTATAACAAAATATGAAAGACTATTTTTTGTTTGTTTGGTTGGTTAGTTGGTTGTTTGGTTTGCTTATTTGTTTGTTTGTTTTTTTTATTTGCTTGATATCAGGTATTTTTGATTTTGTTTTTCTTTATGTAAGTAATAGGACTTTTATATTTACAATTTGAAGGGAAAAGTGGTCCAAAATCAAGGTCTTGGCAGGCTTAGTGCCTGGCAAGGGCTATCATTTTCTCCATGGATGCTGCCTCTAGCTAATTTATCAGGCGGTGGAAGGGGTATACCTCTCTGTTGTAATTCTTCTCGAGTGTATCATTGTCAATTATAAAAGCCCCACAGGACCTGGGGCACTGGCTCTGCACCTACTCCTACAACACCCAAAGGGAACTCAACTCCCGTGTGCTCTGAAATGCCCAGGAACACAGGTGAAGCTACAACATCTGCTCCAAGAACTGTAGTAACTGGGACCCCAGAGGGACCCAGGGATGCTGGAACTCCATCCAGTCATAGTCATGGGTCCCTTACTGTTTGAACCTGTGCCTAGAGAAGGCCTGGGGCGCTGGCACTGCTCCCACTCCTACAACACCCAGAGTAAGCTGGACTCCGAGGTGATCTAATATGCCCCGGAACACAGGTGAGGCAAAAACATCTGCCCCAACACCCAGAGTAAATGGGACCCCCAGGATCCAGGGATGCAGGAACCCCTGCCTAGCCAGTGGCACTGGTTCATTCCAGTTTGAACCTGCATCTGGAGCAAACCTGGAGCATTGGCTCCGCACCCACTCCTACAAAACTAAGAGGGAGCCGAATTCCTGGTCCTCTGAAATGGCAAGGATCACAGGTGCTCTGATACACTCTGGATCACAGACCACAAAGGAAGCTTGATTCACAAAATAATGGATTCACCCAGAATTCCTGTAGCTCTAACACATTCAAGATCACAGTTGACGCCGCAACATCTTTCCCAAAACATGGAGTAACTGGGACCTCCACAGGAACCAGGGAAACGAACCATTGCCCAGCCAGAGGTTTGGGTTCCTTCCAACTTGTGGCTGTGCCTGAAGATGACCCAGTGCTCTGGCTCTTCACCTACTGCTGCAACACACAGAGATAGCTTGACTCCCAGGAGCTCTGACACACCCAGGTTCTCAGTATCACAGTATCCCAGAATCACAGGTCCCAGAGGCAGCTGGACTACAAGGAGTTCTGACACAACCAGGATCCCAAGAGGGACAGGCTCCAGTCAGAGACAGCAAGAGTAGTTAGCACTAGAGATAACCAGATGGTGAGAGGCAAGCTCATGAACATAAGCAACTGAATCCAATGCTACTTGATAACATCAGAACACAGTTCTCCAACCTCACCAAGTTCTGGATATCCTAAGACATCTGAAAAGCAAGATATAGATCTAAAATCCCATCTAATAAATATGATAGTGGAATTTCATAAAGACATTAATACCTCAAAGAAATACAAGAGAACACAGATAAACAAATAGAAACACTTAAAGAGGAAACTAATAAATCTCTTAAAGAAATGCAGGAAAACACAATCAGACAGATAAAGGAATTGAACAATAGCAACTGGAATCTAAAAATGGAAACAGAAGCATTAAAGAAAATACAAAGGGAGACAACCCTGGAGATGGAAAAGAGGAGTAGGAAAGAGATCAGGAGTCACAAATGCAAGCATCACCAACAAAATACAAGAGATAGAAGAATCTCAGGCATAGAAGATACCCTAGAAGAAATTGACACAACCGTCAAAGAAAATACAAAAAGCAAAAAGCTCCTAACTCAAAACATTTAAGAAATCCAGGACACAATAAGAAGACCGAAACTAAAAAAAATAGGTATATAAGAGAGTGAAGATTCTCAACTCAAAGGGCCAGCTAACATCTTCAACAAAATTAAAGAACAACACTTCCCTAACCTAAAGAGATGCCCACCAACATACAAAAAGCCTACAAAACACCAAACAGATGGGACCAGAAAAGAAATTCCTCCCATCATATAATAATTAAAATCCAAAATGCACAGAAAAAAAGAAGAATATTGAAAGCAGTAAGGGGCAAAGGTTATGTATCATATAAAGGAAGACCCTTCAGAATTACACCAGACTTCTCAATAGAGATTCTAAAAGCCAGATCTTTGGCAGATGTGATACAGACCCTATGAGAACAAAAATGCCTGCCTAGCCTACTATATCCAGCAAAACTCCCAACTATCATAGAGGGAGAAACCAAGATATTCCATGACAAAACCAAAATTAAACAATATATTTCCACCAATAAAAGGAAAACTCCAACACAAAGAGGGAAACTACATCCAAGAAAAAGTAGGAACCTGATATTCTCAAAACAATCCCAAAAGAAGAGAACTACACAAGCATAATTCCACCTGTAACAACAAAAATAATAGGAAGCAACAATCATTGGTCCTTAATATCTCTCAACATCAGTGGACTAATTCCCCAATAAAAAGATATAGACTAGAAGGCTAGATACATAAACAGGACCCAACATTTTGCTGCACACAGGAAACTCATCTCAGTGAAAATGACAGACACTACCTCAAAGTAAAAAGCTGGAAAAATTGTTCCAGGCAAATGGTCCCAAGAAACATGCTGGAGTATCAATTCTAGTATCTAATAAAATAGACTTTCGATGAAAATTTATCAAAAAGTTGGGGAAGGACACTACATAGTCATCAAAGGAAAAATCCCAAGAGACCCTCTCAATTCTGAACATGAATGCTCCAAATGCAAGGGCACCCACATATGTAAAAGAAACATTAATGAAACACAAATCACACATTGAATATCACACAATAATAGTAGGAGACTTTAACACCACATGTTCACCAATGGAAAGAGAAACTAAACAAAGACACAGTGAAACTATCAGAAGTTATAAACCAAATGGACTTAACAGATATCTACAGAACATCACCACAACACATTTCATCCAAAACCAAAATAATATACCTTATCAGCACCTCATGGTACCTTAAACAAGCCTCAACATATGCAAGAAGATTGAAATAATCCCATGAATCCTATAAGATCACTACAGACAAAGGCTCGTCTACAACAACAAAAACAAAAGGAAGCCCACATACACATGGAAGCTGAACAGCTATCTACTCAATGATAACTTGGACAGGGAAGAAATAAAAAAAAAGAAAGTAAAGATTTTAGAATTTAATGAAAAGGAAGGCACAATATACCTAAACTTGTGGGACACAATGAAAGCAGTGGTAAGAGGAAAACTCATAACTCTGAGTGCTTCCATAAATGTCCAAGTTTCACTTAACAGTAACCGCTGGACTAAGAGTGAGGTACCAGATGGAGGGGTTGGAGAAAGGTCTGAAGGAGCGGAGGGAATTGGCAGTCCCATGGAGGGAGCAAGAGT
>CM052711.1:80064149-80078037 GCA_028551405.1 Uromys caudimaculatus | reverse complement strand
AAAAAAAAATCACCAGGTCCAGATGGTTTTTGTGTAGAATTACATCAGACCTTCAAAGAAGACCTAATACCAATACTTCACAAAGTATTTCATAAAATAGAAACAAACGTAATGCCAGCTAATATATTCTATGGAGTCATAGTTAACACTAATGCCTAAATCATACTAAGACTCCACAAAGAAATAGAACTTTTGACCAATTGCTTTCGTGAGTATTGGTTTACAAATAATAAAATTCTTGCAAACCAAATCCAAGAACACATCAGTATGATCATTTACCATGATCAAGTAGGCTTCATCCCAATGATACAGGGGTGGTTCAATATATATAAATCCATCAACATAATCCACTATATAAACAAACTCAAAGGGGGAAAAACACAGTATCACCACATTAGATGCTGAAAAGTCCTTTGACAAAATAGAATACCTCTTCATGGTAAAAAGTATTGGAGAGAATAGAAATTCAGTTCTATACCTATATACAACAAAAGTAATATACAGCAGGCCAATAGTCAACATCAAACTAAATGGGAAGAAACTTGGAGCAATCCCACTAAAATCAGGGACAAGACAAGGCTGACCATTCTCTCCCTACCTATTAATTATAGTACTTTAACTTCTATCCAGGGCAATTAAGCAACAAAAGGAGATCTAAGGGATACAAATTTGAAAGGAGGAAGTCAAGATGTCACTTTTTGAAGGGGATATGATAGTATGCATAAGTGATTAAAAAAATTTATGAGAGAACTCTTACAGCTGATAAACAACTTAAGCAAAGTGGCTGGATACAAAATTAACTCAAACAAATCAGTAGCTTTCCTCTACTCAAAGGATAACTGGGCTGAGAAAAAAATGACAGAAACAATATCCTTTACAATAGGAACAAATAACCAGCAAAGGGTAGAGAGAACCTGCAGAGACTATATCCAGTGGATAGGCATGGCCCCCAGTTGAGAGATGGGGGCCACCCATCCACCTCAAAAAATTAATCCAGAAATCCTCCTGTCAAAAGAAAATGCAGGGACATATTTTGGAGCAAAAACTGAAGGAAAAGCCATCCAGAGAGTGCTCTACCTAGAAATCTATCCCATCTGCTGACACCAAACCCAGACACTATTGTGGTACTTCATAACAAGAGCCTCAGTATAGCTGTCCCCTGAGAGGCTCTGCCAGAGCTGGACTAATACAGATGCAGATGTACACAGCCAAACATTGGACTGAGCACAGAGTTCCCCAATGGATGAGTTAGAGAAAGGACTGAAGGAACTGATGGGGTTTGCAACCCATAGGAAGAACAACAATATCAACCAAACAGACACCCCAGAGCTCCCAGGGACTGTGCCACCAACCAAAGAGTACACAGGAGGTACTCATGGTTCCAGCTGGATATATAGCAGAGCATTACCTTATCTGGCATCACTGGAAGGGGAGAACTTTGATTCCATGGAGGCATGATTACCCAGGATAGGGAAACACTAGGCCCCTGAGGCAGGAGTGGGTGGGCAGGTGGGGACCCACCCTCATAGAGGCAGGAAGAGGAGGAGGGGGATAGGAGAGTAGTGGTATGGAAACTGGGAAGGGGGATAACATTTGAAATGTGAATAAATAAAATAACAACAAAAACAGCAACAAAGATGAAAGATCCACACTCCAAGCTTCATCATTGTTGAAGCCACTCTTTAATTCCTCCATTTCTTATTAAATTTCAACATAGAATATTTGAGAGATATAAATATCTAAGCCTCAGATAATGTATAACTAATAGACTATAAAACAGAGAAGTATACATTGAGATATGGGCAGGGCCGTTTCACTAGTTATGCTAGTCATACATTTGTATTTTATAGTCTTACTGTAGTCAAAATGCAATTTTCTATATGCCATTGATTTGGAGCTTCTAATAATATACTTTTGAAACTCTAAAAGGCAAACTCATAAATGCTATGAACATATAACACCGAGTTGCTGGGGTTGTGCTGTCAGAACATGTATAATCTGAGTACAAAAATAACAATAGCCAATTGTGTGTTTTTATGTAGCTTATTCATTTTTAACCTGTTTGTTCCAAACTGTAATCTTCTAGCTGGGAAATATCTGTGTCTAAAATTTAAATTGTTTCAAAGGTGGACCAAAGTTTTAAAAAAAGAATCAAAGTAGAAAGCTTCAGTTTGACTCACTTTGTTTTCTTCTACAATTTAACTATGTTGTACTTTGAAAAAAATGTTTCACTCATCTGGTTACCAAGATTCTATAACTCTAGCTAACTCCAACCTGTAGGCAAATTTTATGTGCACATCATGCTTGTTGACATCGTGAAACTGAAAGGTTTCATATACAACCACTTTGTGATTGCTTTGCAAATCTGGTGTATAGAAATATTTGTCTAGGGCTTTAAATTACTGATGTGATAGCTTCATTGATTCAGTTACTTGAATAAAAGTCATAGACCATTTTGTTTTTTATTGATTAACTCACAAGCATTATTTATCATACAAACATGTCAGTTTATATTTTGTTTCAATATACCATGTAGATTATTCAACCATCTTTTAAGATGAGAGAATTAAATATTCGATATGTTCCATTGTTCTGAATCCTATTCAAAAAGATAAATCAAGATAATTGTTTGAAATCTTTGTACATTAAACAGTTTATAATATACATCACTTTATTTTTCAACATCAAAACTTTGAACAGAAGAGATGAATTGGCTTACTCTCAGCAGGTATATGCCTAAAGGCTTGGACCAATCATCATAAATCTACCATGCTTCATTCTTAGAAGTAACTTTTGTTAGTTGGCTTGAAATTTTCCAGAATGGGACCCTCCAAATTTTGACACTTTGTCATATTGAATATTTTGAGTTGAAACCAGCTAAGTAAAAGCATACACCGAATAAGTACACTGATCTGCTCCTTTCCTAAACCCTAAGCATACATTTACTTTATTAAGGCATCTTCTCTTCTAATACCTGGGAGATTATAATGAAGCTTCCATAGAGCAAGAGGCAGCACTAACATGAATAGCATACATAAACGTTACAGGATAAACATTATTTACATTAATTTTTCATATATAAACTGTCCTACTTGCATTCACTGACAACATAACACACAACCTAGCACTTCCTGAAAAATAAATGTCATTTGAAATATTGCTTAGATTCTATTACCTTATGGGCATGTCTGTGTTGAATTGTGTTCAGCCCACTTTGGGCAGATCCATCTTTAGCCAGGTTGTCTTGAATTACACAAATAGGTGAGTTTGTCAGGTGAACTTAGTTTAAGTTAGCATGTACAGTTCAGCTGAACTTCCTTGGCTGTGAGTTGTTCATATATAAGTTTCTGTTCTTTCTTCCCTCAGTAACAGATTTTGACCTGTAAGATGAAATAAACCCTTTTCTCTGTATGTTGCTTTTGGTCATGGAAAGTAAAAGGAACTAACTAAAGGAAGTTAGAACAGACACCATCACACAGTTTTCCACCCCACCCATAGAAGCCAAATTTTCCTTATAATTTGCTTGTCTATTGTCTAGATTTTTTTTCATAATTTATCTTCTTTATCAGGGTAATATAGTCCTTTTCCTGAGAATCCCTCTAACTTGTAAGGGTCTAAAACTTTGCCAATCCTTGCAATCAAGTGTTTCCTGTGCCCTGGACAGCTCTCTGCCTGACCCTACTTGTTCTTGGGGGTTGGAGTTGAGTTGGTGAGTCAATGATGACACAATCTCCACAATCAGGGGAGAAATGCTACAGCAAGCTCATCTGAACACTCGTGTAAGCTCCTTTAATACCCTCCACCCACACACCCATTGGGTCCAAGAAAGAATCTATTCTACAGCAGTTTCTGATTTGCTGGCATTATTTGCACCAGCTATCCTTGTTCTCTTAGGCCGTCCTCAATTAGGTCCTCCTGCAGGAAATGGTTTTGCAGCTGCATGGCCCTCAGCATTTACATAGAAGCAACCCTTCTGTTCCTCCTACATATCCACCCTTTGTTTTTTTATTTTGACAACCTACTGGGAGTGGGGTGCAATTGCCTCAACATTGTTGACCCCATCTATGAGGATTTCCAGTATGCTGAACTGAGCCTTTCTTAGGTTGTCCTGTCTTCCAGGATCTTACCTGTCATTGACTACCAGCCATACATACATTCCAGAGGCATGTTACACAATGAGGACATGATGAAAAGCCTACATGGTGGTCTTATGGATCTCTACCATCCATGCTTTGATCACTTCCTTAGGGAGGCCACAATCAGGATTTTTGAGAGAAATCAGCACCTGGAGGGTCACCTTATTAATGAAAGTCTGCCTGGAGATATTCTGTGCAAGACACTTAAATAAAATAATTATTAGTATGAGAATTTTTCACATCATAACAAAAATGGCTATCCACAAGGTGTCAAACAGCTTCTTAATATTGTCCCATTAAATAGACAACCACCCTTTAGGAGAGTAAGGGGGTATAATCAAGAAAATTAGAGGGGCCATATTAATCCCAATTGCTCATAGTGGGGTCTTATCAGAATCTAATGTGATCCCTGTTAATATAGAGAGTAATATTGGAAGCATCATGTGAGGTAAACCTCCACATGTGAGGTTAGATGTGTAAGGTTAGATGATAATATTGGGTATTTCCCAGTCAATTTTATACCTCTCCAGCACACAGCCCCATCTACTTTCATATGACTGAGGAGGCATACACAACAAAATGTGGCCACAGCTTTTGCTATAAGTGTATTTATCAGAGTATGGAGGACAATAATAGATGGCCCAAGTATAATTATGTTGTGGGCAATATTGACCATGACTATCCTAATTTATTGGTGAATGAACTTATTCTCAAACCGAAGTGAAGATTTGAGAAGAGGTTCAAATTGGACCACTCAGTGAGTAGCACCAATGGGAATAGGTGCAATGGGAATAGCAAAGTTTTCAAGATGTGCTGGGGATTGATCACAATAACCTTGATTTGGCCAATATCAAACTTACGTTGGAATTACTAGTACAGGCTGGCAGTGCCCCCAAGGTATAGGACGTCCAATGAAAGTGGGTTTTTGAGAGAGTCTTTGAAAGTGAGGCAGGGGTGGACATGATATGCTTGGGGGATCATTTGGCGATTTGTAATCAGTAAGGGGAAGGCGAAGCTGCATGACTAACATATGTGCCATAAGTTAGATTATCATGAAATTCCCCTTAAATTACACCAGGGGTAAGCTGGAGGTACCTCTGATGGGGTCAGAGCAGAAGGGCAGTGAATGAGGGACTTTGGATAGTGGTGCTAGAGGACTGCTTGGAGTTCCTTAGTTGATGGCAAGACTGGCTGAAGCTCCTTCTGTTGTATAATTGAAATCACCAAAATCTCTTTTGTCTCTTTCTTTCTCTCCTTCTTCCTTTGATGTTCTTGTCTCCTGAATGGCTTGGGGAAAACTCACCTAAATCATATGATATTCATGCTTATGTATTACATAATTATATATCCAAAATATATTCAAAATTCATGAGGAGTGTTATTTGCTAAATCCAGATCAACCAAAACTAAAATGCAAATGGAAACCCTGTTTTATAGGTCGCTAGGATAAGACTAATTCCTCTTTTTTGTTGTTTCATAAAGTGTGAAAAGACAATAATGACAAATTTGTGGAGTTAAAATTTACTATAAAATATATAGTTACTATTAAAATATATAAAGCAACCAGCATATACTTATTAAAAATTCATATAAAGTAAGGTTGGAGATATCTTTAGCCTAAACATACACATTTAAAATATTGTACTCATCACATTATATTGTAGCATACAAGTCTAATATATAAAAAATAATAAAGAGTTGTGCAGGCCAGCCTCTATAAAGACAAGGAATGCCTAATTGGAGACTGTACTGTTACTGCCACTTGGCTATCACTCTCAGGAGGTATTATGGTCTATAAACAGAGAAATAAATATTGCTATTTGTTCTTTCACTTTGATATATTTCAGTCCTACTTTTATTGTGGCTATTTCTCTCATAGGGATGCATGTAGAAGCAGATTTCATAGCACAGATAAATATTAAAGACATGTTTACTTCCATATAGCAAGCAATGTTGTAGAGACAAACAGGCCTATCATGGTAGAATGCTTTGGAAGGTAGATTAAGAGCTGACCATCACAGTGACATACAAAGCCATAAGATGTTGCTTGAAAGGAACCAGATGACCTCATCTCCCTTCCTGGCCTTTAATAGGGTTCCTTCTTACAATCCTTTGTGGTGGTTAATTTAGACTGAACCTTAACACAATGTAGAGCATCCTAAGAAAAATATCTCATCTAGGGATTTTCTAAATTAGGTTGTGTCTTGGACATCCCTTTGAGGAGTTTTCTTAGTTGGTGTAACTCAAGAGGACAAAACATCCTGAAAATGAGCAGCAGTCTTTTATAAGTTGTACCCTGAACTGAATAAAAAAGAGAGATGTAGACTGATGAGTGAGTTGTGTGTTAGCATACATGCATTAACTAATTGTTCTCTTGACTGTACATGTACTTTTACTAGCTGCTTCAAGTTACTTCCAACTTGACTTGCTGCAGCGATGGACTCTAACCTGTAACTTTATTATTCAAATTGTTTATTATCATAGAATTTTATCACAATACCAGAAAATGAAAGTATAAAATCCTGTCTTTTTTCCTCCAGCCAGAGATATTTCTTCCTAGACTTACTGTTAAATGCTCTATTCAGATGCACATGTCCAAACCTTCAGTAGATTAAAAAACCAGGACAAATACTTTTCTGATAGTACTATGGATTTTACTTGGGCATATGTTTAATGTAAGAAGACTGGAAAATTCATGAACTCAAAGGACTCCTCAGGTTTGGGAGATATGTCAGTTAGTAATCTGTTTGCTATTAAAGCATAAGTACCTGAGTTGGAATTTCCACCACTCTTGTAAGAAGCTGCTTATGGCTGAATACACCTGTGGTTCCAGATGATTCTATGAGAGGTGATATCTTTCTGTCATGTTGATTGATTGATTGATTGATTGATTGATTCTCCCCTAGAATAGAGCTTGACATGCAGTAGGATCTCAAGAAATTTTAAAAAGGTGAGAATTTAGTGTAATAGATGAAAATGACAGATCCCATACCATAGTTGCCCCAGTTTTCCATTACACCATGAGAAATGTATTGCTTAGGATTCAGTCAACTACACTCAACCCCAATGGGAAAATATGATATTTTCAGTCTTGGCCTAGCCAAGTAGAAATCAATCCAATCCGTGTTTAAAGTTGCTTCTTGTGGTCTGAGGATTTGACTCAATTGTTTGTGCCGGCCTGGCTTGGCTCTAGAGATACATCCCTAGTACCACATAAACTGTATGGTGGCACAGACTTGTAATTTTGGAACATGAAAGGTAAAGAAAGGAAGATCAAGAGTTCAAGGGCAGCCTGTAGAACTTAAGACATGTTCTTTAAAACTAGACAAAGAAAAGGTTAGTGTTCAAAATTCTAGTTGGCTAGAAGCTTGTAAGCTACCTGGATACCAAGAGAACCTCATTTTCTTATGTAATAAACAGTTGCTGCAAACTGGTATTGTGAAAAAAGGCTCTACCCATGAACTCAGAATCCCTGCTCAGCTGTTGATTGTGAAGCAGAAAGAGAACAGACTTGGAAATACGGAAACAAATTCTGGAGTAGAGACTGAAGGAAAGGCCATACAGAGACTGCCCCATGTGGGGATCCATCCCATATACAGACACCAAACTCAGACACTGTTGCAGATACCAAGAAGTGCTTGTTGACAGGAACATGATATATCTGTCTCTTGAGAGGCTCTGCCACAGCTTTCTGGATATAGATGTGGGTGTTTGCAGTAAACCATTGGACTGAGCATGGTGGCCCCCATGGAGGAGTTAGAGGAAGGATTGAAGGAGCTGAAAGAATCTGCAACCCCACAGGAGGAAAAACAATACCAACCAATGAGAGCCCCAGAGTTCCCAGGGACTAAACCACCAACAAAAGAGTACACATGGAGCGACCCATGGCTCCAGCTGCATATGTAGCAGAGGATGAATGGCTTTATCTGGCATCAGTAGGAGAAGAGGTCCTTGTTCCTGTTAAGACTTGATGTCCCAGTGTAGGGGAATGCAAGTGCAGTGAGGTAAAAGTATGTGGGTGGGTGGGGGAGTACCCTCATAGAGGCAGGGGAAGGGGGAGATGGGGTAGTGAGTTTGCAGAGGGGAAACTGGGAGAGGGGATAACATTTGAAATGTAAATAAATAAAATATCCAATAAAAATGTGAAGAATAAAAGAATGCATAAAGATTAAAAAATAATAATAATAATAAAAGAAAAATTTTGTACTCAAAAGAAAATATTTTTCTGATTGGAAGTGATTTCTTATTTGCCTGGTTGTTAGGCAGCTATTGTCTCTACTTCTTAGCTAACCTGGAAGACTGAATAGAGAGCACTAAGCCTTTTGACTAATGGGGTGTGTGTGTGTGTGTGTGTGTGTGTAGGCTCTTCAAAGCCCACATCAGGCTTCTCTGTGGGAAGTATTGAAGGTAACAAATAATACCCAGGTATTCTGGCCTGTTAAATTTAACAGATTACAAAAAACTAATTCTGTTTTAAGAGTAGGTATCCAGTGAGATTAAAGCTAGATGTGACCCAGATCATGAGAGAAGAGAAAAAAGCTGCATCAGAAGATAAGCTTTAGCTGGTATCTTTTATCTTACTGTATACTGTTTGTTAGTTTACTCTGTTTAGTATTAAAGGGTTAAAATTTTAATCAGTGTTACCTTTGCTTCTTAGAAAAGACTAGATTTCTCAATTCAAACAGGAAAGGCCTGTGAATTGGCTTGTGGAAAGGCAGCTGACAGGAGATTGCCCTCAGGTGGGGCTATGAGGAGAACAGGGTTTCAGGTCCAAGGCACAGCTTCATTCAGAAGGAGAGTAGCCATGGACTACATGATGGGGTTTCTTAAAAGACCATGTCTTTTGTTTTCCCAAAATATCAGGGTAGATAAAGCACCATTGGGATCAGCAGCCATATTGGGTCCTGAAGGAGTGGTAAGATAGTCTGAGGGAGCAGTAGAGGGACTATGAGTTATCATGGGTAGAATTGGCCACTGGTATTGTGCTGAGTATGGCAGTGGGATTCACAGACAGGGAAATGATTGGCAGATGAATCTTCTGTCATTGGATTTGATAGGGCTCCGCCTGTGCCATTGTAATACAATAAGTCATGCTCACCCACCCATCCTTAATAGGTCTATAATAGAGAATTCAGACAAAAATATTGAACTGAAGATAAAGGATATATATTATATGTGTTCACATTGGGAAAGGTGAACAAATAGTCCATTGTCTCCTTAGGGTCACTACTTATTGTATGAGATATTAACATAAAGTTTATATATATATAACTTGATGCTTATATAGTAACACACACACACATACACACACACACACACACACACACACACACACACACACATATATATATATTATGACTAAGTAGTACTGGTTAAAGTGTAGTCTATTTCATCATTGCCTCATCTCTAGTGTCTTCTAGAAGGTCATCTGACAGGTTACATACAGATAAACCCTTCTTCTGGCTGGCTATGGAGCCACAGGCTTTTTCTTCTCCCACCATGGGATTTGTAGAGAAAATCCAGTTTCTTGGAGTTCACTGTAACAGTATTACAGCCAAAGGGAGGTTCACAAGTTTCTCTTTAGAATATTGCATTCCCGGAAGGACAGTTATACTTGGAATAGAAGTGAGCTAAGGAAGCAGCAGGAGAGTGGGGACTGGGACTTACAGCATCAAGATTAATGTGAAAGAAGCCATTTGACAGAGAAAGACCAGAAGTCCCTCTGAATCTGGTCTTCATGTGCTGAACAGCTTGTGTGGCAAAATATGCATTACACAGAGAAGGTGAACACTCTGTGGATATCCAATAAGTGTCATGAGCTTAGTGATCCCATGCTTCAGAGACTCTTTCCCCTCATTATCTCACTCATTCTCAGCACTGTTTTCCCTTTCTTTTTAAACTGTATCTTTCTATTTCGCACCAAATGACTCCAGTCTAATTCTCTACTACAGGTTGCCAGTGACTCAGCTCTGTGCCAATAACTATTTCAATCACAGAGTCATCATCAGATATTTCCTGGCCTTCCACTTGTCAAAGGTAGTGCTTGTGGTAGATGGAAAAAAACATGATAATGGAAATTAAAATGGAAGGAATCCCAACAGCTAGTGAGATCAAGCAGCCTTCTCTCTGCTTCCTTCCTCTATTCAGGTGCCTCTGCCTTCCACTGAGATGTAGAGTCACATCCATTAGTATTTTCTCCCAGGAGGGCTATGCATTAGTGTCCACAGGAGAGCTATGCATCACTGTGTAGTCCTGGAGATGATAGGTTGCAGTTCAACTGTCCCTGTGGGCTCAGCAGTTTTAGTGATTCACCTTCCTGAAAAGTGTGATGGTTAAAATTGATGTCCCTGGGAGAAAATCAAATTCAGGGACAGCTCTCTTTCAGTCTTTGCCCATATGAATCTATGTACTATTTTCATTCTCCTAAAAGCATTTTTCTATGGAGCAAAAGGAAGGAAGGTTAGTTTCTCTGAAGTGGGCCCTAATCATTCAAAGTAGAATCAATAGGCTTCTTTCTTTTAGAGCACAGAGAAGTTAAGGCTCATCTCAGCACTGTGGACTTATCTTTCTCTCTCTTACTTTTCTGCTGAAGAGTGCCACTGTGAGATGGAACCCATGGAAGCTCTACAATCAATTAAACAGTCCTCTACCCTCTTTCTCCTCATTCTCTTCTTCCTCTTGCTTCTCCTCCTCCTTCTTGGAGGAGAGGACTGAATCCAGGTCCTTGTGCTTCATACTCTATCACTTTTCTAAGCCCCAAACCCCTCCTTCCTCTTCTTAACAAAACTCTATTACCCTGATACATAACAGGGTCATGTATTGCTTCACAGAAATGCTGATGTGTTGTCCCAAGTCTTGAACTGGTATATAGTGAAGCCAGGATTTGAACCTGTGCTTTGTAAGGTCTCAGACTTGGGGTTCAACAGGGATATTGATGTGAACTGTCTTTTTAGGCAAGATGTATATTAGAAGAGTTATTGATACATTTAATATACAAAATCCTGGTGGAAATTAATGCAGTGTGTTCAGGCAAACAAGAAAAAACTGACATCACTTAAAATCTTACCATTTCCAAGGGAGAAGGTAAGTCCCAGGCCAAGTATGGATAAGAAGCCTGTACTAAGCACTCTAGCACTTCCTCGGATATCCACAGCTTCCTGAAGCCCTTTTTCTGATGATCTGTGATTCCTAAAGAGCATATAGCCATGCCATTTTCAAGTGAAAGAGGATTTTGCCTCTCATTAGCATCCAGGTTTATCAGTGTTATACCTGTGAATGTGACATTAATCTCCATTTTGTAGTACCCACTTGTGCATTGCTTCAGGAGATGGCTCTGTATAAGGTTTAGTATGTCATTAGTCTGCTATGTACGTTTTGAACACTCTAGGAATCTGGCACTGGGAGTGGGTTTGCCCTTCCCTTGGACAGAGCTGAAGATCCTACAAGGCTCCAGGTAGTTCCCAGAATAGAGTCATCTTGGTTTCAGTGAAGCTGAGAATGGATGGAAGGCTTGTAGCTCACTATGAGTGGTGTGTGAAGGAGGTTTTCTTTCTCCATCCTCCTCAATCTGTAGCACTGGATATATTCTCTCTTCTTCATTGTGTTCTTAGTCAATAGCCTCTCCTTCATTCCTGATTCTTCTTCAGTGTTTCATACAGTAGCAGTTACTGGTATTTTGGGGAGATGCTAAAATAATTAATCACACCCTAAAGTGACAAGGTTTATAATGACTTTGTTTTAACAACCTGTGCAGAAATGCCAAAAAGATTACTGAAAGCAAGATCTAAATGTAAATTCAAAATTTTGCCATGACAGCATTTAAAAAAAAAATCATTGAGCCTTTCCCTTTCTTTCTTTCTTTCTTTCTTTCTTTCTTTCTTTCTTTCTTTCTTTCTTTCTTTCTTTCTTTCTTTCTTTCTTTCTTTCTTTCTTTCTTTCTCTCTTTCCTCCTTCCTTCCTTCCTTCCTTCCTTCCTTCCTTCCTTCCTTCCTTCCTTCCTTCCTTCCTTCCTTCCTTCCTTCTTTTTTCCTTCCTTCTTTCTCTTCTGTATGATTGTGTATATGTATGACGGCTAGAGGACAAAGTTATCTACTTTTTTTTTGAGGTAGGATTTCAAACTGGAACTCTTTAAGCATGCTAAGTTAGCTGGCAATTGAGCCCTAAGTGATCTCCGATCTCTGCCTCCACAGCACTGAGATTGTAAACCCACGTCACAGTGCTCAGCTTTTTCACAAGACTTGTGGGCATGGAATCAAACTTAATTCCTCACATTTTCATGGGAACTACATTATTGATTAACCCATCTCTATGGTTCTTTCTGAGCATATTTCTAAGCTTCTGAAATGACTAACACAGGGTTCCTGCAACTAATGACTTAATGTGTTAAGTGAATACTCTGAAAAAGGCTGAGGGTAAGAAAAAACTTTTGTCTTTTATCTCGTTAACAGACTCCAGCAGATGAAGAAGCTTGGTTTCATGAGTGGGAGGAAGAAAGTGAGCGAGAGGAAGGAAATGGAGAATAATTTTCAGACTCAGATCTTCCTTAGGAAAGCTGCCAAAGCTACAGGTGTATTGTTAGAGGAAAAATAATGTATCTGAATTATTATGACAGTAATTTTGACTCCTCATAAATATACTCTAAAACTTTTTAGGATACTTTATATTACTGCACAAAAGAGAAATGTTCTTTAGCACTATGAAGTTGCCCACTCTTCTCTGCTTCAGCAGAATGTCCTGGATTCAGAGACATTATTTTCATTGATTTTTCTATGAAGAGTCACTGAGCATGTTGAAGTATCATAGGTATAGCTTCCCTGTCATCTGTAAGACACACAGTCTCACAGCATACTCTCTGGTACTCTGATTCTTACAGTCTTTCTGCTCCATCTTACAAGATGTTCCCAGAATCTCAGGTTCAGGAATTGTATTATGGATGTATTTGTTTGGGTCAGTGTACTTCCCACCATCTACTGATTTCTTCAATGAGGCCAGTTGTTTTTTGTTTTTTGTTTTCTATAATAGTTTCTGTTTGTTGCAGAGGGGTGCTTCACTGATGTGGAATAAAATCTATTATTTTTTTTAATTTTTAATTTTTTGATACTTTATTTACATTTACAATGTTTCCCCCTTTCTAGGTCTCCTCTTTGGAAACCACCTATCCCCTCCCCCTCTCCCATCTCTATGAGGGAATTCTACCTCCCACCCACCCACCCGCCCACACCCATATTCCCCCCTTGACATTCCCCTTTACTGGGGCCTCTCCTCCCCCTGATGGCCAATAAGACCCTCCTCTGCCACATACGTGGTCCGAACCATGGGTCCCTCCATGTGTATTCTTTGGTTGGTGGTCCAACCTCCATGATTACCGTGGTGTCAGGCCAGTTGACACTGTTGCTCCCTCCATAGGGCTGCAGACTCCCTCAGCTCCTTCATCCCTTCCCCAACTCCTCCATCTGGGACCTCACTCTTAGTTCAGCAGTTACTGTAAAGTGAAACTTGGGTATTCCGAACGTTTGGGCTAATATCCACTTATCACTGAGTACATACCATGTTCATTCTTTTGTGACTGAGTTACCTCGCTCAGGATGATATTTTCAAGTTCCATCCATTTGCTTGCAAATTTCATTAAATCATTGTTTTTAATAGCTGAGTAGTACTCCATTGTGTAAATGTACCACATTTTCTGTATCCATTCCTCTGATGAGGGACATCTGGGTTGTTTCCAGCTTCTGGCTATTATAAGTATGGCTGCT
>CM052711.1:80004341-80063649 GCA_028551405.1 Uromys caudimaculatus | reverse complement strand
ATTCTCAACAGAGGAAATTTGCAGGGCTGAGAAGCACCTAAAGAAATGCTCAACATCTTTAGTCATCAGGGAAATACAAATCAAAACAAATCTGAAATTCCACCTCACACCAGTCAGAATGGCTAAGATCAAAAACTCAGGTGACAGCAGATGCTGGCAAGGATGTGGAGAAAGAGGAATACTTCTCCACCGTTGGTGGGATTGCAAGCTGGTACAACCACTCTGGAAATCAGTTTGGCGGACCCTCAGAAAAATGCGCATTATGCTACCTGAGGACCCAGCTATACTTCTCCTGGGCATATACCCAGAAGATGCTCCAACATGTAACAAAGACACATGCTCCACTATTTTCATAGCAGCCATATTTATAATAGCCAGAAGCTGGGCAAAACCCAGATGTCCCTCATCAGAGTAAGGGATACAGAAAATGTGATACATTTACACAGTGGAGTACTACTCAGTTATTAAAAACAATGACTTAATGAAATTTGCAGGCAAATGACTCAACTTGAAAATATTATCCTGAGTGAGATAACTCAGTCACAAAAGAACAAACATGGTATGTACTCACTGATAAGTGGATATTTGCCCAAAAGTTCAGAATGCCCAAGTTTCATTTTACAGTACCCACTGGACTGAGAGTGAGGTCCCAGATGGAGGAGTTGGAGAAAGGACTGAAAGAGCTGAGGGAATTTGCAGCCCCATGGAGGGAGCAACAGTGTCAGCAGGCCTGACGCCCCCCCCCCCCCCGGTCATCCTAGAGTTTGGTCCACCAACCAAAGAATACACATCGAGAGACCCATGTTTCAGACCACATATGTAGCAGAAGATGGCCTCGTTGGCCATCAGGGAGAGGAGAGGCCTTTGGTCTGAGGATGTTAGAGGACCCCATAAAGGGGAATGTCAAGGTGGGAATATGGTAATGTGTGGGCAGGTGGGTGGGAGGTGGAATTCCCTCATAGAGATGGGGTAGGGGGAGGAGTTAGGTGGTTTTCAAAGAGGAGACCTAGAAAAGGGGAAACATTGGAAATATAAATAAATTATCAAAAAAAAAAAAAAAAAAAAGAAGAAGAAGAAGTAGTTTAAACTCTGGGACATTTGAAATGGAATGAGGCATATGTAGCTCCTGTTTAGTACATTCCCTGAAATGTTCAAATACTGTACATTTAGTCCTGAATTATTGAGAGGTGGTGACAAGACATTTAAGAATCAGAAATCAACAAGAGTTGATTAAGTTATAAAACACTATTCTCATGAATGTATTAAGATCCTTCTTAAGTGACCAGGTTAATATTCTCAAGACAGGATAAGTCTTTGCTGAAATTAGCTCTCTTATGATTGGATTACTCACTTTTAGATGGGTTTAATATCAAGCAGACCAACCTCTTTTGCCTATCTGTGACCATGCGACCTGTCTCCTACACATGTCAACTTCACTTCAATTGTATGGGCTTCATTAGAAGTCAGACAGAATCAATATTATGTTCTTGAGCTACAGCATCTCCAAAGACCCATCCTAAAGAACCTTCTTTGAAAACGGATCTGCCTTGGGTGTCTTGTTATAGTAGAGAACAAGCACTGACTTAGAAGCTAATAAAATGGATCAAAACAACAACAACAACAACAACAACAACAAAAACCGGGTCTGCTATAGAATAACTTCTTTTCTCTATAATGATTGAAGTTTTTGATGGATATAATGATATGGGCTGGCATCTGTAATTTCTTAAAGTTTGTTTGTCATCTTCCCAGGCTTTTTTGACTTTTAAAGTCTTTGTTGAGAAGTGTGGTGTAATTTTTATAGGTCTGACTTTATATATTACTGGATCTTCATCTCTTGTGTCTTTTAATATTCATTATCTGTTGTGTACATTCAGTGTTTTGATTATTATATGATGAGATGATTTTCTTTTCTGTTCCACTCCATTTAATGTTCTGTAAGCTTTCTTTTTTAATGGTTATAAGCATCTTGTTCTTTAGGAAAATTTTCCCCTATGATTTTGTTCAAGATTTTTTCTGTGGCTTTGAGTTAGAAATCTTCTCCTTTTTCTCTTCCTATTATTCTTAGGGTGGTCTTTTCATAATGTACAACTTTTTCTGGATGTTTTCTGTTTTGACCTTTTTATAAGTAACATTTTCGTTGACCAACACATTTATTTCTTCTATTGTATCTTCTAAGCCTAAGATTCTCTCTTCCATCTCATGTATTCTGTTAATGATGCTTGAATCTGTAGTTCCTGTTGCTTTCCCATTGTTTTTTAAGTCCAGGATTGACTCAGTTTCTGTTTTCTTTATTACTTTTATTTTCATTTTAAGGTCTTGAACAGGTTTTTTTTTTGCCTTTTTGATTGTATTTTTCTGTATTTCTTTATATGCATTCATTTTCTTTTAATGGCCTCTACCTCGATAAGGATTCTATCATCTCTATAACATTAGATTTAAGGACTCATTTTCTTTCTCTTCAGGTATGATAGGCTGTCCAGGACCTGGCTATGTAGGATTGTTGTGTCTTTTTGGTGTCACATTGCCCTGACCTTTGTTGATTGTGTTCTTATGCTGGTCTTTATCCCTCTGATTGTGCATAGTATTGGAAGGCCTGTAGTCACTGATGTCAGCAAGACTCTGGGACTGCAGGTAGAGCTAGTAGTCCTGGAAGACCTCTGTAATTTCAGATAGAGATCCCTGTCCCAGTTGCAGCAGATCTCAAGAGATGCAAGAAGGACTGGTAATTCCAGATGACTTCATATCTCTGGCTATTCTGTGTGGCAAAAAGTATCCAGGGTTGCAGATGGAGTTCTGGTTAACAGAAACAGAGATGACTTCACAGGGGCAGAGCTTGCTGGGGGATCTAGCTGGTGGGGGTTGTGGCTTCTGGAATCTCACTTGATTGTCCCAGTTGGCAGACGGCTCCTGTGATGACACTTATATATCCTCATACACATGTATAATGACACTTCACACAGACACATATTCATAAAAACCATGCATGAATACTAACATATACATAGAAATGCATCAAATGTATGCACATGCATATATCATACACATGAGCACATCATACATACACACTAACACTTCACACACATACATGGATTATATATATATATATATATATATATTCATATGAATATATATATTCATAAACACATTGAACATATCTACACACCTACAAACACACAGAAACATACACATACATCATATAAACACACATATACATCAGAGATAGACATGTGAACAAACACACATCATATCCACAAATTCTTGGTAGCTGTAGTCTTACAATCTTACTCCTTGTTGGTGCTTTCTATCCCCGTTACTTTCTCTGATGAAGTTTCTGTATAAAGCTATAGTGGACAACCTCTATGGCTTATTTGTAGTAAGTAATAAATATGTAGACTCGGTTGAAGATGGTCGACATTTTTAAGAAACTTATTTTCTCCCCATAGAGCAGTAGTAAACTACTGAATCAAAATGGGCAAAGTCAAGATTTATAAAATATTACCTTTTTGGCTTTTAATTCACTACTGTTCTAGGTTTTTTGTTTTTTTTTTTCTGTTGTGGTAATAAATACCATGAGAAAAGCAACTTGAGGAGAAAAGGGTTTATTTCATCTTATACTTCCAGGTCACATTCCATCTTTGAGGAAATTGAGGACAGAAGTTCAAACAGGAACTAAAGCAGAAAACATAGAGGAATGGTGCACAGTGTCCTCCTCCCCAGTCTTACCTGGATGGGGATAGCGACATCCACAATAGTCCTGGGTTCTTCTATATCAATTAGTAATAAAAAAAAATCCTATAGACATGCTCACAGATCAATCTGATGAAGTTAATTTCTTAATTGAAGGTACCTCTTCCCTGATATGCCAAGTTGACAGTGAAGATTCGCAATCATAAGTCTACTACTTCTCAACTTGACAGGCACGCCACATCACTATTAAACCTTAATTTTTTCTTACTCCCATGATATCATGTTAATATTAGATAAAAATACATAGCCCAACTTTTAGTAGTCCCATGGTCTTTAATATTTTTAAGACTTTAAATTTTCTATGTTGCTTTAGAAGCCCAATGTCTTTTAAATGTGATATCTTGTAAAGTGAAAAACATGTTTAATATTTTCTTATTCTAAAACAGAAAACTCATGGCATTAAATTGAAAAGTTACTCACAAGGCAAACCTCAAATCTAGCAATAAAAACAGCTCAATGTTTGGCATGTTGGATTCACTCATGATTTTTGGGGCTCTGAAGAGATTGAACAATCTCACTTCTCTGGTTCTTGTCTGTGTTGAAACCTGAGGAACACCCTTTGCCCAACATCACCTCAATGGTGTTTCTCTCTTACTAATCCCAGCTGATTCTTTATTCCCAGGTAGCCAGCATTCATGGTTGCAAAGATGCATACAAGGTTAAATATCCACAGATTCTTAATTCTTAGTACTTTATAGGAATGGCCTTAATAGATTTTTCTTTTCAGACTCTCAAACTGCCTTCTGAAACTTCAAGACACAGCCCTCCATTTTCCATGTTTTTTTCAAAATTCTTATGTTCTGAACTACTACAACAACAGTTTATCAAGTTTTGAATACTTACTGGTTTTTCCAGCTCAATGTTCCAAATAATTCAAACACCCTCGCTCAAAACATGATCAGGTCTCTCACAGTAGGTGTCAGGTTTGTTTACTTGTTTTTGTCATAATTTGCTTTCTGTTACTATTTAAACACCATGGAAAAAAGGTACATGGGAAGGAAATTGTATCTTATATTATCAGGTCACAGTTAACCATTGAGGTAAGTCATTGTTGAAATTCACAGAAGAATTTGAAGAAGAAATCATGGACAAATGCTGCATATGGTTACTTCCACACATGTGTTCAGTTACTTTTCATTTGTATAATATATAATAGTTTATTTTGAATTGATGTGTATTCGTGTGTTTCTACAATTTGGTTATGCTAATGTGATTGTGGATGCCTGTGGAAGCCAGAGGCACCAGATCCATTGAATAACTGTGGTCTTTGTGGAAGCAGTGAGTGTTCTCTCCTGCTGAGCCATCCCTCCAACCCTCAGCAATTTTTCTTATACACTCATGCTAAGCTTCCTAGAGAGGGTACTAGGCTTGTCCTTTATAAGTTACTTAGTGCCCTGGGGTAGTTTTGGTTTTGTTTGTTTGTTTGTTTGTCATAATGACACAATCTAGCATTATCTGGGAAGAAATGTTCAATTAAGATAATGTCTTCATCATATTGTCTATGGACGTGTCTATCAAGGCATTTTCTTGATTAATGATTGATGTGGGATAAGTGCCATTCCAGGAAAGGTGGTTCTGGGAGCTACAAGAAAACAGCTTGAGCAAAGTCTGAGGACTAAGACCATAAGCATCATTTCTACATGGCTTCTGCTTCAGTTTCCACATCCAGATTTCTGCCTTGAGTTTCTATTCTAAACTCACTCCATGATGGACTATAAAATGTGAGTTGATATAAACTTATTTCTTAATGCTGCTTTTGGTCATATCATTTTACCAAACTAAGACAGTTAGTTAGCAAGTAAGAAATTATGGCACAGATATGTGCACCAGACAATCTAACAAAGACAGTTCTTCATGCAGGTTCTCTATTTCCAGGCGTATCAATTTTATAACAAGATTTGCCATGACAGGTGCTATGCATGCTATGCAGCACTACCAGCCATAGTTTATTTTCTTTTTGTTTTAATTTGTTTGTTTCTTTCAGTGTATAAATGTGTGTGTGTGTATGTGTGTGTGTGTGTGTCAGTTAACAACCTTAATGATATTCCTTAGGCACTGTCCTAGGATTTGATATTCTTACTATCCTGTAACTCACCAAATGAGTTAGGTTAGCTGAAATGAAAGGTCCTCCACCCCCCAATTCCCTAACTCTACCTCTCCAGCTCTGCTATTACAAGTTAACTACCATGTTCAGGGGTTTGTTTTGCTTACATCAGTTTTGGAGATTGAATTCAAGTCAATATGCTTGCAATGCAAACACTTTACCAAGCAAGACATCTCCCTATCCTGTATATCTTTTTCCTTTAGGACATGATTTATAACCTACTAATTGTATTTATTCTTTAATACACTAAACACTAAGCTTTGAACTATTCTTCAATATGGCAACCGTAGTGGAATAAAACTTAATATTAACAAGAAACCAGATTTTGTATCTGGTAAGCAGAAGATTAAATTTATATAAGATTGAGGAGGAGGAAAACAAAGAAATGGCCTCAGTTGTGGCAAGTTATCTGACTCCAGGAGATAAAAACCTCAGAATTTGTGGAAGTCAACATGCATATGTTGTCTGGAAGCCTGTTTTTGCTTGCTTGTTTGTTTCTTTTTGTTTTCAGTAACAAGAGGACAAATCCTAAGAGAATTAGATTTATCCATTATGTAAAACATATATTCCCATAATTGGGCCTGGGAAGGAAAATGGCTCAGTGGATAAAACACTAGCTGTTCAAGCATAGCGATCAGAGTTTGAATCCCTAGCAACTCTATACAAAGCTTGACATTGTATTACACATCATGTTCTTTTATTTTTTTTTTTTTTGAGTTTTTTCTATTTTATTAAAATCTCTTTAATTTTCTTTCTTCATTGAGAAAATGAAGAAAAATGATACCTATTTTATAAAATTATTACAAAATTTATGATAAAATATAAGTAGGTTGCTTATCATGAAAAGAAAGTTTCCATATCATTTCATTTCCCACTGCTTGATGATGCCTCATTCCATTTTTATTCATTTGATAGGTAGTTGTTGAATGTCTACAATATACATCTTTGACTATGCACATATTTAGTTTATTATAAGGATTTATAGTGCATGTAAGTTTTTTTTTTCTTTAATTATTTTTACATATGCTATCAAGTACATTTACACAATGGAGTACTACTCAGCTATTAAAAACAATGACTTCATGAAATTCTTAGACAAATGGATGAAACTAGAAATTATCATCTTAAGTGAGGTAGCCCAGTTCCAAAAGAACAGACATGATATGCACTCACTGATAAGTGAATATTAGGCCAAAAGCTTGGAATACCCAAAATGCAATTCACAGACCACATGAAGCTCAAGAAGAAGGAAGACCAAAGTGTGAATGCTTCAGTCCTTTTTAGAACAGGGAACAAAAAAATACTCATAGGAGGAAATATGACGACAAAGTGTGGAGTAGAGAGTGAGGAAAAGCCATCTATACTGTCACACCTGGGGATCCATCCCATATACAGTCACCAAACCCAGACACTTTACCCTTTTTAATGCATTTTCCACACAAATTGAAATAAGATTATGAAGGAACATAAGATTCTATTTATCATATAGCATTATGTTACTACTTGTCAATTCACAATAATAAGCAGACATAATAAAAAGCAAGAATAAGTGAAAAAAGGAGTCTATCTCTGCTAGACATTGCAAGAGATATAAACATTTCATGTTCTTAAAACTATGGGGACCAGAGGATATCAGATAAGAGGAGCTTGAAGACAAGACAATGTAGCCAGAAAAAAGTGCAAGTTCTTTATTCACCAAATGATACAAGAAGACATCCAGTATCTTGGAGTCTTAGCATGAAGCTATTGTACTTTCACATACTCAAAACAATTGGGAGGACTATCATCACTCAGTGGTTTTATGGGATAAATTCTCATTTAAAATTGAGAAATTCTTTAAAATGATGGTGAAATACTGTAAAATCAGTGTTATCTGATTCCACTGTATAATGCTATTCTATTTACTCTTCAGTAAAAACTTGAAGGGAAAATGGCTGCTCTTCATTGATTCTTTTTCAGTACCTAAGATATTGTGTGTATTCTGTAAATGCATATTGAATGGACACTAACTACAATTATGTTAAATTTTAATTCAATTAGAGTTGCTTAATTTTTATGGATCACCCTTTATTAATGTTATTTCCATAGAACTTACATAATAGACCTCATTGATTTTAATAACATGAGCATTGATTAAGGCGAAATGTCAGTTTTCTGCCTTGCAATCAATCCACCAGTCATTAAAGAACACTATAATTTTATGAAATAAATTCATTCACTTTAATTAAAAATAGCTTTCCTTTGACATTCTTATGATTGTGGAGGGTTTTGAGTCAACATTAAGCAGATAATCACTTTCATCAAAAGCATTCATTGGGTCCTAAAAATATAAAATTCCTCCAAAAGTTACATATATGTGTTCCTGATGATTTTACTTCAAATCAGAAACAAAATATGTTAGTCACATAACTCTAAATTTCAGTTTTGGAATAAAAAGGAGTGTTTCAAGATACCACCACATATTGTAAATTTTCGTTTACATATTATATTCTGAAAGCAAAATGATAAAGCTGAAGAGATTCTTTTTAAAGTCCTCCTCGTCTAAAAGTTTTCCTTCTCCTTCTACATTTTCTTTCATTTTCAAACTGTCAGTTTACTTTGTCTCCTATTTTCCTCTTGCATTTGTCTGTGTGGGCATGTGTGTGTGCACACGCATGTGCAGGTGTGTGCATTTGCAATCACATATATGTATAGCCCTAAAGATAACCTATGATGTTAGTTCTCACCTTTACTCATGTTTGAATCTCAAACTTTTTTTGTTGGTCACTGTATATACCAGACAAGCCAGCACATAAGATGCCAGGCATTCTCCTGTCGCGGGGTCTTTTCTTACAATAGGAGCTATGCATCTGTCTTTATTCATCTTCAGAAATTCAAGCTAAGATCTTCATACTTCTGTTGCAAGTGCTTTTCCCATTTATTTGTCCTCTCAAACCCTCAGCTTATACTTCAAATGAGATACTATATATAAACAGAAGTCCAGTCAATTCTAATTGCAGACAAAGGTCATGCACACCACTCATCCAAGTGTTTCTACCTTCTAATAGAAGAAAATGTTTGGCTCTTCAATATAAACATCATTTCTACTGTTGGATTTCTGCATGAAGAGCCTGCAGTCAGAGCTCTCTGGAGCCTTGAAACAATAGTAAATTGTCTTTCACAAGTAACATGACTTGTTTCTCTAAACCAGTGAGTCTGAATATTCCTAATGCTCTCGCCCTTTAATACAGCTCCTCATGTTTTTGTAACCCATAACCACAAAATTATTTTCATCACTATCTCATGACCGTAAATTTGCTACTATTGTGAATATAAATTGTATTGTAATATAAATACCTGTGTTTTCTGATGGTCATAGGCAACACCTGTGAAAAATTCCTTTGAACTTCAATAGGTTTGTGACTCAAAATTTGAGAACTGCTGCTCTAGAATCTTGCTGTTGCTCCTCCTCATAGACCAATAGCTATGGCTTTGCCATCCCCAACAAACCATAGGCATGGCCTTGCCTCCCCCACAGACCTACAGCCACTCTCTGTTCATACCAGCAATAGCCAGTCTCAGGCTAAATGTGGTGCCCTCCACAACTTCTGCCCAGTAAATGTCCCCAGGCTGTTAGCCAACAGCAAACTTTTATTCTTATACCAAATATTCCCTCCAAAGTCTTTTGCTTGAATATAAGCAGGCCACCCAGTTATTTGCACCTTTATCTGTTTTTCATTCCAGACTACCTTGCATTTACCATTGTCTGAGCAAGAAAGAAAAAAAGGACACAGAGTTGTTGGTCAAGGTACAAAGTCTCAGATATAAAAACTGGGTGACTGACCAATAGTGAAGCATCAAGCATGTGTTACAAAAAAAAAAAAAAAAAAAAAAAAAAAAAAAAAAAAAAAAAAAAAAAAAAAAAAAACTAGGAAGGTAAATTTCAAGTGACTAATTAAGAAAAACTAGTAAATAAAAGGATGGATGTTAATTATCCAAACTTAATCATGTCACATAGAGTAAACTTATCGGCATGTTATATCATATTCCACAGATATATACAATTATGACATGTCAATAAAAATCTTATCAACAGTATAAGGAAAAGTAGAAGAGAGATAAATATCACAAAATTCTTAAAGCGAACTTTTCTTAATGTGACTTTGTTCTAGTTGTGACTTGCCAGTACAAGGCTTTGCTCAGCAGTGCATATCAATCATTCTTTGCTGTAGCTAGAAAGATCTGTGCTTAAAGAAATCAGAAGATAAAAGGATAAGAGGAGATACTCTGCAACCAGGGTACACTGCCTTTTGTTCAATTATGAACTCTTTGATTGTGTTAAAAAATAACCATTTGGGATGTAAATAAATAGA
The DNA here is from genome assembly GCA_028551405.1 of Uromys caudimaculatus. Classification (NCBI taxonomy): domain Eukaryota; kingdom Metazoa; phylum Chordata; class Mammalia; order Rodentia; family Muridae; genus Uromys; species Uromys caudimaculatus. The sequence continues at coordinate 80,053,443 of CM052711.1, read as the reverse complement.
ATAATTAATTTTAAAAAAGCAATACAATTTTAGAAAACCATCTGACCCAATAAAAATCTGGGTTATATTAAAAAGAAAGAAAGAGAGAGACAGAGAGAAAGACAGACAGATAGACACACACATACACACATACACACACACATGCAGAGAGAGAGAGAGAGAGAGAGAGAGAGAGAGAGAGAGAGAGAGAGAGATTAGACACAAACATCCACCTGATGAGTGATTTTTCTAGAATATGACTAAAGTTAAAAGGAACACAAAATTTCATTTTTCTGAGTATTTGGTGGTTGTGGTTCTGATATTACTTGAATATAAAAAGGAATTTTAAAAATTACTTCTTGGCTAGGTTTCTAAACTCCACATAAGCCTCATAGACACCAAATCTGCCTCTGTATAGATGCTCACTGTACATCCATACATGATACAGCACAAAAATCAAAAGGTTCCCAAGTGTGATAAAGGGTAGGTTTCATTTTCTGTTCAGGAGGAAATTTGCTTGAAATTCATTTGCTTTCAAGTTTAAATGAACACTTCAAATGCATTTTATTGAGTAACTAAGTGGGGAAACCAATTATTATGGCATGAACTATTTTTTTCTCTTGTCCCCTAGTAAAGTATTAACTTCTTACAGAGAATTTAATTGACATTTCTGAAATGTATTTAGGTAGGGATGTTAACTTATTCATGATCCACATTCTGGTGAAAGCAAAGTATTATAGACTAACTTTTGAGAGACAGAATCTGATCTCAGGGGCTGAGAAGATGGTTCCATGGGTAAAAGTGCTTACCAAGTAAACATGATGAGCTGAGTTCATTCCCTGGGGTCCACATAAAATGCCCGATGAGGGGATGAAAAACTGTAATCACAGCACTCCTACTATGAGGTGGGAGGTTGAGCCAGAAGAATCCATGAAGCTAATATGCTAACTAGCCTGAAGAGTGATACACAGAGGCAGGACCAAGATACAATTTCAATAAGGTGAATGGTGAGGATTGAATCTTGAAAGTTTTGCTCAGATTTCTGCTATATGCAACTCATCCATTGGACCTCAAAGTAGTTTCCCCCATGATATGAGAACGAATTTTTCAGTACATACACAATATCAAGCATAGGACCTCAATCTCAAGTTGCTGTCTGTCCTTTAACCTTGTCATTACCTCCCAGAAACCCCATTTCCTCAGCATCTAGATGTCTAGACCTCCTGATGGATTACCCCAAATCATGCCCATATTCTTAGCCTTGTTCATGAAACTAGAAGTGATGACTAGCTGGAAAGAATGCAGAATTCAGCCAAATAATCCAAGAGGATCTCTGCCCAGAGTCTTATCTCTGATGACTGAAAACCTTAGTGTTATCATTAACATCCAATGGGGAACATTTCCTGTCCATCCAACCACTGAATCCCTATCTACTACCTACTGACTCATATCTCTCTAAAATCCCATCATGTATTCCATTCTTGTTCATCCTTCTGAATTCAAGCCAGGCTTTATGCTATCTTGGCAAATCTTCCTTGAATTCTATCAATACCCTAACAAGCAAGTACTTTTGATCTATGCTACCTCAGCTCATAGTATTTTTTTAAACTAGTGCAGGTGTACTCTTCATCTTAATTTCATTGCATGTTTATCTGTAAGCCTCTTAGTCTTGACCTTCATTCATTACTGAAGCCATGGAAGTTTATACTTATTGAATAATATTTGTGAATGGAGGCTTGGAGTCCTTGGCTTTGCTGCTTTAGGTTCTTTGAGTGCTTTCTTTAGTTTCCGAGAGACCCTTGCCTTATAAGAATTGTAAATTAAATATAGTAACAGTGTTCTGGGCCTTCTAAAACTCACAGCAGCACCCAAGAAGCTCAATGTATGCCAGAGGTTCTTCTAATACACCAGTTTGTATTTTGTCACATTAGAGCTATCATTTAGATCCCATTTGGCTCAGTTTTAAACCTCCTGGGTACTTTTTCCTGGAGGATTCTAAATCTATGCATCACAGCAATACTGGCTCATTGATTGTATTGCAGATCTAAGAACAGTAATTACATTAATGACTCAACCAAGGTGTTCAACAGAAGAGGGATAAATATTAAAGCACAGTTTATAAATATAAGGGAATTGTTTCAGCCATAAAGATGAATGAAGGTATGAATGCAACTGGAAAAAAATTATATTAAGTGAATTAAGGCCATCCTAGAAAAACAAAATGTCAGAAGTCTTATGTCATTTATCATTCTCTCTCTCTCTCTCTCTCTCTCTCTCTCTCTCTCTCTCTCTCTCTCTCTTTCTCTCTCTCTTACACACACACACACACACACACACACACACACACACACAAAATTAGAGCAGATATTAAACTCACTAAGATAACAAAAGAAAGAAATAACAAGAGATAAAGAAAAAAATGAAGTTAAATATGGGAGGGAAGGACTAATATATATACCAGTGTGAAAAATTGAAATAAAATATGCTAAAGTTATATTAAACATTATAAAGAGGCATTCAGTGTTTTTATTCTTCTAGGCCCAAAGCATACAGTTTTATTTTTATATAATTCATGGTTGGTTCCTCTATATATGTATTTAATCCTTATGAAAATTAATCACACTGTGTCTTCTGTTTCTCTTGCTCTTGACTATTCTCTGGTAAAGGATGCTGAAGAATTTTGTCAATCTCTTTTTTTTGTGCTCAGTCTTTGTGATTCCAATGTAACAACACCAACTCTATCTCTAGGTGTTACCATGCACTATATAAATTTTGTTATGTGTATGTATTTGGAAAGATTTGTTTGTGTAAAGACCAAAGTTCTACCTTGGTATTTTTCCAAGATGGGTCTATCGTAGTTTGATGAGATCAATTATCTCATTACTTTTTTAATTACTCAGTTGGTTGCCTGGCCAAGTATCTACTTGCATCCATTTCAACAGTGCTGAGATTATAGGTGTACAACTCTATTCCCAGCTCTTTAATGTAGATTCTTGACATAAAACTAAGATTTTCCTGCTTGCAAGGCAAGTACTTTATCCACTGAGCTGTAAACTCAGGCCATCAAATGAAATATTGGATGATGAAAAACAGATTGAATGTGGTTAGGATATATCTTTTCTTAAATAATTCTTTTGTTCCTTGCTAGATAGATTTAGTCATACATTTATAAAATAAGTGGCTTTTGACATCTGTCACATAGAGAATGCAAGTTGAATAAAACAGATTTTTTTCATTTTAAAGAAACCAGCAGTAATTTGCATGTGGAGAAGAGAGAGAAAAATATTAATTAGACTAATATGTGAACATAGTATTTAAAATAACAATTAAGTACCATAAATGTTGTAAAATGAGGTGTGCTATAAAGTGGACATGTAATTGTGATAGTGTCTGGTGTGTGCATGAAGAAGTTAAATTTCAGATGATTGGGAAAATATATAAGGAATAATATTAAAGCTAAGACTAAATGACAAAAATGTATCAGGTAAGGAAAAATGGAAGATTTTGATTAACACTGTCAACTGAGAGGACCTAGTATCATCTAGGAGACAAACCTCTGGGCATATCTGTGATGGATATGAGGGAGTTTGTAGATTGTGTTACTTGAGGTAAGAAGACCTATCCTCTATATAGTACCATTCTATGGTCTGGGATTCTAAACTAAATAAATGGAGAAACCAAGGATAGTAACAGCCTCTATCCCCGGCTGCTTCATGCCTGTGAATGCCTTGGGATCATCTGTCTCACATCCCTGTTGCCATAACATACACAAAGTAACAAGTATATGGAATGATCAAGTGCCAAGTACTTAAAATGAGATTGAAACAGGCATATCTTGGGAAAAGGAGAAATTTGAAATTTATAGGATACTAACTCAGTCTTAACTCACTTAACTTGAAATTTTGGTAAAAATAATGTCTTTCATTCTAAGTGGAAAATAGTAAGAAGAATCAAAAGGGAAGGGGCATAACCAAATGACTTTAATGTGGATATTGGATTTGGAAGTTGAGATCAGAGTGATCAAGACCAAATAACGCTGACTGCAGCATTGGAGATGCTGGAGTACAGTGGTGACAAGAGAGGAAACAAGGAAAGTATAGATTTCACAAATGTATTTATGGACTACTTGTGTCTAGTAGGAGATTAATACATGAGAATATCATTGGGCACAGGGCAGTTTCTGAAACAAATAAGACAGTAGGAAGGAAGTACAAAAGGAATTCTGCTTTGAGACCATTTTGGATACAAAACAGAGGTGAATGTTCACATAAGAAACTGGGGTCTTGGGAGATATCAGAATGAGTAATGTAAAATTTTAAATCATTAGTTGTCCCAGTTAGCATGAAAGTCTACTTGCCACAGCTTAGAATCACTTGAGAGTATCCACTGAGAGTTGCTCAGGTCAGACTGGTCTGTGAATATATTTGTAAAGGATTGCCTTAATTGTAATGGATGTAGGGGGCCTAAGCCTATTATGGGACATATTTTCCATAAAAAAAATGACTAAGCATGAACCTCTGAGCAAACCTGTAACAGCATATTATCACTGTTTCTTCATCAAGTTTATGCCTATACATCCCTCAGTGATAGATTATGATCTGCGGGGTGTAAGCAACATAGATTCTTTTCCCCACCCACTATGCTGCTTTGGGACAGAGTATTTAGTCACAAAACCAAAGCATAATAGAACATTCATATAGAGTTGTATTTAAAGGCATGAATTACATACATTCACCTAATGTCAATGTTCCTATAAAAGAGGACAGTTAAAAAAGATCTCAGGGTCCCTTTTGCATTTAAAGGAAGATGAGGTGGATAAATCAGAATTAACTTCTAAGAATATATAACAGTTATTAACATGCAGGCACTACAACAAAATTTCAAACTATGTGTTTTAAAATGTAATAAAATTAAGGGAAGAAATAGATAATTCCATGACAATAGTTGAATACTTCAACCTTCCAGTTTCAATAAAGGGTAATTAGAATGAAACATACTCAAAATATGAACAGTGTATACCATATCAGGCATAATGCAATCTAACAATAGAAGAATAAAAGTTTAAGTACATACACAAAATAGTATTAGTTGATTTCTCATGTCATGATAAAACACCATGACCAAAATTAGGTTGGGGAAAATCAGGCTTGTTTTGTATTGAGGTTACAGGCCATCATCTGGTGAAGGCAGGGCAGGAATATGAAGGCAGGAACTGAAGCAGAAACCATGGGGGAATGCTGCTCACTGACTTGCTCCCCATGATGTGCTCAGCATAAGATCTACTTGGAGACTGCACCATACACAATGAGCTGGGCCAGCACAAAGATTTGCATAGAGCCCACCTAATGGGAGAATATTTTTTTAAAAATTGAGGTTCATCATCCCAGATAATTCTACTTGTGTTAAACAAAAATTCTGACCAGGAAAATAAAGTGCTTCCTGTAGGGTAGATGATAGGTTAAGAAGCCACAAAAATAAGTCTTGAATGAATTAACAGGGACAGATGATCATGGAGACTGCTATCTAGACAACCAATAATAACATAATTAAATGACATGGATTAAGAAAACAAATACTATAGGTCTAAAGAATGAATAAAAATAATTTAAATCAACAGAACATATTTCTTCAGAGAAATATAAAATTAAGAGAAATATTGATCTATTTTCTCAAATCACCAAAATTGAAATAAGAAGATCAGTGTTACTATAGAATCTATAGGAACAAAAATAATTATAGGAGAATAGTACTAAAATTGTCAACAAATAAATAAGTGGAATGAAATAAATTACTTGATAGAAAGAAAGCATAAGAACTGACACCAATTTAAAGGAAGTACAAATTGACTTGCAACAAGTCAAGTGGTTGAATTAGTAGCTTTTTTTTTTTTTATTTTTTTTATTAAGCATAGACCGGTCCTGCAAAACACTTAGAAAACAACTAATCCCATAAGGCCATCATTACTTTGCAAGTAAAATCCACAAAACACTTTACAACAAAAACAATACAGATTATTATCATACACATACAAAAATCCTTATCCAAACAGTAACATCTCTGTGTAGTAACACACAGAAGAGGTAAGGAAAAACAGGTCACAGAACTAAGACTACATAAGAATTTTTCCTCAGGAATTCATATTTGAGTTGGTATGCAAAATCAATCAGTGTTAAAAAAAAACACTAGGGTCAGAAACATAATGATACTCTTAATGGATGTAGAAAGTGCTTTTGACAAAAACTAACAGAATTCCATAGTAAAAATAAAATTAAACGTTTTACCATGGTAAAGAACATCTATAAAAAAACCCACAGCTAACACAATGTTTATTGTTGAGAGATTAAATGCTTTATACATTAGATCAAAAAAAAAAAAATAGCAAAGATGCCCAGTGTTCCTTCCAGATCAGGGAGTCAGTGAGAAAAAGAAACACAAGTATTCAATAATGGGGATGAAGAAATAAAATTATCTATGTATGAACCTGATTTGGACTTGTATATTGAATATTTTAAAAAAGAAAAGGTAAAGTGATAGTACTTTTGTGTTACAAATATTGAGGTCTATAGTATCACATCATCTATGATTAATATATAATTATCTTCATCTTTATATTCTAACAATGAACAAATCCATTAAAAATGTTGTCAAAATAGAAAAGTCTTATCAAAAGAAAGCCATCCTAAAAACTGCTGAAAGAAACTATCTTCAAAGAAATTGAATGTCTGAATTTCTAGCAAATTCTACTCTCATCAACTAAAGTAGTGAAAACAGAACACTCTCCATATATACTCTTTTTCAGATTGTTTGCAATCACTGTGACTTTTTCTCAAGCTTGTCCAAAAACTTATATGTAGATGCAAAGATTATATAATAATAAGTGGAGTATTATGAAAGACCCATTTTGATGGTCTGTTGACATGGTTCAGCAGTTAAGAGTTCTATCTGCTCTTGCAGAGTTTGATTTTGTTTTTGTTTGTATTTGATGTGTTTGTGAAGCTTTATTCATAATATCTGGGAAGCAGGACTGTGGTTCTTTGCCCTGTTTCTTTGATGATTAATTTTTGCAATTCTTTATATATTTTAGGTTGTAACTCTGTGTCTGGAGTAGAAGACAGTTTTTTTTTCCCCATTCTTCAGGCTATCTTTTCATTCTAGAAATTGTTTCCTTTGCTGTGCAGAGATTTTAAAATTTGATGTTATTCAAACTGTCAATTTTTTCTGTTATTTCCTAAGTTACTGGCATCCAATTTAAAAAGTTCCTGCATATGCCTGTATCTTGAAGAGCTTTTCCTTAAGCATTTTCTTTCTTTTTCTTTTCTTTTCATTTTATTTGATATTTTATTTATTTATATTTCAAATGTTATCCCCTTTCTTGGTTTCCTCTCCAGAAACCCATCATCCTACCCCCCACTTCACTTTACCTTCTATGATGGTGCCCCCTCACCCATCCACCCATTCCCACCTCACTGCCCTGGCATTCCCCTATACTGGGACATCAAGCATTCACAGGACCATAGACCTCTCCTCCCATCACTGACAAGGTCTTTCTCTGCTACATATGTGGCTGGAACCATGGGTTGCTCCATGTGTTTCGGCTCCTTGCTGGCAGGTCCAGGCAAGAGAAGAGAACCTGATCCATTTACATAGGAAGAGGGGAAGGGTGACAGAGGGTAAGAGGTAACTGACAGGGTCAATGGTATACTTTCACATCAGAAATGGTGGGGCAGAGTCAGGGCCAAACAGATTTTGCTGAGTCATCCCAATACGGAAGTGACTGAGACAGGTCTTAAAACCTGAGCCAGGCTTAGGCTCTCCTACAAGGCAGCAGAAACTCGAGCAAGGCTGGGGTTAAAATAGGGCCTAACATCCCCTCCTTTTGTTTTCGTAATCAGCAGGTTACATGACTCCTGTCTTAGGTTGTCCCCTACATGGGGATCTTACCCATCTCTGGATATGTTTTTGTCACTCTGACCCAAAGGGGGGGGGGTGTTCCATGACCTCTCTTAGGTTGTCTCACTACATCTGTGATCTTTCCTGTTGTTGGTCAGATAGAAAGCTGAGGAGGGGTGCTCATAGGCAGAGGGATACGTAGAGTCTAGCTCAGAAGATACAAGTGTTTGTTAACAGCCCTCATCTTAGTGAAACTGGCATGCCTTTAGCCTCTGATGGATAAATTTAGTGAGCTTTTTGGGCACACATGGCATGACAGTCAAGATAAGGAGAAGAAGAAAGAGGCCAAGGAGGGGGAGGAAATGGGGTAATAGACCATGAAGTCCAGTTCACAATGTGTTGTCCTGGAACTCATTTCACCTCCTTTACATCACAGGGATGGCTCCCAAGTATATTTGAGGATCTCTTGTACTCCTCAGGGGTCACTGAATCCTCCTTCAGTCAAGATGGGGAGCAGCATCCATGTCAGTAGCAGGGTCATTTTCTTGATCATCTTGGTCTTCTGAGGGAGAAGCATGGAGGGGTTCTCAGGGCAGAAAGACTCTGGAAATGTCATTGTCAGCCTCCATTTGTTGAGTCATATACCTTATGTCTTTGTCCTGTATCCAGAGTCATCTTTTTTCACTTTGTGAAAATATGCAGCTGAATCCCCTCCCAACTGACAGGAGTGAGTCGGCTCCTCTCCAGGCTCCCATCAGTGGGTCCCTCCATCTAACTGGTATCGAGCTATAAGAGATGGAGGAGGTTCAATGTCTTTGAAATGGGGACAACTGAGGATTTTCTTTTGAAAAATGTAACATATTTAGAGTGAATAATGCCTTTTTTAGCTAATCATGTGGGGGTAAAGATTCACCCTTTTGTTTTTGTAACTGAGTCTTTAAAGGTTGATTTTGTCTTTCAACAATTGCTTGCCCTCTCAGGTTGTAAGGGATGCCTGTAGTGTGGGAGATCTTCCACATATGGAGAAATTCTGAAAAAGGATTGCTTGTAAAACACTGGCCATTATCTGTTTTAATTTGATCTGAAAGTCCGAGAGTGGCAAAATACTGAAGCATATGACTAATAGCATGTTTAGATTTTTCTCCAGCATGGGCTAACACCAGCATGAATGGGAGAAGATATCAACTGTCACAAATATATATTTTAGCTTCCCAAATGGGGACTGGTGAGTAACATGGAGCTGCCAAAGATTAGTTGGGCAGAGGCCCCAGGAATTACTTCCTGTTATTTGGAGGGGAGGCACCTGTATAAATGGCTGGCAAGATTTATAGGTACATACTATCTTTTTAAGGTCTCTACTATGAACATATGAGAATTTATGCCTATTGCCCCTCCGGTTGAAGTAGGTCAATGAGAGGAACCGTGTGGCCTCAGAGACGGTATGAGACTGTAATGTAGAGGCTAGTTGGTCAGCCAAGCTATTCCCCTGGGATAAAAGTATGGGGAGGTTTGGGTGGCCTCAGAGATGTTGGATATAGATAGCTCTTTGTCTCTGTGTAAGTAATGTGTGGGCCTGTATCGTCAAGGGGGTGAGAGGATTAGAATCTGGCTTAATATGAGCCTCAATCAAGTTGGGCAACAAATTTACCACATAAAGACTATCAGAAAACAGATTGAAAGGCTCAAGCCAGAATCCAGTGCCATCACTACCACTAATAGTTCTTTAAACTGTGCAGATCCCTCAACAACAAGAAGATCTGATTTTATGTGGGTAGACATGTCGCCCTGTCTAAAGGGAGGATACACAACAATGGAGGTTCCCAGGTGCCTATCATCGGTAAAGACCGTGGGATAATTTGGATTGGGTCTAAAAAGAAAAAGTCTAGGGGGCCTCCATTCAAGTCTGGAGACAGAACTCATCCACTTATGTGGTCCAAAATAGCAATCAATTTCACTGGGAAAGCCCTCTAAGGCCAGAGCAACCTGGCTGGCTATTGTTTCTCTGTAACCAAAGGAAATCGGTATTTTTAAATGTGGTAATAAGGGTGAAAGGCTCTGCTCCAAAGACACTAATGGAAAGATCTCTCTCCTTAACAATGAAATTGGCCAGATAATTAGCCATAGATTAAACTCAAGGGGTCCTTCCCACAGAAAGATGGATCCAATAGATGGGTTCACCTTCCTGGCCAAGTAGAGCAATACACAGCATTTCTCCAGGGAAATATATAAAAATAAGGGATAGGAAGGGATCATATTGTTTAAGGGTTGCCTAATCAACGGCTTGTAGAATTTTGTTCAACAGCTGGATATGATCAGATGTCAGCACTATAAGGGTTGGGAGATCACTTCCTTTAAAGAGGTCAAACAATGATGTTAAATCTTCTGTGGCAATGAAGATCCAATACTTCATCAAATTGATTTCTTCTAAAAGCTTTTGTAACTGTGGAAGAGTATAAGAATCATGATTTGAAGTTGAGACTTAACAGGGAACACAACCTCCAAGGACAACATGGAGCCCAGGATCTTCTGGGTTTTTTGTTGTTTGTTTGTTTGGTTGGTTGGTTGGTTTTTTCGAGACAGAGTTTCTCTGTGTAAACCTGCCTGTCCTGGAACTCACTCTGCAGACCAGTCTGATCTTGAACTCAGAAATCCACCTGCTTCTGCCTCCCAAGTGCTGGGACTAAAGCCGTGTGCCATCACTACCTGGCCTTGAGTGGGGTAGGACTGTCCACTCAAATCTAGAATCAGGCCCACCAAAATTAACAGAAGGAATAGAAAAGGCAAACTTCTCACAATCTTAAGGGCATAGGGGAATAGAAAAAAACAATTTCTAGTATCAATGACTGTAAAATAATAGGTGCTGAGTATCACTGGGATCAGGTCCTGAAGCGAACCATCTTTTCATTAATTTTCCTCAAATCATGTAGTAGTTTCCACGATCCATTGGCCTTTTTTCATCACAAAAATGAAAGTATTCCAGGGGCTGGTAGAGGCCCTTAAATGTTCTAATTTTAATTGTTGTTGTACCAAAAGGTGTGATTGTTATAATTTTGGGGCAGGGATAGGCCACTGCTCAATCCAAATGGGGTCTCCCTTTTTCCAGTTTATCATAGGTACTGGGGGCCGAGCAATGGCCTTTAGAATTGGGGGTTAGACAAAGGGCATTGTTGGCACATCTTCTCAAAATGAGGATCAGCACTATAATTTGGAAACACCATCTTTCCCTGCTCAAAAGACAGTTTATGATCAGTGGTAATAAAGGCCTCCCCAAGTATATCTTCACCCAGAAGGTTAGCTATCAGGCCTGATACCACAAGAGGGTGCACTTCACCATGATAGTCATTATGGACCTCCCTAAAGAGCCAGGAGGCAGTCTCCCGTGAGGTCACTTGCCCCCCCCATGCCCAGTAAAGGCAGACCCCGAACAAGTTGCCAAGAATGGGGAACTTCTTCCTTTCTAATCACCATTCGATCTGCACCAGTGTTGATGAGGAACCTGAAAGTTTTCCAGTTTTGGCAAGCGTCACCTTAGGGCGGAGCCCAGGGAAAAGAGGCACAGTCTTGTTAGCACTAACTGGAAGCTTTCCCTTATTTAACCGTGCTGGTGTAGGCCCCTGGGGGAGTTTAAAGGCTAACCATTTAGGTCATACTTAGACTTAAAGTCCCTGACCCAGTGGAAGTCCTTCTTGCACCTGGGGAAAGGGGTTTGTGGCGGATAGCTGGTAGGAAGTGTGGCAGCTTTTGTCAGATTGGGACACTCTCTTTTAAAATGGCCCTCTTTACCGCAACCAAAATAAGTCCGGCCCTGGCTGACCAGGGTTTGTTGGAGGGCATAAAAAGAACCACTATATCTTCCTTATGGGCCTCCTTTAAAGTGGCAGCCAAGGCCCTAGCCTGAACGGAGGAGGACCTGACATCTCTGGAGACAATAATCCATTTGGCAATATCTTGGCTGCATAACCCAGCACATTTACATTTGTGATCAGCATTCATTCCATCCCAAACCAGTGAACAGACAAACAAGCATGCCTGCAGGAAATTTTCTCTAAACTCTTTTGAAATCTATCTATGAAGGAGACAAGATTCTCAGTGGGCTTTTGGTTAATTCGTTGTATGGAAGACTCAATAGGTCCCTCGTCAAGCTTCCTGCAGACTATAAGGCCAATGGCTCTACCCTGATCTTGGGGGTGTGGGGATGGCTGCCTCCTGGGTGCCTGCAGAGTACTGATCTTCTGTGATGGAAAACATGCCAGCAGTTATGGAAATGGGGGGCTGAGCACTTTGGTTCTGCTCCCCATGGACTTGACACTCTTCCTGAAAGTAGGCAGTCCATTTAAGATAGGCCTGCTGGAGAGGATGACCTTAGTCAAATCCTTTCAGTCTTGAGCCTCACATGTATGGTGTGCCAAGTCCTCAAGTCTCAGCCCAGGGTTAATTGGGGCTGTCCTCAACCACTGCCTTCTTGAGTTCTTTAATCTCTTGGGGATCCCAAGGATACCAAGCTGCTGGTGGATTACTGCCAGGGTTGACATTCACTGGGTAAAGGCTGGTGGCTTATTGGGTGACGAGCCCCTCCATATTGTAAGGAGGCAGGGCCTCATGCAGCACAGAGGGACTCTGAAAAGGGTTGTTTGAGGGGTTCAAAGAGGAATAAAGAGGTTCAAGGGTGGTATCGGATTTGGAGAAAATCTGCCCCATAATTTATGGAAGTATACTGACCCACAGACCTATTAGCCCGTCAGCATTCTTCTGTCAGGAGAAGAGAGAAGTTCCTCACACCAGGAACCAGTTTGCAGTCTCCTTGTCAGCAGGTCCAGACAAGAGGAGAGAACCTGGTCCAGCTGGGTCTGTCAGGGTCTGAGTACAATAGTGAGTGTCAACAGTCCAAAAGAAACACACCAGGCTGGGAGTCTTTTCCAAGCAGGAACTCACTTTATTAAACTAGGCACTTGCTTATATAGAGAAGGCAAGGAGGTGGGCACTTAGGTATGGGAAGAGTTGATATAGGAGGTAGGGAAGGGGGACATAGAGGAAGGGGTAACTGACAGTGCCAATGGCAAAGCTTCACATCAGAAGCAGCAGGGCAGAGGCAGGGCCAAACAGGTCTTGCTGAGTCACCCCAATATGGAAGTGACTGAGTCAGTTCTCAAAACTAGAGCTGGGCATAGGCTCTCCCACAAGGCCACAGAAACTCGAGCCAAGCTCAGGTTTGTCCTCAAGGCCCAAACCAGGACCAAAATTGGACCCAATACATATGTACCCATGGACTGGTGGTTTAGACCCTGGGAGCTCTGGAGTTCTTGTTGGTTGATATTCTTTTCTTCCTATGGGTTTGCAAATACCTTCAGCTCCTTCAGTCCTTTCTCTAACTCCTCCATTGAGGACCCTGAGCTCAATCCAATGACTGATTGCAAGCATCATCTTCTGTATTTGTCAGGCTTCTGCAAAGCCTCTCAGGAGTCAGCGATACCAGGATCCTGCCAGCAAGCATTTCTTGATGTCCACAATAATGTCTGGGTTTGGTGTTTTCATATGGGATGGATCCCCAGGTAGGGCAGTCCCTGGATGACCTTTCCTTCAGTCTCTCCTCCGCACCACTTCTCCATTTTTCCTCCTGTGAAAATTGTGTTCCCCCTTCTAAGAAGCACTGAAGCATTCACACTTTAGTCTTCCGTCTCTTGTGGTCTGTGAATTGTATCATGTATATTTTGAGCTTTTGGGCTAATATCCACTTATCAGTGAGTGTATACTATTTGTGTTCTTTTGTGACTGGGTTACTTCATTCAGGATGATATTTTCTAGTTCCATCTATTTGCCTAATAATTTCATGAAGTCATTGTTTTTAATAACTGAGTAGTACTACATTGTGTAAATGTACCACATTTTCTGTATTCCTTTCTCTGTAGTAGGACATCTTGGTTCTTTCTAGCTTCTGGCTTTTATAAATATGGATGTTATGAACATAGTGGAGCTTATGTTCTTGTTATATGTTGAAGCATCTTTTGAGTATATGCTCAGTTGTGGTATAAATGTGTCCTCGGGTAGTGCTACATCCAATTTTCTGAGGAACCATCAGACTGTTTTCCAGAGTAGTTGTACCAGCTTGTAATCCTACCAGCAATGGAGGAGTGTTCCTCTTTCACCATATCCTTTCCAGCATCTGTGTTCACCCAAGTTTTGATCTCAGACATATTGACTGGTGTGAGGTGGAATCTCAGGGTTGTTCTAACTTGCATTTCCCTGATGACTAAGGATGTTCAACATTTCTTTAGGTGTTTCTTTTCCATTCAGAGTTCCTCAGATGGGAATTATGTGTTTATCTCTATAGCCCATTTTTTAACAGGGTTATTTGTTTCTTTGAGTGCTGTGTCACTGTGGAAGTGGGCTTTAATACCTTCACCGTAGCTGTCTGAAACCTAGTTTTCTGCTAGCTGCCTTTGGAAGAAGAGAGGGAACTCTCAGTTTCTAGAGCCTGACCTAGGCCTGGACGCTGTCATGATCCTGCCTTCAGGATAATGGACTCAACCTCTGAACCTGTAAGCCAGCCCCAGTTGAATGTTTTCTTTATAAGAGTTGCTTTGGTCATGGTGTCTGTTCACAGCAGTAAAACCCTAAAAATGACAGAATCTCATGACTGCCTATAAATGAAATATTAAGTGATCCAACATCTTATTCTGGACTCCATGTGCATCTGAATGAACATGAATAGGTACAAAGAGATACACTCACACATACTTTAAAAGATAACAGAGATCATTTATCTGATTACAAAATTTATTACAAATTACAGCAATCTGACTTGCATTATACTGGAAAATATATAGTCAGGTGGAATAATAGGATAGTTGAAAAGTCTAGACATATAGTTATCTACATTTGCAAAATTAATTTTAATTTTCTCCGACAAGTCTATGTTTGTCTATATGTAGGTGTATTTATTGAAGCGCAGGTATCCATGGAGTCCAAAAGGCTTAAGATCCTCCTGGATCTGGTGATATAAATGGTTGTAAACTGATTTGTAGGGATGATAGCAGCTAAATTCAGGTCTTCTGCAAGAGCAGTACACATTCTTACCTGCTAAGCCAGCTCTCTAGTCCCAACATATCCTTTCATTCAGTCAATTAACTTTTGTAAATGTTAAATCAATTTGATGGGGAAAATAGTCTTTTGTGCAAATTATGACAGAACACTAGGAACAAAAAAGGCTATTGCATCATACTACACAGAAAATAATAACCCAGAATATACTCAAAATCTTAATATAAGGGAATTATAACAACCATTATAGTTACTAATATGATGTTACTAATATCTGATATACATGTGCTTTAAGACAAATATAAATTTTGCTTCATTAATCTTTAAATTTCTGTGCATCAAAGATGCAATAAAAGTAAATAGGCAGCTCATGGGATGGAAAACGTAACTGCCAAGTCAGACTGTAATTCTCAAACTATTCAAGGAACTCTCATAACTTATAATAGACTGAATAACATTTCTCTGTTGTGAGTCACTTTTCCATTCTGGGGACAGAGTACCCTTGTAAAAGCAACTTAGAGATGATAAGAGGATTTTTTGGTTTCTAAGAAAATAACATCATGGTGAGGAAGCCAACTGCCAGGAAACACATTGTAGCAGGAGCAGGAAGCTGGATGATGACATTTTTAGGAATCAGAAAGAACAGAATGAGGCTATAAAAACTCTAATATCTTCCCCACTCTGCAGTGATGTATTTGTCTTAACAAGACTAATGGTTTCAGAATCTTTCCAAGAACAACCACCAACTGGGAAACAAATGTTCAAATACATAACCCTAAAGGGAACATTTTTGCCTAAACCACTACATCTCCTTATAAATGCTCTTGCCCTAACCTGTAAATCCTGTGACTGTTTTTATATCAGTTGGAAAAAGTTACTTGGTGATACAACTAAACTGATGACCTTGAGATAAAGAGACTTTAAATGCTATACATGGAACTAGTATAACCATTATGGCTCTTACAAAGGGAGGCAGGAACATCAGGGCAAGAAAAGGAAACACGAACAAGAAGCACAGATCAAAGTACATAAGACATAGAGATGGAACATTGTGGGAACTTGGCAAAGATAAATTGGATCTTCCCCTGGAAATGTCAGGGCTTCTCCAAGTGTCAAGAATGATAGGAAGGTGTTCTGTGGGTTGCTCAGTTAGTGTAAGGTCTGTATTGAATTTCTGATTTCTCAAACTGTAGAGTGATAAATTGACATTATTTTAAGCCTCTATGATTTCATTTTATAGAAAATGATAGAAAATTAATATATATTTTGGTATCTCGGAATTGGAAAATTTGTAACAGATGTTTAAAGCAACAGAAGTAATTTTGAAACTGTTCAGTGAGTAGAGGCTGGAAATATTTGAGGATCACAGTAGGAAATCCTGTATATCATTCACTAGATTGCTATCAAAAATAGAAATTATAGGATCTCTGGAGATGGCTTATTTAGTAAAGTGTGTGCCATGCAAAAGCTCCATCATCAGTACTTATGTGTGTGGTAGAGTATGCTTGTAATTTTAGAACTTTGAGAAGGAGACAGGATGCACACTAGCCAACCTGACTAACTGTATTATCAAGCCCCAGGGACCAGTGAGTGTCCTTATTTCAATAAACATGGTAGACAGGTGCTAAATGCTTACTTATGGCCTTTACACACATATACATGGACATTTATATACACATGTACAAATACAACCCATCAACATACATGCATATTTTCACACACAGAAAAACACAGATACTAAAGTTGGTCTATATGACGATTCAGTAGCATCCTAGAGACAAATGTACACTGTATTCCAAAGTGACAGAATCACTGGAAATAGGTTCTCAGTATTAATACTAGTGCTCAAAGTGTGGTTGATGAAGGCTTGAAGGAAATAAGAATCATGTTGTTCAAGACTGGAGGAAAGTAGTCATTGCTGTGAAGTGACAGGGAATTTCAAAGAGTTGTACTGACCATCTTAACATTACTTTAAAATCAGTACTTTATGTGGTATTATATTTAGCTGTGAAAAAATTCCAAGAAACCTGGCAAAGTCATGGTCTTTTTTTCACTTATCTGCAATACCAACATGTCAGAAGAAAAGGAATATACTGAACTGAGAGAAGAAATGCTATAAAAAATGAAACCAGGTCTTGATAATTTGGGAGTCTATACCTCTGCAGGTTGTAAAAACACATCAGTTATAAAACTCTGAGCAGATGGCAAAAAGAGGAGTCAAGATGCAGCCAGACAGATTCTGGTTAGCAAATGGGAGAGGCTCACAAAGACAATACATTTCAGACATTGCTGTAGTACTCAAGCATAGATACCAGGTATAAGAATGTGGTTATTCAAGAATGAAGCGAAAAAAAGAAAAGGGAAGGAGAAGAGAGAAAGGAGAGGGAGAAGAAATATCATGAAAGAGGCTCACTATCAATTTACATATGAAGTATATTCTTCATTTAGCGACAAAATGTCCAATATGTATTTGTTTGCATCTCCTGAGTATCTGTCTTGTATGTCAGGCAGTAATTAACCCTGGTGTCTTCTGAAATGAAACCATTCTGGTGATCCAGATGAGCATAGTCTGGAGCAGGTGAGAACTTCCTAACTTGGTTGTGAATAACAGGCTGTGTTGGAAGAGGGGTGTTGGAAGACTTACCATGACAGACAGGCCTTCAAGGGTCTGTATTAAGCACATCTTGATGTAGAAACACAAAACTTTAATTTTTCCCTAAAATTGGAGGCAGTTTTAAAGAACATGACAGAAAGATTTATTCTCTTTTGAAGAATTAAATGAAACATTCTTTAATATGATTGTAGCAGGCAAAATGAGCAAACACATTCTTTCATATACTACCTTAAATAAATAATCACCATTTTAAAAAAATGTGACTGAATACACATTTACATATCACAGAGATTTGTGCTCCCACTCTCCCTCACACACTAGTGTTAGCTTTCAGTTCTTACATTCTTTATCCTTTATAAAATTATATCTTCAGAATGTTAGCCTCAACTTCTCACAGGAGTATTCCTAGCTATATTTCACAACTGATAAATAAAACTGGGTTTACTGATAAACAGTTTATGCTCTAAAAGATTTTCCAACTCAGAAACAAAATACATTTATATTACTATAACATATGCTATAGCACATATTTAACCAAATATATTCTTAGAGTCTTATCATTTATATGTGTATATGTCTTTGCATATGTGTATCATGTATGTGAAAGTAGCTGTGGAAACCAAAAGAAGACATTGAATCCCTTGTCCTGTATTTTCAGATGGTTGGGAGATATGTGATGTGTGTGAGTGCTAGGAACTGAACCAAAATCATATACATGAGCAGCTAGTGCTCTTAATCCCTAAGCTATCTCCACAGCTCTAATGTTTTGTTAATAAATTAATTACATTTTGTTATATATTATACACATACATATATGTGTATAGACACACATATATATATATATATAAACACACACATATATAGTTTAAATTAAAAATGATGGATGAATTAAAAACTATGGGAAGATCCAGAGATACCCATCATCAAGGACATTCTCATGTTGAATATGTAGGAAGATAGATTCTTTCTTAGATTTCTTAGAATACACAACAATTACCTCTAGTTTTGAAGATGAAAGCTACTGAAGCAGTGAAAGCAATAACTCAAAGCAGAGAAATCCCATGTGGTAGCTTCCTTGACTGCCAAATCCCACAGCATAGCTTGGTTCTATGCTCTTGTAGCATTCACTTACCCTGCAACTCTCCAGTTCCTCCATTCCCCACCCTTTCTTTGCCAAGCTCTAAAGGCAGAGTGCAGCTGTAAATACAGAAAGGAGATAAGAGGGGGTTCCCCTGGAGACTGTGGCTTGAATTTGATTTGGGCAGACCTGAAACATAGATGGGGCAGAACAAGTACTGTTACTTTGAAGAGCAGAATGAATCATAAGGAAGTTGTGTTACTTGCTGGGCTTTGAATGTGCTATAAGTGTCTCATGCTTGGAAAGAAAGTTCCATAGTAAAATCTTTCTGGACAAACATGAGGACCTGACTTTTATTACTCAAAACTCATGTAAAATAGTCATATGCAGTAAGGCACTTGTATGTGGAGACCAGGAAATCCCATGTGTGAACTCCAGGGCAATGTGGTACACTCACATAATATTATGTGGATAATAATTGGGGAAACTATCCTCTGGTGTCTATATGCATGCAAACACATTTATGTTCATACACATAAACATGCAAATGTTAATATCTGATCAATTATCATTGGGTAGACTTATTGTTGCTTGTTCAGTATTGTACAAATACCTGAGCAACTTTGTAGTTTTTGAGTGATGAAATGTGAGGACCTTTTCTTTCTTTCTTTCTTTCTTTCTTTCTTTCTTTCTTTCTTTCTTTCTTTCTTTCTTTCTTTCTTTCTTCTTCTTCTTCTTCTTCTTCTTCTTCTTCTTCTTCTTCTTCTTCTTCTTCTTCTTCTTCTTCTTCTCCATCATCTTCTTCTCAGGATTCCAGGTTTTTATTTATTTCACAACACATACAAAGCTACAAATCCATTACCTAAGTCTTCTTTTTATTATTATTAAATTATTTTATTTATTTATATTATACATTTTGCCCCCCTTTCCAGTCCCTTGTCCCAGAGTTTTTCACCCTATAACCCTTCCCCCTTGCCTTTGAGAGGATGCTTTCTCAACAACATACCCACCCCATTGCCGAGCATCCCCCTTTCCTGCGGTATCAAATATCTATAGGATTTGGCCGATCCTTTCCCACTGAGGGCAGAAGAAGGCAGTCCTCTGCTACTTATGTGTCAGGGTCATGGACAAGCCAATGTATGCTCTTTGCTTGGTGACTTAGTCTCTGGGAGCTACCAGAGATCTGGGTTAGTTGATACCTTTGTTTTTCCTATAGGGTTGACATCCCCTTGAGCTCCTTTAGTCCTTCCCCTACCTCTTCCATAGGAATTCCTAATCTCATTCCAATGGTTGACTGCAAGTATGTGCATCTGTCTCAATCAGTTGCTGCTAGAAACTCACAGAAGACAGCCATGTTGTCTGCGAGCACAACATGGCATTGGTAATAGTGTCAGAGTTTGGTGCTTGCCAGTGGGATAAATCCCAAGTTGGACCAGTCACTTAATGTCCTTTCCTAAAGTCTCTGCTCTATTTTGCGCTTGTATTTTCTTTAGACCGAAACAAGTCTGGGTCCAAAATTTTGAAGATTAGTGGGTGACTCCACCTTTTCATGGGGGGCACTGTCTATCTACTGGAGGTGTTCTCTTTGCGTTCCATCTCCCCACTGTTGAACATTTTGGCAAAGGTTGCACCTCTGCGTTCTGGGATCCTCATATCCAAGGTTTTTGGGACTTTCTAGAGGTTCATGTCCACCATTCCCAATAGCTGCAGATTTCCATTTATTCTCCTGAACCTCTGGACTTTTTTCCTTTTTCTTTGATACATGACTCTTCCTTCTTTTTTCCCTCCCAACAAGGTTCTCCCTCACTCTGCCTCACATGACTTTTTTTTTTCTGCCCTTCTAAGTGAGATTGAAGCACTTCCACTTGGGTGTTTCATCTTGTTAAGCTTCATACAGTATGTGAGTTGTATAATGTTGGAAAGATCAAGAATTCAAGATGCATACCTAAGTATAATAAAAGCAATATACTGCAAACCAGTAGCCAACATCAAACTAAACGGAAAGAAGCATGAACCAATCCCACTGAAGTCAGGGACTAGACAAAGCTTCCCACTTTCTCTCTCTTTCTTTATTTAATATAGTAGTTGAAGTTCTAGCTACAGCAATTAGAAGACAAAAAGATCAAGGGGATACAAATTGTAAAGGAAGAAATGAAGGTATTACTATTTGTGGATGATATGATAGTATACATAAGCAACCCCAAAACTCGTTCAAGAGAATTTCTACAGCTCATAAATGAGTTCAGCAAAATGGCTGGTTTTAAAATTAAGACAAACAAATCAGTAGCCTTCCTTTATACATATGATAAACAGACTAAGAAAGAAGTTAAAGATACAACACCCTTCACAATTTCCACAGATAATACAAAATATCTTTGTATAACTCTAACCAAGAAAGTGAAAGATCTGTATAGCAAGAACTTCAAGTCTACAATGAAATAAATCAAGGAAGAACTCAGAGGATGAAAATATCTCCCATGATCATGGATCCATAGGATTAGCATTTTAAAAATGGCCATCATACCAAAAGCAATATACAGATTCAATGCAATACCCATCAAAATCCCAGTATAATTCTTCATAAACATACAAGGAGCAATTCTCAATTTCATAGGAAAACACACACACACACACACACACACACACACACATACACACACACACATACACACACACACACACACACACACACACACACACACACACACTAACAACAAAAACCAGGAAAGTGAAAACAATTCTCAACAATAAAAAAAATTTCTGGGAGAATCACCATACCTTATTTCAAGCTGTACTACAGAGCAAAAGTGATAAAAATGAATGGTATTGGTACAGACACAGACATGTCTATCAATGGAATAGATTTTAAGACCCAGAATTAAATCACATACCTATGTACACTTGATCTTTGACAAAGAAACCAAAACCATACAGTGGAAAAAAGAAAGCATCTTTAACAAATGGTACTCATGTAACTGATGATCTGCCTGTAGAAGAATGAAAATTAATCCATATTTATCACCTTGAATGAAGCTCATGCCCAAGTCAATCAAGTACTGCAATATAAACCATATACACTGAATCTAATAGAACAAATAGTGGGAAATAACCTTGACCTCAGTGGTACAGGGGAAACTTTCCTGAATAGAACATCAGTGACTCGTGCTCTAAGATCAACAATTGACAAATGGGATCTCTTGAAATTTAAAGTTTCTCTAACACAAGGGACAGTGTCAATAGAACAAAACTGTGATCTACAGATTGGGAACAGATCTTCACTAATCCTACATCTGATAGAGGGATAATATCCAAAATATATAAAGAACTGAAGAAGTTAGACTCGAATAATCTAGATAAAACAATTGATAATGGGGTACAGAGCTAAACAGAAAAATTTCAACTGAGGGATCATGGATGGCTGAAAAGAACTTAAAGCAATAGTTAATACTGTTATTTATTAGAGAAATTCAAATCAAAATAATGCTGAGATTCTACCCTATACCAATCAGAATGGCTAGGAATAAAAACTGAAGTGCACATGCTGCCAAGAATCTGGAGAAAGAAGAACACTCCTCTATTACTGGTGGGATTGAAAACTGGTACAACCACTCTGAAAATGAATATTGCAGTTCCTCAGTAAATTAAAATAGTTCTAGCTGAGGACATCAACCTGGGAAATAAACTGAAGACATGCTCTACCATATCAGAAGGACAGGAGTGCCTTATTAGTTATAGCCAGAAGCTGGAAACAATCTAGGTGTTCCTCAACCAAAGAATGGATACAGAAAAATTTACACAATGGAATACTATTCAGCTATTAAAAACTAGGACATCATGAATGTTGCTGGTAAAAGGACAGAACTAGAAAATATTAAGAACAGAACTAGAAAATATTATCCCGAGCCTGGAAACCCAGATCCAAAAGGACATGCCTAGTATGAACTCACTATTAAGTGAATATTGACAAAAATCTACAGAATACACATGATACAAATTCCTAAGTCGTTTTGTCTTATCCATTTTTTATGGTAGAGTGGGGCTATGTGCTATTCAGACTATGCTCACCTGAAGTAGCCTCCTTTCCACAGCTGCTTTAAAAGTAATGAAGGGGTGTCCTTCTATGGCTGTTGGCAACATTTTGATATTCACTTTCCTGTCCTATAAAGGTGGCATATTCTGTCCTCTGCAATGGATGCACAATAACTAAAGAGCTGAATCTTTGCCATCTGTGAATTAGAGATAGCCTTATAGTAACCACATGCAATGGGCTTCTCATCAACTACATCAAGTAGAACTTCCTCTCTACTCTCCACCTCTCTAAGAGGAGACTGCTGTGAATCTCAGTGACTTGAACTACTTTCAGTTTCCTCCACCTCATTGTCTTTCTCTGACATTAATAACTCCCATAATCAACATATCTTTTACCAAACAGACACTCTCAGTGTCCCTCTTGTATCCTAAATCTGAGATCTTACAGTCTCCACTTCTGTTTTCTTGATCATTAGCATCAGACAATTATGTGGGCTGAGGTCTAGAAGAATGTATCCATTTTGATAGCTCACATTCTGGATGTAGAGACTCCAAATAGATTTTTACCCTTTTTCATCTTTATCCTTCCTTCTGCTGGGTTCCAGATGTTAATTGCATGCTAGTAGCAGAGCTAGGCATTAGGATATTAAAAGCATATTCAGTGCTCTCAGAGGTAAATGAGTGTGTAACATCCTGTAATACACAAGGATGGTCATATGAGAGTCATAACAACAACACAGTAGATGTCATTACTCTGAAGGGCTGATGTCAAAAACTAGTCAAAGTTTCTTGTGGCAACTCTTATCTATCATGGATTTGGCTCCACTAAAGTACTTTGTTTGGGACCTATGTTATCTTCCTGCTTAAAAATAGAGTTGGCATATGCTTCTAATGCAGCTTAAACCAGTCCCTCATGCTATGAAATAAGAACTGGATTAGAGTATTCTCAAAAGGGATTTTAGGATACTGTTACCAAAAAGAAAAGTATGTAAGGAGCTAATATCAGCAAATATATTTTGCCTATCATGACCTTGTATCAACATAAGTTTTAGAAGTCATGAAGGAGACTTACCTAAATAACAGATCTGGGCTGGAAGGGGATAGATCAAGAAGAGGAGCCAGTGCATGCTATATGCCCTCCTTCCTACTACTTTGTGTCCCAGTATACCAACTTTGTTGTTATGATTTCCCCATCCTCATAAATTCTAAGATCAGAATATAGTTGGGTATGAATGAGCCTTTAGATGACCATAGATGATGGTGTTGAATTAAGATATCCCTAAGACACAGAACCTGATTACTGGGTCAAGCAGGAGGAATCTCAGCTGACTTGTGAATCATATTGCAGAGTAGGCAGTGCCCATAGCTGATCAAGGAAAGTGGTGTTGACAGATAGAGGAAGGCCACTAGCCAGGATGACTCCAGTGGTCACCACCCACAGTGCCTCCTAAATGCTAAAAATGCTTTGCTGAAGCTGCAGGAAGCACTTCTTATTGGGGTCAGAGTCCAATGAGACAAAGCATTGAAGGACAGGGGAATTAGCACTTGTGGGATTGTGAAATATTGTTTTCACAGTTACTACTAAAACACATCTGATGGAAGTAACACCATTTATAATATACGTGTGTGTGTGTGTGTGTGTGTGTATGTATGTACACATGTATATGTGTGAATTTGCCAGTATGAGTGTGTGAGTTTGTGTATGTGTGTGACTGTAGGAATGTGTGTATTTGTATGTGTGTGAGTATATATGCATATGTGTATGCTTATGAGTGTGTGTATGTGTGTGTGTTCACATGTGTGCTTGTGAATGTGTGCCTCTTTATATGTGTATATGAGTCCATGTATGTATGTCTTGTATATATTTGTGTGTGTGCATGCATGTGTGCGAGTATGTGTAAGTGTATATATTTGTGAGGAGTGTGTATATGTATGTGTGTGTGTGTGATTGTGTTTTTTAGTATCTGTGTGTTTGGGTGTGTATATCTTCCTGTGTGTGCATGCGCACAGAAGTTTGAGAATGTTTTTGTATATATTTGTGCTTGTTTGTGGAAGTTAGGACACAATTTTATTTGTCATTCTTTATGTATTGTTTACTTTACAAAATTAGTTTAGAGATTATAGTTATGCTGGAATTGGCACTTAAAATGTAGATGAGAGTAGCTGCCTAGCAAGTCCAAAGGATACATGTTTATTCACCTCTGCTTCCAGTGCTGTGATTATAATCAACCAAGCTAACTTGTATTGGGGGTTTGTTTGTAGTTTCAAAGGATGACTTGTTGAATATCATGGTCATGAACATGGCAGGAAGCAGGTAGGTATGGTATTGGTGCACTAGCACCTTGTTTATAGCAGATTTTCAAACATAAAAAGGCAGAGACTGTGGGTCAGGATTTGATGGCATGGCCTCTTGGGGATTCAGAATGAAGGATTTTCGATTGTTGCACTGGTGATTGTCCTTAGTGTGGCAGAAGCAGACTTGGCATCAGTGGTGGCTGGGAATGCAGAGAGGCCTTCTACAGCAGAAGTAAGCTGTGGCTCTGTAGTCAAATGCCTTCTCCATGGCTCCCCACAGTGGATCTTGATGAAAGAAACAGTCCATGTTTCTAAACAATTTATTGGTTGTTCGTGGAAGAAAATGGAGGCGAAACGTACCATACACAGTTCTTGGGATAGACCTTATATTAAATACCATTTTTAGGGAGAAATGTCTGGGTAGGGAAGCTTATTGACTAAGCCCTCTGGGCCTCTAGGTACCTAATTAGCAAGGAGAACTGTTTTAGGCTACAGACCACAGAATACAATTCTTTTATGTAAGGAGTATGGCATGTGTTTAAAGCCAGGAACCTGGCAGAGAGCCGGGAGTCACCTAAGTGTCAGGTGTGTGCCCACTGAGTTTCTGTGACTCAACATGTTCAACTTTATCAAACCTCCTGGCATGATTTAACCTCTAACAGGAGACAGAGACACAGAAAGACAGCTGCATATGTACACAGAGATAGAGAGAAACAGAGGCAAAGAAGGAGACAGATAGATACACACACAGAGGAGGGGTGAATAGAAAGATAGATAGATAGATAGATAGATAGATAGATAGATAGATAGATAGATAGACAGATGATGGACAGATGAATAACAGGCAGACATCAGATAAAAAGATAGATAGACAACACTAACTGGGAAAGGGAGCTAATTTTTAAATTCCAAACCCTAGCCTAAGTGGCATATCTTGTTCATGAGGCCAACTCTACTAATTCTTCAAAGAGTCCCACAACTAAGGACCAAACATTCAAATCTACAAACTAATGTGGACCATTTGCATTCAAGCCACCACATTCACCATACATGGGGATTAAGGTCACGTCCTCGACATTATATGGCAAACACTTTATCAACAATACTGTCTCCCAAGATCATTTGTGAAAGTGTTAAAGAATCATTTGCAGTTATGCATCTACAGCAGTACTTTTGATTGCTTCAGCTTCAATTTCTTTATCTAAGGAGTGAGTGTGGTAATATCTCCTCATTCATGAAACTTAATTGTGAAGCAATTTGTGGTAATCACTGTCTTGATGGGAATGTTGACATATTTTGGAGTACAGAATCTCAAATCGTTAATTAATTAAGCCACTATACCTAGATATCTCTTATCTGCCATGTGGCTCAAGTTTGATTAGTTTTAAAGGTCATTTAAAGGGAAGTTAGCCAGTAAGTAGAAGGCCTTATCTGAGACACCCATATTATGATGATCATTTTTCATAGACTTTGGGATTAATTTAGATGGAAAATGGTTGTTAAAATGACTCTTCTTTGTAAATATTTAACAACACAAAGAGCACCAATAATCAGGTGTGTCAGATATTATGAGAATTTTTTTTTAAACCATGGTAGTCAATCTGAAGTCCATGGACCATGTGTGGTCAAGAATAACAATGGATATGTCCCAACATAAAGTCTTAAGCATTCTTGAAATTGTATGATATCTTGAGTAACCTGGATTAATCTGAACTAAGTTGTACCAATCTATCGTAAAGACATACTAATTTAGATAGTAGCTCAGAATTATGAATATTAGCAAAGGATGAATAATTGGCTTACACCCTAGGGTCTATAAACTCCCCAACCACAGGCCCTTGGTAGAGTTGCAGTGCTTGGCATATGTTTCTTCCTGTGAAATGGACTTTAAAATCAATCAGAAGGCAATTGGCTACCTCCATAAGATTTGTGCCACTATCATACCATTATTAAAATTTGCAAAATTCAAAGCTGGGGAAGTATCAATTTTCTTAAAGAGTATGCTCCAATAGATTGCTTCACACTCACAAATATATAGACAGCAGATATTTTAGTCTGTGTTTCATGAAATAATAATACTAGTTTAAAAAAAAAAAGAGGACACAAAGTTACTTGGCAGTTGTAAAGGTGGAGGAAGATCTGTGGGGTTAAGAGCAGGAATTATATATGAATATGACAAAAATATATTCTGACATTCTCAAAGATTTAATAAAATATTTTTGTTAGAATGTTCTATAAAATGCAAAAGCATGATTGAAAACTCTTGAGGATAAATTTCATAAATGACTAGTCACAATCTAGTCAGTATCAGGTAATAAGAATTATTAGTACTCTGATAACACCATAAAACATCCCTTAATGAGTTAACTACTCACAGTTACATTTTCTATTGCATAAATAAATAATTAAATAAATATGTAAATGGACAGGAGCCTTCCAGTTTTCATCTGTGGCTGGGAACTTGAGCCTGTGCCACAAGACTCCATAGAGAAATAGCACCCGAAGAAAGCTAGCCTCCCAAGAGTGTAGAAAAGCCTGTGAGTGGGGATAAAACCAGCACTTCTACTCAGAGGGACATGCCCAGAACCCTCAGGATATAGGGACATAGGGGCAGCCTTCCTGCTTCCATCTGCAGCCAGGCAGCTATTCCTGTACCACAGGGCTCCATACCCAAATAACACCAGGAGAAAGCTAGCCTCCCTGGAGTGTGGAGAAGCCTGTGAGTGGAGGTAAGACCAGCACTTCTGCTCAGAGGGACTCCTCCAGGACTCCTCCAGACAAAGGGACCCAGGAGAAGCTTGGGACAGAAGCCTTCAGATTTCTGCCTACAGCCTGTCCCACAGGTATCCATACCCAAATAGCGCAGGGAAAGAGCTAGCCTCCCAGGAGTGTGAACAGACCTGTGAGTGGAGGTAAGATAGAAACTCAAAAAGAAATCACAAAGGGATATAACCCTGGAAATAGAAAACCTAGGAAACAGGTCAGGAATCATTAAATCAAGCATCACCAACAGAATACAAGAGATAGAAGAGAGAATCTCAGGTGCAGAAGATACCATAGAAAACATTGACACAACAGTCAAAGAAAATGCAAAATGCAAAATACTCCTAACTCAAAATATCCAGGAAATCCTGGACACAATGAGAAGACCCAATCTAAGTATAATAGGTATAGAAGAGAGGGAAGATTCTGAACTTAAAGGGCCAGTAAATATCTTCAGCAAAATTACAGAAGAAAACTTCCTTAACCTAAAGAAAGAGATGAACAGAAACATTAAAGAAGCCTACACAACTCCAAATAGATTGGACCAGAAAAGAAATTCCTCCCGTCAGATAATAGTCAAATCACAAAATGCACAAAACAAGGAAAGAATACTAAAAGCAGTAAGGGGTAAAGATCAAGTAACATATAAAGGCAGACCTATCAGAGTTACACAAGTCTTCTCACTAGAGACTATAAAAGCGAGAAGATACTGGGCAAATCTCATACAAACACTAAGAGAACACAACTGCCAGCCCAGGTTGCTATACCCAGCAAAACTTTCAATTACCATAGATGGTGAAACCAAGATATTCTATGACAAAACCAAATTCACACAATATCTTTTCACAAACCCAGCCCTACAAGGGATAATACGTGGAAAACAACAACACAAGAAGGGAAAGTACACCCTAAAAAAAGGCAAGAAAGTAATCTTTCAACAAACCCAAAAGAAGATAGTCAGAAAAACATAAAAATAACATTGAAAATAACAGGAAACAACAATCACTATTCCTTAATATCTCTTAACTTCAATTGACTCAATTACCCAATAAAAAGAAATAGCCTAACAGACTGGATACATAAACAGGATCCAGCATTTTGCTGCATACAGGAAACACAACTCAGTGTTAAAGACAAACACAACCTCAGAGTAAAGAGCTGGAAAACAATTTTCCAAGCAAATGGTCCCAAGAAACAAGCTGTAGTAGCTATTCTAGTATAGGATAAAATCAACTTTCCACCAAAAGTCATCAAAAAAGATAAGGAAGGACACTTCATACTCATCAAAGGAAAAAAATAAGAACTCACAATTATGAACCTCTATGCTCCAAATGCAAGGGCACTCACATTCTTAAAAAAATCATAAAAAAATAAAGCTCAAAGCATACATTGCACCTCACACAATAATAGTGGAAGACTTCTACATCCCACTCTCATCAATGGACAGATCTTGGAAACACAAGCTAAAAGGAGACACAGTGAAACTAACAGAAGTCATGGGCCAAAAGGATTTAACAGATATCTCTAGAACATTTCATCCTAAATCAAATGAATATACTTTCTTCTCAGAACCCCATAGTACCTTCTCTAAAATTGACCATATAATAATTCATAAAACAAACCTCAACAGATATAAGAATATTGAAATAATCCTATTCCTCCTATCAGATCACTACAGATTACGGCTGGTCTTCAATAGCAACAAAAACAAGAGAAAGCACACATACATATGGAAGCTGAACAACGCTCTACTCAATGATAACTTGGTCACGGAAGAAAAAAAGAAAGACATTAAAGTCAACATAGAATTTAGTGAAAATAAAGGTACAACATACTCAAATCTATGAGACACAATGAAAGCAGTGCTAAGAGGAAAACTCATAACTCTGAGTGCCTCCAAAAGAAATTGGAGAGAGCATACACTAACAGCTTAACAGCACACTTGAAAGCTCTAGAACAAAAAGAAGCTAATACACCCTAGAGGAATAGACAGCAGGAAATAATGAAACACAGGGCTGAAATCAACCAAATAAAACAAAAAGAACTATACAAAGAGTCAACAAAACCAGGAGCTAGTTCTTTGAAAAAATAAACAAGATAGATAAACCATTACCCAGACTAACCAGAGGGCATATAGATAATATCCAAACTAACAAAATCAGAAATGAAAAGTGAGATATAACAGCAGAAACTGAGGAAACTCAAAAAATCATCAGACCCTACTACAAAGGCCTATACTCAATCAAATTGGAAGATCTGGTTGAAATAGACAATTTTCTAGACAGATACCAAATATCAAAGTTATTTTAGGATCAGATAAACCATCAAAGCACTACCATAACCCCTAAAGAAAGAGATACAGTCATTAAAAGTCTGTCAACTAAAAAAAGCCCAGGACCAGAAGGTTTCATTCACAATTCTATCAAACCTTCAAAGAAGACTTAATACGAATACTGTTCAAACTATTCCACACAATAGACAGAATAAACATGACATAATTCATTCTATGAAGCCACAGATACACTGATATCAAAGCCTCACAAAGTATCAACAAAGTAACAAAATTTCAAAACAATTTCTCATATGAATATCGATGCAAAAACAGTCAATAAAATTCTCACAAACTGAATCCAAGAACACATCAAAAGGATCACTCACCATAGTCAAGTAGGCTTCATTCCAGGGATGCAGAGTTAGTTCAATACCTTTAAATCCATCAATGTAATCCACTCCATAAACAAACACACTGAAAAAAAAAAAACCACATGGTCACTTCATTAGATGCTGAAAAAGCATTTGACAAAACTGAACATCCCTTCATAATAAAAGTCTTGAGGATAGGGGGTTTCCAAAGGGTAACCTGGAATTTTGAAATTTGAAATATAAATAAAGTATCAAAATTAAATAAAAAAATATAAATGCCATAAAATAAAAGTCTTGAAAATATCTGGAATTCAAGGTCCATAACTAAAAATAGTAAAAGCAATATACAGCAAACCAGTAGTCAAAATCAATCTAAATGGAGAGAAACTTGAAACAATCCCACTAAAATCAGGAACTAGATAAGGCTGCCCTCTCTCACCCTATCTATTCAGTATAGTACTTGAATTCTACCTAGAACAATTAGACAACAAATGGAGGTCAAAGAGAAAAGTTGGAGAGGAAGAAATCAAAATATCACTATTAGCAGATGATATTATTCTATACTTAAGTAACCCGAAAAACTCCACCAAAGAACTCCCTCAGCTGATAAACAACTTCAGCAAGAAGGCCTGATACAACATTAACTCAAACAAATTAAGAACCTTCCTGGGCTTGAAGTATAAGCAGGCTGAGAAGAAATTAGGGAAATGACACCCTTCATAATAGTTCCAAACCATATAAAGAATCTTGATGTGACTCTAGTCAAACAAGTGAAAGATCTGTATGACAAGAACTTCAAGTGTCTGATGAAAAAAATCAAAGAAGACCTCAGAAGATGGAAAGATCTCCCATGCTCATGGATTGGCAGGATCAGTAAGGTAAAAATGACCATCCTGCCAAAAGCAATCTACCATTTCAATGCAAAATTCCATCAAAATTCTAACTCAATTCTTCATAGAATCGAAAGAGCAATTCTCTTATTCATTTGGAATAACAAAAATCCCAGGATATCAAAAGCTATTCTCAACAATAAAAGAACTTTTGGGGAAATCAGCATCCTTGACTTCAAACTGTACTATAGAGCAATAGTGATAAAAACTGTATTGTATTGCTACAGTGACAGGCAGGTTGATATGTGGAGTTTAACTGAAGACTCAGAAATGAACCTACACACCTATGGAAAATTGATCTTTGACAAAGGAGCTAAAATCATCCAGTGAAAAAAGACAGTATTTTCAACAAATAGTGCTGGTTCAACTGGCAGTCATCATGTAGAAGAATGCAAATTGATTCATTCCTATCTCCC
Source organism: Uromys caudimaculatus (assembly GCA_028551405.1). Taxonomy (NCBI): domain Eukaryota; kingdom Metazoa; phylum Chordata; class Mammalia; order Rodentia; family Muridae; genus Uromys; species Uromys caudimaculatus. Next base: position 80,021,808 of record CM052711.1, on the reverse strand, counting down.
TATACAGAGCTCAAGTTCAAGTTGATCAAGGACCTTCACATAAAACCAGATACACTGAAGAGAAAGTGGGCAAAAGTCTGAAAAACATGGGCACAGGGGAAAAGTTCCTGAATAGAACACCAATGGTTTATGCTGTAAGATCAAGAATCGACAAATGGGAACTCATGAAATTGCAAAGCTTCTGTAAGACAAAGGACACTGTCAATAGGACAAAACAACAAACAACAGATTGGGAAAGCATCTTTACCAATTCTACATCTGATAGAGGGCTAATATGCAATATATTCAAGCAAGTCAAGAAGTTAGACTCCAGAGAACCAAATAACCGTATCAAAAAATGGGGAACAGAGCTAAAGAGAGAATTCTGAACTGAGGAAACTCGAAGGGCTGAGAAGCACCTAAAGAAATGTTCAACATCCTTAGTCATCAGTGAAATGCAAATCAAAATAAAAGTGTGATTTTACCTCACAAGAGTCAGAATGGCTAAGATCAAAATCTCAGTTGACAGCAGTTGCTGGCAAGGATGTGGAGAAAGAGACACACTCCTCCATTGCTGGTTGGATTGCAAGCTGGTACAACCACTCTGGGAATCAGTTTGGCAGATCCTCAGAAAATGGGCCTATACTCAGAAGATGCTCCAACATGTAGTAAAGACACATGCCCCACTATGTTCATAACAGCCATATTTATAATAGCTAGAGCTGGAAACAACCGAGATGTCCCTCAACAGAGGAATGTAGGCAGAAAATATGGTTCATTTACACAATGGAATACTCATAGGAGGAAATATTGAGACTAAGTGTGGAGTAAGACTTAAGGATATGCTATTCAGATCCTGCCCAACCTGGGGATACATCCCATGTACAGCTATCCAACCCGAACATTCCTGTAGATGCTGCAAAGTGCTTGCTGGTGGAGTCATGATAGGCTGTCTCCAGAGAGACTCAGGCAGAGCCTGACAAATAGAGAGGTGGATGCTTGCAGTTAGCTGTTTGACTGAGCATGGGGTCCGGGATGGAGGAGGTGGAGAAAGAACTGAATGAGCTGAGGGATTTTGCAGTCCCATGGAGGGAGCAACAGTGTCAACTGGCCAGAGATCCTGGAGCTCCTGGAGACTGGACCACCAACCAAAGAATACACATGCAGAGACCCATGGTGTCGGCCACATATGTGGAAGAGGAGGGCCTTGTTGGCCACAAGTGGGAGGTAGGGTCCTTGGGCCAGAGGGTGTTAGATGCCCCAGTGTAGGGGAATGCTAGGGAGAGAAGACAGGAGAAGTGGGTGGATGAGGGAGCACCCTCATAGAGGCAGGTGGAAGAGGGATGAAATAGGGGGTTTCAAAAGGGGAAAACCTTTGAAATGTAAATAATTTTATTATTTACCAAGACAATTTCATTTATGTATGGTCACAATCTGTTCTGTTCCCTCCCCTATCTCTCTGACAATCTACAAAACAATCTACAAAACTTACTCTTCCTCCCACAAAGGCACATATCCATTTTCATGTTTTCTTTTCTTTTTCTTTTTCTTTTTTTTTTTTTTTTGGTTTATGACCTATTCCGTTTACCCATTCAGTTTAAATAGGGCCAGTAAAATAGTCATGTTTATTAAGCTGTCCACAGGAGTGTGAGTAACTTAGCAAAGGCTTCACCACAGAAGTTAGAGACTTCCCAAGCAGCATTTGACTGCCATGGTCCTATAAACCTGTCTCCCAGGAGTGGTATAGCTGGGTCCTCAGGTAGCATTATGTCCATTTTTCTGAGGGTCAGCCAAACTTATTTCCAGAGTGGTTGTTGCAGGATGCAATCCCACCAACAATGGAGAAGTGTTCGTCTTTTTCCACATCCTTGCCAGCATCTGCTGTTACCTGAGTTTTTTATCTTAGCCATTCTGACTGGTGAGAGGTGGAATCTCAGAGTACTTTTGATTTGCATTTCCCTGATGACTAAGGATGTTGAACATTCTTTAGGTGCTTCTCAGCCCTGCAAATTTCCTCAGTTTAGAATTCTCTGTTTAGTTCTGTTCCCCATTTTTTTGATAGGGTTATTTGGTTTTTATGGAGTCTAACTTCTTGAGTTCTTTGTATATGTTAGACATTAGCCCTCTATTGGATTTTAGATTGGTAAAGATCTTTCCCAATCTGTTGGTTGCCATTTTGTCCTATTGAAAGTGTCCTTTGCCTTACAGAAGCTTTGCAGTGTCATGAGGTCCCATTTGTTGATTCTTGATCTTAGAGCATAAGCCATTGGTGTTCTGTTCAGGAACTTTTCCCCCGTACTCAGGTGTTCGAGAGTTTTTCCCACTTTCTCTTCTATTAGATTCAGTGTATCTGGTTTTATGTGGAGGTCCTTGATCCAGTTGGACTTGAGCTTTGTATAGGGAGATAGGAATGTATCAATTTGCATTCTTCTAGATGTAGACTGCCTGTTGAAAAAGCACCATTTGTTGAAGATGTGTCTTTTTTCCACTGGGTGGTTTTAGCTCCTTTGTCAAAGATCAAGTGACCATATGTTGGACCGAGCATTGTCGGACCGAGCCCTCAGCGCTCACTGGCCTGCTTAGTCGGCCACCTGCGAGCGGCCGGCTAGCCTACGGAGTGCGGGAGACTTCTGGTGGTTACCAGGAGACCTCCAGACGCTGTTGACGCATGCCCCACCGCTAGGCCCTGAGAGCGGATCTCCTTGTGGGCCCAAGGGTTACAGTCCCTTAGACAAAGTTCTCTGATGCCAATGTAGTTTTGCAGCTTTATTCCTTCTGGATGGCGGGCGGCGGGTGCGTGTGGAATGGGGATGGAGCAGGCTGGAGGGCAGGGGCAGGCAGAGAGCAGCTTAGAGAAACAAAGAGAGCAGGTGCTGGCAGAAAGCTGCGCAGAGAGCAGGCGGGCAGAGCTGAGCAGAGAGAGAGAGCAGGCGGGCAGTGCCGCACAGAGAGAGTGAAAGACCCGAGCCCATTATAAGGAAGTTAGACTCCCCTTAGCAAAATTAAAGCCAGAGATAATATAGCCATATTCCACTGCCTAATGGCTAACCTACATCCTTTGTCCCAGGCAATTAGCTAACATCAGGATTGTTATTGCAACCATCCACATCTTTTGTCCCAGGAAATAGCTAACTGCAGGATTGTTATCACAACCGCCTAATGGCTAATCTATACCTTTTGTCCCAGGAAATAGCTAACCGCAGGAATGATGAACTTAGGACATTCTGTACCTTCCCATGAAACATAGAATTTCCTTGTTTTGTGGTTTTTTTTTTTTTTCTTTAAATACCCCTGACTTCAGCTGCTCAGGGTCAAACTCCTCTGCCTCTATGTAGGTTACAAGCTCGACCCCAGTGCACTGGTCCCCCCCCCCCGAATAAACCTCCTGTGATTGCCGCAAGGACGGTCTTTTGTGAGTTCTTGGGGGGTCGTACCGTCCTGAGACTTGAGTGAGAGTCTCCCCAGCTCGGGGGTCTTTCAAGAGCAGGCAGGGAGAGCCGCACAGAGAGAGTGCAGGCAGGCAGAATTGAGCAGAGAGAGTGAGAGAGAGCTAAGCAGCTGGGACAATCTGATATACTGGTTGGGAGGAGTCAGGGGATTGGCAACCAGTGCTTTCTATTGGCTAGGTCTAGGAGCTCTCTAGTGCCACATTTGCCTATGGGAGGGGTCAGGACTGCTTTTCAAGTCTCACATGCCAGGCCTCTCTCTATACAGGGGTTTTAAAGGCTGTGACTGATTTTACAGAAGTCGTCCCAGAGCATTGGCTAAAAATATAATGCAGTCCCTTCAGAATATTTCACGGGGCCTCCCAGAATTTTCAGCCTTTGCTCAACCAGGTATCAGATTGTCTGTAACAGACCACTGCCCCCACAACCATAGGTGTGTACATTCATTTCTGTGTCTTCAATTCTATTCCATTGATCTACCTGCCTGTCGCTGTACCAATACCATGCAGTTCTTATCACTACTGCTCTGTAGTACAGCTTGAGATCAGGGATGCTGATTCCCCCAGAAGTTCTTTTGTTGTTGAGAATAGCTTTTGCAATCCTGGGTTTTTTGTTGTTCCAAATGAATTTGAGAATTATTCTTTCTAAGTCTATGAAGAATTGAGTTGGAATTTTGATGTAGATTGCATTGAATCTGTAGATTGCTTTTGGCAGGATGGCCATTTTTACTACATTAGTCCTGCCAATCCATGAGCACAGGAGAGCTTTCCATCTTCTGAGGACTTCTTCTATTTCTTTCTTCAGAGACTTGAGGACCCAGCTATATCACTCTTGGGCATATACCCAGAAAATGCTCCAATGTGTAATAAAGACACATGGTCCACTATGTTCATAGCAGCCATACTTATAATAGCCAGAAGCTGGAAGCAACCCAGATGTCCCTCATCAGAGGAATGGATACAGAAAGTGTGGTACATTTACACAATGGAGTACTACTCAGCTATTAAGAGCAATGACTTAATGAAATTTGCAGGCAAATGGATGGAATTTGAAAACATCATACTGAGTGAGGTAACTCAGTCACAAAAGAATGAATATAGTATGTACTCACTGATAAGTGGATATTAGCCCAAACGTTCAGAATACCCAAGTTTCACTTTACAGGAACTGCTGGACTGAGAGTGAGGTCCCAAATGGAAGAGTTGGAGAAGGGACTGAAGGAGATGAGGGAGTCTGCAGACCCATGGACGGAGCAACAGTGTTAACTGCACTAACCTCCCTGTTCCTCCTGGAGGCTGGACCACCAACCAAAGTATACACATTGAGGGACCCATGGTTCAGACCACATATATGGCAGAGGAGGTTCTTGTTGGCCATCAGGGGGAAGAGAGGCCCCAGTAAATGAGAATGTAAAGGTGGGAATATGTGAGTGGGTGGGCAGGAGGGTGGGAGGTGGAATTCCCTCATAGAGGTGGGGGAGGGGAGGAGATAGGTGGTTTCCAAAGAGGGACCTAGAAAGGGGGAAACATTGGAAATGTAACAAAAAACAAAGTATCAAAACATAATAAAAACAAATTAATTAATTAATTAATTAATTAATTAATTAATTAATTAAACCTGTCTCCCATCTATGACCAAGCAATTGAGTCCTTGGTATTATGCAGAATCTACTAGCAAACAAAAGTTGCTAAGAGTTCATGAATGTCATGGGCATATGATACCCATGTGATAGTATTCCGCAGCTCTCAGTCCATCCATCCAGATTTTACCCTTTTCCCCATGAACTCTCACATAATATTCCATGAGCCATGGAGAGGACTAAAAAGTGTTCAGCTTAAGACTAAACACTAAACAATAAATACTTTTCAACACGTTGACTAGCCGTAAATCTTTGACCAGTAGTTTTCCTTAACATTGATGGGAGACGTTTCTCTTCCCTCTGACTTACTTTAACATTTCTGTCAAGCATTGTTTCCTCACTCAGACTCTATTTAAATAACATTATATACAAAATTATTTATAGTAAAGGATTTTACTAAAAAGATAATCTACCCAATGCTATATCTATAAAGACTAAAAGGCATATAAAACATGAAGTTGTATAATGAAAATATCAGTTACAGATTCATTTACCATAAATAGTTTCAATGTTGAAATAAAAATAGAAATTTACATTGAGCACCCATTATTAAGCTTGTAGCTCAGCATTAAAATGGAGCCAACAACACAAACAAATCAAATACTTCATCCCTTCTTTGGAGTTACAGTTATGAAGAATTCCACACTTCAACCAGACTTTTCTATAGTTATAACCAGAACTCAAATCCTGGATTCTTATCATTTGTAATTTTACTGAAATTATAATTCAGCTATAACATGATTTTAAGACAATGGTTATGTATTTCTTTTCTTTTCCTTTTGCAGTGAGGAAACACTCTTCAATAGGTAACCCTAGGGAATCCAGGCCCATTGACACTTACTTTAGTTAAAGGTACAGTCTACAAGGTGGAGAATCCAAGGTAGCTGGGGTTAAAGCAAGTGATCATATCAAATCAACAATCAAACAGTTGAAAACAATAAATACATTGAAATCAGACCGATGGATATAACAGTAATGGATTGTTTTTACTAGATTAATTGTTGTGGGGACATCTGTCTGAACTGTGGGAAGGACCAGCTCTGGGAGGGAGGGCCTTTCCTGGATTGTATATAATGTAGAAAGTAAGATAAATAGAGCATGAATGTGATAACTCTAACCTGCATCTTGTTCTTGTAGTGACATTTCAAATACAAACACTGAGTACCAATGCGTTTAATATCATTCCTTCTTCAGATGTAAATGTGTAACTTTCCCCTCTCCCCAATCTCACAAACAAGATTATGAACTTAGTTTATAGTCAATAACCATGTCTCCCTCTTTTGAGACTGAAAGGGTAATAAGAAACCTATTTGTGTCCATTTTGAGGACCAGGCCTGATTTTAAAAAAAGGCTGTAAGGCTCCAGCTTTAGGAATAGACCATAAGTCCCAGAAACTAAGTCACAAGACACCAGTTTTAGAAACAGACCATAGTAACATCCAGCACAAGATCATAAAATCCTCTCCCAAAGAACAGCCTGGGAATAACTACAAAAATTAGTAAAATCTTATCTCAGAATGGGAGCTCTGAGTAGGACAGCTCTATTTCATCACATGGTTGAATGTTCATGGCATAGGAATGTAGACCACTTATCACCTGTGACCCCCTAGGACACACCAGTGAATTTTAGATTACCTATTCCTTCTATTGAGTTCCCATGGTTCCCTATAAGAAGGTCTGTTTGCCTTTTTCTGGGGTTGCCATTTTGGAGAATGGTTGACCCCTGCATGCTGGATGTTTCTGAGAATAAACATTCTTTATTTTGTATACTATCTGAATCTGCAATCTTCCTTCAGCAATTTTCAACCCTTACATGACATATTATAGTAAGTATTATTTTTACATTTATAACCTTTATATTTATCTTATCAGTGCTCTCATTTTCTAAAAGAAAAAAATATAAAAAGGGCAGTACACATTCTTTAAAATCTTCATGATTCACACAAATCACACAGATAGCTGTTGTTAAGAATCTTCAGTCAAAATCAAGCCTGTCTTAAAGACTGGAGAGATGGCTCAGTAATCAAAAATACATTCTTCTCTTCTAAAGGACCTGAATTTAGCTCCTAGTACCCATGTTGGACAGCTCACAAATACTTGTAATTCCAACTTCATAAGATCAGAAACATTTTCACTTCCGTGGGCTTCCACATACATGAGCAATATACCCACATATATGCATATAAATAAATGTATGTAAAATAAAGAGGTATCTGGACATGATTTATGTGGTGCTATGTAAGCTGTTATAGATGGCAGATTAGAGTTGTCTCTTGACCTTCACTGTCATTTGCCAAAGTTAATAGATCAAGGAAAATACTACTTTTTGATTTTGAGTGCATTAATCCTGCTTCTATTATAATTTTGTGGGGTTCGACTACTTCTTACACATCACTTGAGACGTTGATTACATGAAGTAAGGACATGGTCCATTTTGTGAACAACTAACAGACAACTAATTGAAGGTGTATAGGTGCAAAAGAAAAAGAAAGAAAAATCAAAATCAATACAATTAACTGCTGAGTTTCCTGTCACAGAGACAAAGAGTGAGCACAGTGCACATGATGACAATTTTTCTTGGAAATAAGATAGAGTGACTGGGTAAAGATAAAATATGCAGCTCTCACCTCAAAGGATTAGGAGAGAACTTATTTTGGAGTCAAATATGAGTAACTTGTACCCTCCATCACATATTCAATTTAACCTTACTATCAACATGGTACCAGTTACAAGAAGGTTTTCTAGTTACATAAAAAAGAAATTCATAAACATTTTAAATTCCTTGGTGAGTACATAAAACAGGAAAGTTGGAGTTAAATGAGGAAACTTAGATTTAGGTTGCTATATTATATCACCCTTTGGTTGATGGAAGCTAGGGTTCTTGTTTGTACATTTCAAAAGAACTTATTCAATATTCACAAAAACAATAGCCAGACACAGCAGTGAGCACAAAATGACAATTTAGGGACCGAAATACCAAGACAGCCCAAGATAATTTGGCTGTGGACTGATCACATTCTGATTTTTTCCAATATAATTAAAATTTTAATCAGTCAGTCAGTCTTGTAGAATGTTCAATCTAGGGCAATTTCTGTCTTGCAAATATTCATAACAGCTTGTGAGGGTATTCAAGGTGAAGGTAACAGCTCATCCAGGACACACAGAGTTCTGGGAATGATAAATGCATTCAGAAGCATTGAGTAGAACCTAAGCTTAGCTGTAGAATTTCGACAATTGGAAAGAAAGTGCAATTATCTTCAGCAGAAGATTTATAGGGAACACTCCCTTACCAAAATGTTAAAAGTTCAATTTATAAACTGCAAATTTTTTTGAAGGCACACTCTGAATATGCTCAGAATTAGATGTACAGGTATCCATTGAAAAGATCAGAAAAGTGTACAGATGGGATTAAAGAGATGAATGGCATTTATTTAAAAGGCAACAACAGCAGTGTAGAACTCTTCAGCTAGCACTCTTGCTGAAATTGACTCCTTTAATGTCAACTACTATTAATATTTTAGTTACCTATTATTTCAGTACTAGCTTACTGAAAAGAGAGACAAGTTCGGGGAGGTAAGTAACTTGCCCAAGATGGAAGACTAATGGGTAAGTTGGAACTTTGAGACTGATAAAAATCATTTCTTGGTCTTTTCTAAGCAAGGAAGTAATGCAGCCATTAAGAAATGTAACAAAGCAGCAGAAGAGTGAACAAAGGTCGAGCAAAACTGAATGCTGGGAGGAAATGGAATCCAAGAAAAGTAACACAATTGATATAATCACTTGTCCCATCTTTCTAAATATACTATACTGTTGAGTTCAGTAGTTAGTTCATGCCTCCAAATTTACAATTTTCAAGCTAATTTTCATTCAGTTATTATGTTTCAGTTTAGTATGCAATAATCTACATGTTCTGTTAAAAGCAAGTGTACCCTTGTTATTTGACATCAAAAGCAAAACTGAACTTGGAAGATGTTTCAGTGTTTAAACTGCTAATCAAGCAAAAGGATTTGGTTTGAGTTCTAGAACCTGAAGGATAAGCATTGCACTGCAAACCTGTTATCGTAGTGTTAGGGTTTCAGAGATAGGAGGCTTGTTTTCCAGCTCATCTAGCCTAATTAGCAAGTTCTATGTTCACAGAGAAAGCCTGTTTCAAAAAATAAGTGGAGACTGATTGAAAAATATATTTGACATGGACCTCTGTCATTCATACACATATCCACAATGCATATACACAGCTTCACACTCATGTACATGTATACCTACACACTGCACAAATATACATTTGTACACGTGTGCATGCAAACATGCATAGAACACACATACACACACACACATAAACACACACACACACACACACACATTTTCATTCTCACAAACAGACACACACACACACACACACACACACACACACACACACACACACACACAAGCAAACCAACATAAATGGTTTGAAGCACCCATTGGTTGAGAGTCTTTGTGCATTCTCTGAGGTCTAGCAGTATAGTAGCCTATACACTGTCTTTTGTCTTAACATTTACTATATTGCATTAGGCCTATATGGTTTCTTCTTTACTTCCTCCTTCAAAGTTTATTTCATGGAAGTCAGGGATCATTTTTTTCAATTCAGTTCATTTCAATAAATATATGGAGAGTTTAGAAGTAGGTGTTATTTTAGGTTCTGGTGTTGTTTATATAAGATTTAGTTGGAGTCAGAGAGGAATGGAAGGCAAACACATAACTAGTTGCTGTTGAGGGATTTCATGGACTAGGCATGAAGTCCATAGAAATGTTGATTAGATATACTGCTTCAACTTATTCTAAGAGAGGGTAGGGCTTCTTTATGTTTCCTCTAGGAATTGACTTTTGATGGAAGGGAATAAACATGTTAATGTTATTATTCTCACAGATGATGTGGTCAAAAGACCAGGAAGCAATTTTTTACAGACAAAATAGTTTGTTGCTTTCAGTTGTCAGGAAAAGGACCAACATGTTTCCCATGAAGACACTCAAGGGGTAAATTTGGAAACAGAAGAAGTGAGAACAAAATCTAGAGCGTTTGTACTTGACTTGGGAAAAAGCTTGGAGACCAGATGTTCAGAATTATTTTAAATAATTTCTGCAGACTTTGAGACATAGGCTGTCTATCTTTTTCTCATACTAGGATGTGGGAAGAGTGAGTCAAGGAAGTAGCCTTGTGTATGCAAATGTGATAATGGAGGCTGCTTTATGTAGATTCTGAGACATTGGTTTGCAGAAGAAAGATGTATATAGTCAGTTGTGCCTCCTCTCTAGGAACTGGTTCAGGCTTGAAAGTGAAGGTTCTTAAAATTCAGCAGATCCTCAGACATCAACACTGCTAAAGCATCAGAAAGCACAAAATAAAAGAGGTATGGTTAATGTATAACAGCATGGCATAATATATATTTATGGTCCAGGCTCATTGGAATTAGAGGTCAAAGAATGAAAGAGAATGAAAGTAAAGAAAAATAGAGTGTGAGGTTAAGGTGACTAGTATGGCTTTCAAGATATAATAGATTCTGAAAAAAAATACTATCATAGTTAAATATAAAAAGATTTAGTAGAGTCATCCCAGCATACCTAATAAACAAGGGTTGCTACTTATCCTCAGTTGTTCAGTTAAATAGCAAGTAATGGTAAAAATAGAATTTCAATTTGCCCAAATTAGAAAGAATGACAATGAGGTCCAGTGAAAACTCCACTCATCTTTGGGGTATGACATGAGGATGAGGTTTTTGTTTAAATGAGTGCGCAAGGAATAAACAGATAATTATTACTGTCTAAGTGAGGTCTCTACAATTACCGACTCACTATCAGCTCAGCTCGTCTGTCTGTAAGTTGCTCCACTAAATTGTTAAATATGTGTGAAATCTCTTTCTCGATGACAAATTTCCATAGGCCTGGCAACGTTTTGGTTGCTTCCTCTTTCCCAAACTGAGATTCTGTTAAGATTCCAATTTCCCAGTCTATATACAATTTCAATAGTCAGATGACCAAAGAGACTCAAGTGTATATTGAAACATCTTCTTTTTTGCATGCATGGCTACAGAATATGTTTGAAATGAACAGGAGACTGTTGTCATCAGTTTAAATAAGAGAAGAAAGGGGTTTCTATAAAAATAGATCTAAACAAAAGAATCACATTGTGAGGAAAGGAATAGATTGTGCTAAGGATTGTTTTATCAGGACAATATTAATTGTGTACTCTGTGTCAGCTGTACTCTGCGTATTTTTAAGTAACTCACTTTTGCATGAAAGATATTTGACACAAATCTTTTCTCAGGCCACTTTATTTATCTGAAATCTCAGCCCTAAGGGACTGTGGTGAAATTTGAATATTTCCTCAAGTGTCCAAATCTCCCAAAGTAAATGTTTCTGTCCTCTGTTAAAAGAACAAAATTTGTCTTGGCTTATTGGCCTCATATCTACTGCAAAGAATCATTATAATACAGAGACAGCATTAAACAATCTCAGTTGACTTATACCAGATCCAGCTGCAAGAGAACTTTAGACTTGACTGATAACTAGTTGTATGACAATTTTTTTGTGTGTGAAAACAATTTAGTTAATATTCTATTATTGTGAAGAGACACCATAACCAAGGCAACTCTTATAAAATAAAACATTTAATAGGGGCCTTGCCTACTATAGTTTTAGAAGATTACCACATCATGATCATGGAATAAAGCAGACAGGCATAGCTGCTATCTTTTCATCCAGATCCATGGGCAAAAAGCAGAGAGTGCAAGACTGAGGCTTTAAAACTTCAAGTCCCACTTCCATTGACTTCCTTCCTCCAACAAGAACATATCTCCAAATCCTTCCCAAATTGTTCCACTCCCTAAAGATTAAGCATTCAAATATTCTAACCTATAGGTGCTATTCTCATTCAAACCAACACACATGTTCTCCATTTGTTTTAACTTTTCATCATATTTTCATCAGCAGTTTGACAACATAAGCATGCAATTAAAAAAGCTAACAATTGTCCTGGGTTCAAATAGAAATTGCTAACATCTTGTCTTGACCAAAAGTCTATATGCCCACATATAGTTGTCACTGGCCATGCTATGTGTTTGCTGACTACCATTATTGGGTGTGAATAATGCCATCAGTGTGGAAGAGATTTTTGATTGATATCTGACTGTGTGCTTTTGACAAAACAATATCATCAGGCTTGTAGGCACACCTCAGGACACAGTACTTGTAGCAGGAACTAGATCCCTAGTATCATAAAAGCAAAACAACAAAAAAGATATTATACTTTTGATATGCAATTTCAGTGAAGGCTCTTTTGATATCACAATAAGCATAACTAATAGGAAAAGAATATGGGGATTCTAAAGAAATTTATGAAGGCAACTTTATTGAACCACAGCCCTAGAGGGAAAGTGTTTTGGAAAAAAAATTGATGGAAACCCAATGATGTCATCTTAATGAGATACAAGCTGTGCACAAATGGCAAACATTTAAATTAAAAGCAGTGTGCACTGTAGCCTGTGTGCAGGTGAGGTATTCATACATATCTGTGTGCAGAAAGCCAAGGAGAGCATTTTGTGCCTTCCTGTGTTTCTATCTACCTTATTCCCATGAGACAAGGTCAGTGACTAAAGCTGGTGCTCACTAGTGTGTGGCTAGGCTGGCACACAAGTCTCAATTCCCCACAAGCACTGGGATTATAGTTATATGAAGCTATGCTTGAGTTTTTACATGGGTTCTGGGGATACAAACTCAGGTCATTGTACTTGAGTAGCAAGACTTCTTATACACGAAGACATCTCTCAAGTCTCAAACCAATATTTCCTACCAAGTTCATACAATTCTCACTGTATGTTAATATTTTTATTAACATCATAAACATTTTATTATTTTATCACATTATCAAATTCAGAATTACTGATTGTACAAGTTCAAAGTGAATATTATATCACACATACATACACACACATACATACATATATATATATATACATATGAAATGATTTTCTTCCGTCTGTTTTCTACAGATTTTTTTCTAGTTTTTCATGTCTATGAATATTCTGCATAATTTTATTTAATTTGGAAGGAGTTTTAAATTTTTTTGGAGGGTAGAGTCAAAAGAATTCAAATGATATGAGATAAGCTGAAAATAGAAGGAAACATAGTCTGGAAGACGTGGAAAGAGATATTAAGAATTAAGAAATTGCAAATCCCAAGAATCTGTCAGTCATATCAACATATGTTGAAATATTTTTTTCAGTCCAAAAGGCAGAGCATCGTGTCACTGCCAGAACACATGCTGAGAAGACACCTGCACTATCAGCCAGCCAAACTTCCGTAAACTAACCCAATTTCAATTAATTTCCTTGCCTTCTGTATCACTCACACATTGTAGTCACCAGATTTTTAAGGAAGTTGGGTTTCTCTGTCTATATAAAATACTGGTCACTGATGGGTGACAACACAATGAACAGTATTTTTTCAGTAGTCTGGAGCTCTCCAAGTCAGTTAAACTGGCTGGCAAGAGAGTCCCAGGGATCTACCTATTCCTTTTTCCCTAACAGTAAGATTACACAGTAATGTTTGAAATTGTTTCCTTGGGTTTTATGGATTAAACTCAAGACTTTATATTTGGAAGGCAAATGTTTGGCTGATTGAGTCATCTTTCTCAAAAAAAGTAAGATTTATTATTATTTAGATATCAAATTCATGACTTACATATGATATGTGTGATTATGTGAGTGCATATACGGTAGATATTATGTATTTGTGTGTTGTGTATGTGGTAGACATTATGAACACATGGGGTGTGTGTATAAGAGAATGTGTAGTTGTTTTTGTTTGTGATGTTTATATGGGGGTTGGTGTTATATGTATGATAAGTGCTATATATATACACATACATATATATACATATATATGTATACACACACACACACACACACACACACATATATATAGGATATATATGTGCATTTGATAAGTAATGTGTGAGTGTGTGCATGTGTTATAGGTGATATATGTATAATAAGTATATACATAAAAGGCAGATTGTATGTGAGTGTTTATATTATAAATGATCGAATTTGGTCATGAGAATATCAAATGTTTGTAAAACAGCAATGAAAATTGAACCTGTTCACATGTTAACTATTGATCCAAAGAGTATCCCTAGGTTTTTCTTTCTACAAACTTAAATGACCCCTCCCTGTTGGTCTTCAGGCAGTTATTAGTTGCTAGGGAAGAGAGAGAGATTTTCTTAAGTGGTATAACCACTAGTAAATTATTCATGTTCCTGCCATAACACATTGTTCTTTCACCTGTAAGCAACACTATCACTAGTAAAATGCACACACACACACACACACACACACACACACACACACACACACACACACACAAGAGAGCTAGTTGGGAAGAGGAAGGAGCCAACAGAAGTGGGAAGAAGACAAGGGACAATAAGAGAAGTAATAGGGATTGAACCTGATCTAAGTGCGTTATGTACAAATCAAAAATGTCAGTATGACTCACATAATTATACAGAACTAATATGTGATAACTGAAACTTCTGAGGGCTACTTGCTACTCTAGATCTCCTTGAGATACTTCACATTTCCCACTGCAGAGGCTTAGTATATGTGTGCAGTAGGCAAAACCTGAGTCACTACTTGCAGGCTGCCTGTATCTATCATTGCTTGTGTTGCTTTCCTGATTGCCAAACTATTCCCTAATCTATAAAAGGTGGCCTAGGATTCTTGAGCATGGCTAGGTCAGGTAAGTCATCACTATTTCTCTCTTCATATAAGATGAATACAGGGAAGCCTGAAAGTGCTGTGAAAGTGTAATATATGTGCATTTATGTTTTTGTGTGTAGAAAAGTGTAATATACACACACATATATAACTTTCAAAATGTTAAATATGTATTATATGCATATATTATAAAATATTAAAATAAAATGTAAAAATATATATTTAACAGTTTGAGAGGATATAGGCTATGCAGATGGGGTAAGTAAGTATGGCATCAGGAGAGGGAGACAGCTAGTCACTTGAGTCTGCTGCAAGAAATGAAAGTGAATAGAAACTGAGGATGAGCAAATTTAAGGCCTTCCTCCAGTGATGTTCTGTCTCCTGAAAGTTCAGCCACCTTCTCAAATACTACAAGCATCCATGAAGAAAGGGTTCAAACATGTGAGCCTTTGGGAGACATCTCACAACCCTCAACAGCTTTTAGTAGCTACTGGAAATCTGAAGCATAATTTTTTAACAGACTCTTCAGTAGAACTGCCCATATACCTGTTTTCCAATTTTAGTAATAGAGTCCAACTTTTTAACTGGCCCACTTGGCTTAAATATCAAGATACATGGTTGCAGTGTGACTTGTTCTAATAGAGTTAAAAGCATTCTTTTTTTTTTTTTCTTTTCTTTTTTTTTTTTTTTTTTTAATGTCAAGAATGCAAGTTAGTGGCCAGCTCTTAGGCAGTAACCAGGGCTGATGAGATAAAAGGTATCTTCTCAGGTAAAAATGAAGCAGAGATACATGCTCTTCAAGAAGATATCCAGCATCTCTGTTTGAGATTCCACCACATGGAGACAGGAAAAGAAACAATAAGAACCCAGTCTCACTTGTTATCATTGTCTTTTTTTTTTTTTTTTTTAATTCAGAAAAACCTGACCCAACAAGTCCAGGTTTTCATAATCTATTGGACAACTTAAAGGTTCTGCAATGGGTACTCTAGGATTTCTTTTGCAAATGAAAGATACTTCAACATTTTTAGTTGAGTAAGCTAGACATAGAATAAAGCCATAATTCATTATCTATCATTTATTTAATAAAGTATCATATTACAGACTATTCTTTCAAAGTCTTATTGTCTTGTACAGACACAACGGTTAAGATTAATCACTATTTTTACATAGAACCTGTGTTTGATTCTCAGAATCCATGTAAGACAGCTTATAACTGCATGTAATTCCAACTACAGAGGATGTGATGACTCTGACTTCCATGGGTACTAAAATCACCTATACATATGCACACACACACACACACACACACACACACACACACACACACGTGTATATGTATGTGTATATGTATATGTATATATATATATATGTATATATGAGAGAGAGAGAGAGAGATCTAAAAATAAAACATATTTAAGAAGAAGAATTAAAATGCATATGAACTATATGATGGCTCAGTGGGTAAAAGCACTTGCAGTCAATCTTGGTAGCATGAATTTGATCCATGAAACTCATGTGCGAAAAGGAAAACCGGACATCCTGAATTTTTTCTCTGAGCATTTTTGCCATGACACATGCATGCCCTAGACTTACACAATATAAGTGAATCTTTTAAAAACACAGGAGAATATAAGTCATATTTACCAAACAATTTTGATCATATATGATTAGAGTTCTCAATAAATAAAAGAGGCCTCTAGTTTAGACCCAGATTTTCTTTGAATATCAAACCCCATTTGTCTCCAGTTAGTCAATGGTAAATTCATAAATGCATTGGATCTCCTGGTTTTAGATATTTAGTGCTTTGAGGATCATATAGTAATTAAAATAGTGTTTAGAGCTGGGGAAAACTCCGTTGGTCTAATTCCTGCCTTGTGGATGTGATGGCAGGGATGGACTTCTAATGTCAATAAAGACAATAGTATACCTAGAGCTCACTGCAGTCAGGTTAACCTATTTGTTGAACTATAGTGAAAGAACTTGTTGAATAAAACATAAAAAAGAAAAAGAGAGATGCTTAGCACTTAATATCACTTGTCGTTTTTGCAGAGGACCTGAGTTCAATTTCCAAGAATTGAGATAGGTGACCCATAACTGTTTTCAACTCCTACTCTGGAGGATACAACATCCTCTGCTAGCCTTCAGGCACCTGCATACACAAAGAATCCATCTTCATCTCTGTCTCAGGCTCAGTTTTTCTCTTCCTCTCACTCTCACTCACATACAAACAAACATACTTGTTTAGCTCACTAGATATTTCCTTACATTATTCTGAGCACTATAACTCTAACCTTTGCTTCTTTATTCTTGAAGCAAAAAGATGGTAGAAAGGAATACACCCCAATAATTTGCATGATTGGAGAAATGTCTTTTTTTTTTTTTTTTTTTTTTTGCAGAGATATGTTAAAAGTGAACCTTTGTATCATTACAACTTTTTTTTTTCCTCCTTTTTTATTTTTGATACTTTATATACATTTCCAATGTTTCCCCTTTTCTGAGTCTGCTCTTTGTATACCCCCCATCCCCTCTCCAACCCGCCTCTAGGAGGGAATTCCACCTCCCACCCCATCCCCCGTCCACCCATCCCCATTTTCCCGCCTTGATATTCCCCTTTACTGAGGCCTCTAACATCCTCAGGCCCAAGGGCCTTTCGTC
>CM052711.1:79981875-80004241 GCA_028551405.1 Uromys caudimaculatus | reverse complement strand
GCTCCCTCCATGGGGCTGCAAATTCCCTCAGCTCCTTCAGACCTTCCTCCAACTCCTCCATCTGGGACCTCACTCTCAGTCCAGCGATTACTGGTAAGTGAAACTTGGGCATTACAACTTTTGATGTTTATATTGGTCCTCATTAATTCTAGTGTCTTTGTACCGTAATGCAATGTTTCTTTGTGTATTTGTATTTATTGTGAGAGTATATTTGGTGTTTGTGTGTGGCATATGTGTGGTGTCTACATACTTATACGTGCAGTAACATGCACCTGTTTCCATGCTCAGAGGTTGGAGTGTCGTGGTCAGGCATCCTATTCTATCACTCCTGCCTCATCTCTTGAGACAAAGCCTCATTGACACTATAGCTAGGCTTCCAATCAAAGTAGCCTGCTCATCTTTCTATAGTTGCTCCGCTCAGTGCTAGGGAGCATAGACATATACGTTTGTACACATGTACAATATACATATCATACATACACACAAATACACACACACACACACACACAAACACACACACACACACACACACAAACACACGTTCTTGGGTTTCAAACGTAGGCCCTCTTTCTTGTCAGAAAGCACACTGATCTAATGCATTTCTTCAGGCCACAATATAGTGTTCCTTTGGAGAATAACACACATTGATTTTCCTTAGAACTTTTTTTTTTTTTTTTTTGAATCAGCTGTTTTGAAAGGCATGCTACTCCATGATATAAAAATGTGCTCTTGATTATCGATTAACTGAATTAAAGTATTAGAATCATTGATATTTTTACATAGGTTTATTTGATGTAGAATCAGATTTTGATCATTGTATTGCAATGAAGTAAGTAATAAGCAAGCCAGCCATGACTATTCATCATAGCGGGAGGAAAGGAGATATTTGCCATAATTAGCTCCTTTCCTGGCATCTAAGGGTTGACCTTTATTTTTTAAGCTTTCTCTCTGCAAGAGAGGGAAGCCTGCCATCAGAGGGGACAGAAAGATGTCTTCTCCCACTGAGAGACACTTGTACCACTTAGTGATGAGAAGCTGTGCTAATGAAAGTGTGTATTTCTGCTGTGAGACGTTTGTATGTGGCTAAATATATTCCACATCTGCACAAAGCCATAGAAAATCTCCCTATAAGCATCAGCCAGAGTGTTAAAGGGACATCTCATGAGAGTCACAAAGGAGATACTTGACATGAAGCTGAAAGTCTGGGTTGAAATAAGAAGGAAGTACTTTTATATGTCATTTATTTATTAATTACTCCTTAAGTATTTTTACCGTTTTACAAAGGGAGCAAATCAGTTTTGGCAATCTAAAACTTAAGGTAAAAATATTTATATAGTATCATGGACTCCAAGGAATGATTTGGATTTTAGAAAGTCAATATTGACCAAGTAGGTGAGGGTCATAAACTTTCCATCTATTGT
The DNA here is from genome assembly GCA_028551405.1 of Uromys caudimaculatus. NCBI lineage: Eukaryota > Metazoa > Chordata > Mammalia > Rodentia > Muridae > Uromys > Uromys caudimaculatus. The sequence goes on along the minus strand of CM052711.1, from coordinate 80,002,820 downwards.
TATCCCCTTAAATTATCTTTTTTTTTTTTTATTTCTTCCACAAAAATCATACTTGAAACAGAGCTTCCATTTCTTCCGACCTCACTTTGTATTGAAGGACCACTAACATGTAATGGCAACAACATTTGAGCAAACTTCTGTCCTGCATGAATCTGTACTGATTTGTGGGTGGCTGTAACATGATTTTTATTCCTCCTGTGTAGTCAGCATCAATAACTCCTGAAATTACATGTTTCCCTTGCAGTGGGGAGATCTTCTGACTAAAATTAGCCCCACTGTGCCCATTGGCAATAGACAATGTACCCTTGTTGGCATAGTAACTGGGAAAGAATAAGGAGTTAATATGACAGAAGCAGAGGAATTGAGATCCAATCCTGTGTTGCCTCAGGTGGTTGCCTTACATAGGGAGTCTACTGGCATGTTTGGTAGACGGGAACAAAAAGATTCATGTTGGCCCTCATTATTTGCAGGCGTTGGGGCTGGGCCCCTTTATGTTTCCCTGCTGAGAACAATTCTCTTTAATGGGGATCTGGATGCCATTTTTGTGAAGTTTACATCTCAGTCTCTGTCAATGGTAAGTTTCCTGGCAGTGTGCGCATAATGTAACTGTAAGGGCAGCCCCTGTGAGGTCCATAGCACTCTGCACCAATCTTTTCTGCTTTGCCCAGAAGGGCATTAGCAGCTTATGTGCCTGGGATGTCTGCAGTTGAAACAAAGGTTATAGCTTGGATCTTTATTTTTAGGTCCCCACTTTTGAAATTGGGAAAAGCCCCTCAAAAACTGCTGCCATTTCCAGCCCTGGTACCAGCAAGTGTGTAAAGTCAGCACTGAGGTAGACAAAATCTGCAATAATTTTAGAATGCCTTGCAGGTCCGAGCAGGACACTGCACACTTGACACACTTGACTTTATCAGGGATTATTATTGTCACTGCATCTGTTAGAACAGCCAGAGTCTCAACATAAGGCTCTTCTCTGTCCTGTCCAATGTCCTCCAAAGCTGAGGTTTATGATCCAGAGGGGGGTAATATCCTCAAAGCAGTAAGAGCAAGGATTGGGATAGCACAGTCCTATAGTATCAGAGTAGGGCTTGACACGAGAGGAGAGCATTTCTCATTATTAGCAGCCACCTCTTTCAAATAGAAGTACCAACAGGATAGGTTTGCTGTGTTGTGATTCAGTTTCACTTTCAGGAATAGCAAGATTTGCCGTAAAACCTTCTGTATGGGGGTGGGGCATGAGGGATGATGGGAAAACATAGAGAAAAGTTAGAAATTATTTACTTCATCTGCTTTATGTAGCTGAGGAAGAAGATACCATGTTAATTATATATCTGGGACAGGCAGTAACAGGTTGTTTGTGAAGATGAAACAGACTTCAGTAGAAAGGTATTTTTTTTATTTGTTTAGGATTAAAAATGATTATTGATGAAGTCAGTTTGAACTGTAAAAGTTAGATCTAATATGATTTTCTGAAGTACAAAAGAATTTCTTGAGTGCTTGTACCAGCTTGCAATCAAACCAACAATGGAAGCTTATCCCCATTTCTTTCCCCACATCCTCGATAGCATCTGCTGTCACCTGATATTTTGATCTTAGTCATTCTGACTTGTGTGAGGTGAAATCTCCGGGTTGTTTTGATTTGCATTTCTCAGTGAACTAAGGATTTTGAACATTTCTTTAGGTGCTCCTCAGCTTTTCGGTATTCCTTACTTGAGAATTCTTTGTTTAGCTCTGTACCCCATTTTTAATAGGGTTATTTTGTTCTCTGGTGTCTAACTTCTTAGTTCTTTGTATATTTTGGATTTTAGCTGTTAATTGAATAAAGGGTTAGTTAGATATTTTCCCACACTGTGGACTACCATTTTGTACTACTGACAGTGTCCTTTACCTTACAGAAACTTTTCAATTTTATGAGGTCAACTTGTCAATTCTTGAACTTAGAGCATAAGCCATTGGTGTTCTATTAAGGAAATTTTCCCCTATGCCAATATGTTCGAGCCTCTTTACCCTTTCTTTTATATTAGATTCAACATATCTGGTTTTATGTGTAGGTGTGATTGAAAGTTGATACAATCACTCTGCAAATCAGTCTGTTAGCTCCTCAGAAAATTGGAAATAGTTGTACCTGAGGACTCAGCTATACCACTACTGGGCACATAACCAAAAGATTCTCCAACATATAACAAGGACACATGCTCCACTATGTTTATAGCATCCTTATTATAATAGCCGGAAGCTGGAAAGAACCCATATATCCTTCAGCAGAGGAATGGATACAGAAAATGTGGTACATTTACACAATGGAATACGACTTAGCTGTTAAAAACAATGACTTCATGAAATAGGCAGGCAAATGAATGGAACTTGAAAGTATCATCCTAAGTAAGGTAACACAGTCACAAAAGAACAAACATGGTAGGTACTCGCTGATAAGTGGATTGCAGTGAAAAAGAAGTTCAGATTACCCATGATACAACTCAAAGATGATATTAAACCCAAGAAGAAAGAAGATTACACCAAAGTGTGGATACTACAGTACTACTCAGTAGGGAGAAGAGAATAATCTCTGGGAAGTAGAGGGAGAGAGGAATCTGTGAAGGACAGAGGAGGGAGAGGGAAAAACGGGGGCCAGTTCAGATGTGGGCGAGATGGGGAAGAAGTACAGAGGGTCAGGATTTTGAAAGTAAGTGTGTAGCAGTGAGGGAAGGGGAATGGGTGGTAGCCACGAGAAAGTTCCAGATTCCAGGGACCCAAGAGGTTCCTAGGACCCAAAAGGAAGGACTTTATCCAAAATACCAACAAAGGGAAGAGAGAACCTGTAATGGCCATATCCAGTGGATAGACAAGGTCCCTAGTTGAGGAATGGGGCCACCCACTCACGTCAAAAATATTAATCCAGAATTCCTCCTGTCAAAATGAAATGCAGGGACAAAGAGTGGAACAGAAACTGAAGGAAAGGCCATCCAGAGACTGCTCCACCTAGGGATCCATCTCATCTGCTGACACCAAACCCAGACACTATTGCTGATGCCAAGAAGTGCTTATTGACAGGTGCAAGATTTAGCTGTCCCCTGAGAGGCTCTGCCAGAGCCGGACAGATACAGATGCGGATTTTCATAGCCAATCATTGGACTGAGAGTGGGAACCCCAATGGGTAAGTTATGACAAAGACAGTAGGAGCTGAAGGGGTTTGCAACCTCATGGGAAGAACAACAATATCGACCAACCAGAACCGCCAAATCTCCCAGGGACTAAGGCACCAACCATAGAATACACAGGGGATAGCCCTAGCTCCAGCTGCATATATAGCAGAGAACTGCCTTATCTGACATCACTGGGAGGGAGCCCCTTGGTCCTGTGGAGGTATGATGATCCAGGATAGGGGAACAGTAGGCTGCTGAGACAGGAGTAGGTGGGTGGTTGGGAGAGTAAGCTCATAGAGGCAGGGAGAAGGAGGAGGGGATAGGAAGCATGTGGAGGGGAAACTGGGAAGGGAGATAACATTTGAAGTATAAATAAATACAATAGCCAATTTAAAAATTCTCAATAAATTGGAAACAAATGTAAACAATTTTTTATTAAAAAACATGAACTTGGTTTCAGGTATTTTTGTTATGAAGAAAGAAAAACCATTTAAACAAATTTTCAAAAAAGAAGTATAAATTTAAGTTTTGAGTGAGCTGTGTTATTCCACGGGCCATGCTGGATTCTGAATATATAAAAGTAGAATAGGAATTTGCTCAGAAAGGGAAGGGAACATGAGAGGTTGATAGAGAATAATTGTGATTAAAAATTCACTGTGAAACGTTTTATTGTATATAATTAATATATATGTCATATTACTGATATGCTAAGAGAGTTGCCATCACTGATGCCATAGTGGGATGATTAATATACATTTTCTGATTAGACTTGTTGTTCCCTCTGACATAGGAATGACTTCCTGGATCTTGAGCCTTTGGGTTCTGGGATTTTGATAAATATTTCTGTCACTGCCAACACCACCTACAGACAAATTTCAGCCCTTTCTATTCAGGCTATGCTATGCTACAAACTTTATTAGTTTTCTAGCTTGCAAATGACATTTCACAAGAGTTCTTGGCATCTACAATCATGGAAGCCAAGAGAGTAATAAATAATGTAATGTTATCATAAGTTTTATGGTATTTAGCTTTTGAAGTTTTAAGTATGAAGAATAATGGAATATGAAAAACCTTCTTCACTAAGCTTGGGCACCAACTTTTGTTTGACTTGGTTGTGATTCTTAGAGTGTTCAAAGGAGAAAAGCATGCATCCTATCAGCAGCTGTCAGTCCTACATATTACCACAGCATTTCCTCAAAAGAGTGAGGAGTCACTGGCAGATCCTTGACTGGCAAGCCACCAAGGCACCTCACCTATCTAGCTTCTCCCAGAGGCAGCATCAAATAATGAGTTTTAAACACCAGTTGCATGTGGATTTTCATGTTTTGGGAATTCCCATTCCAAACAGGTATCACCAGATGGGCATCTAAAGAAGCAAGGGGAAGGGGAAGGTAGTCATTTCTTTTTTTTTTTTTTTTTTTACCAACATTTTTATTTTGATATTTCATTTACATTTCAAATTACATTTCCCCTTTCCAGGTCTCACCTTGGAAACCCCCGATCACCCCCCTCCCCCTGCTTCTATGACAGTATTCCCCCACCAACCCACCCACACCCGTCTTCCCTCCCTGGCATTCCCCTATACTGGAGCATCTAACACTCTCAGACCCAAGGGCCTCTCCTTCCACTGATGGCCAACAAGCACCTCCTCTGCCACATATACGGCCAGTACCATGGGTGCATCCATATGTATTCTTTGGTTGGTGGTCCAGTCTCTGGGAGCACCAGGGGCCTGACCAGTTAACACTGTTGCTTCCTTCCCATGGAGATGCAAACTCCCTCAGCTCCTTCAGTCCCTTCTCCAACTCCTCCATCTGGAACCCCACACTCAGTCCAACTATTGCTGTGAATTGAATCATGGATGTTCCAAACTTTTGGGCTAATATGCGCTTATCAGTGAGTACATACCGTGTTTGTTCTTTTGTGACTGAGTTACCTCTCTCAGGATGATATTTTCAAGTACCATCCATTTGCCTGCGAATTTCATGAAGTCATTGTTTTTAATAGTTGAGTAGTATTCTATTGAATAAATTTACCACATTTTCTGTATCCATTCCTCTGTTGAGGGACATCTGGGTTGTTTCTAGATTCTGACTATTATAAATATGACTGCTATGGACATAGTGGAGCATGTGTCCTTATTAGATGTTGGATCATCTTCTGGGAATATGCCCAGGAGTGGTATAGCTGAGTCCTCAGGTAGTATTATGTCCAATTTTCTGAGGTCTGCCAAACTGATTTCCAGAGTGGTTGTACCACCTTGCAAAACCACCAGCAATGGAAGAGTCTTCCTCTATCTCCTCATCCTTGTCAGCATCTGCTGTCACCTGAGTTCTTGATCTTAGCCATTCTGACTGATATGAGGTGGAATCTCAGGGTTGTTTTGATATGCATTTCACTGATGACTAAAGATGTTGAAAAATTCTTTAGGTGCTTCTCACCCTTCCAGTTTCCTCAATTGAGAATTCTCTGTTTAGCTCTGTTCCCCTTTTTTTGATGGGGGTATTTGGTCCGCTAGATTCTAACTTCTTGAGTTCTTTGTGTATATTGGATATTAGCCCTCTATCAGAAGTAGGATTGGTAAAGATATTTTCCTAATCTGTTGGTTGCTGTTTTGTCCTATTGACAGTGTCCTTAGCCTTACAGAAGCTTTGAAATTTCATGAGGTCAATTCTTGATCATAAAGCATGAGCCATTGGTGATCTGTTCAGGATAATTTCCCCTGTGCCCAAGTGTTCGATAGTTTGCCCCACTTTCTCTTCTATGAGATTCAGTGTATCTGGTTTTATGTGGACGTCCTTGATCCACTTGGAGTTGAGCTTTGTACAGGGATATAGGAATGGATCAATTTGCATTCTTCTACATATTGACCAGCAGTTGAAACAGCACAATTTGTTGAAAATGCTGTCTATTTTCCACTGGATGGTTTAAGCTTCTTTGTCAAAGATCAAGTGACCATAGTTAGGTGTGTTCGTTTCTGGGTTTTCAATTCTATTCCATTGATCTACCTGCCTGTCACTGTACCAATACATGCAGTTTTTATCAGAACTGCTCTGTAGTACAGCTTGAGGTCAGGGATGCTGATTCCCCCAGAAGTTATTATATTATGAGAATAGTTTTTGAAATCCTGGCTATTTTGTTATTCCAAAGAATTTGAGAGTTGCTCTTTCTAAGTCTATGAAAAATTGAGTTGTAATTTTGATGGGGATTGCATTGAATCTGTAGATTGCTTTTGGCAAGATGGCCATTTTTACTATATTAATCCTGCCAATCCATGAGCATCGTTTGTCTATTTAACTTCTGATGTCTTCGAATTCTTTCTTCAGAGACTTGAAGTTCTTGTCATACAGATCTTCACTTGTTTGGTTAAAGTCACACCAAGATACTTTATATTATTTGTGACTATTCTGAAGGGTGACATTTCCCTAATTTCTTTCTCAACCTGTTTATACTTTGAGTATAGGAAGGCTACTGATTTGTTTGAGTTAATTTTATATCTGGCCGCTTTGCTGAAGTTGTTTATCAGCTGCAGCAGTTCTCTGGTGGAGTTTTTCCGGTCACTTAAGTATATGTTCATATCATCTGAAAATCTTTCTTTCCAATTTGTATTCCTTTGATATCCTTTTGATGTTTAATTGCTCTAGCTAGAGCTTCAAATACTATATTGAATAGCTGGATACCCTTCTCTGGTCCATCATTTTACTGGTAAATGTTTCAAGTTTCTCTCAATTTAGTTTGATGTTGGCTATTGGTTTGCAGTATATTGCTTGTGCTATGTTTTGGTATGGGGCTTGAATTCCTGATCTTTCCAAGACTTTTATCATGAAGCGATATTGATTTTTGTCAAATGCTTTTTCAACATCTAAAGAAATGAACATGTGTTTTTTTTTTTCCTTTGAGTTTGTTTATTTAGTGGATTACAATGATGGATTTCTGGGTATTGAACCATCCCTTCGTCACTGGTTAAGCCTACATGATCATGATGAATGATCAATTTGATGTGTTCTTGGATTCGGTTTGAGAGAATTTTATTGAGTATTTTTACATTGATATTCATATGGGAAATTGGTCTGAAATTTTCTTTCTTTGTTGGGTCTTTGTGAAGTTTTGGTATCAGTGTAACTGTGGCCTCATAGAATGAATTAGGTAGTATTCCTTCTGTTTATATTTTGTGGAATAGTTTGAAGAATATTGGGATTAGGTCTTCCTTGAAGGTGTGATAGAATTATGCACTAAACCCATCTGGTTTGGGCTTTTTGTGGGTTGGGAGACTTTGAAAGACTACTTCTGTTTCTTTAGGGATTATGGGACTGTTTGGATTGTTTATTGGATCCTGACCTAACTTTGGTATTTTGCATCTGTCTATAAAATTGTCCATTTCACCCAGATTTTCCTATTTTGTTGAGTATAGGCTTTTGTAGTAGGATCTGATAATTTTTTTGAATTTCCTCAGATTCTGTTGTTATATCTCCCTTTTAATTTCTGATTTTGTTAATTTGGATACTGTTTCTGTGCCCTCTGGTTAGTCTGGCTAGGGTTTACCTATCTTGTTGATTTTCTCAAAGAACCAGCTCCTGATTTTGTTGATTCTTTGCATAGTTCTTTGTGTTTCTACTTGGTTGACTTCAGCCTTGAGTTGAATATTTCTTAGCTTCTACTCCTGTGTGGTGTATTAGCTTCTTTTTGGTCTAGAGTTTTCAAGTGTGCTGTTAAGCTGCTAATGTATGCTCTCTCCAGTTTCTTTTTGGAGTCACTCAGAGCTATGAGTTTTTTCTTAACACTGCTTTCCTTGTGTCCCATTTGTTGGGGTATGTTGTAGTTTCATTTTTGTTAAATTCTAGAAAGTCTTTAATTTTTTTTCTTTATTTCTTTGTTGATCAATTTATCGTTGAATAGAGCGTTGTTCAGCTCTCATGTTTATGTGGGCTTTCTGGATTTTTTGGGTTTTTTGTTGTTGTTATTGTTGTTGTTGTTACCATTGAAGACCAGCCTTAATCCATAGTGTTCAGATAGGAGGCATGGGATTATTTCAATCTTCTTATATTTGTTGAGATTTGTTTTGTGACAAATTACATAGTCAATTTTGGAGAAAGTACCATGAGGTGCTGAGAAGAATATATATTCTTTTGATTTAAGATGAAATGTTCTATAGATATCTGTTAAATCCAATTGGTCCATAGCTTCTTTTAGTTTCACTGTGTCTCTGTTTAGTTTGTATTTCCAAGATCTGTTCATTGATGAGAGTGGGGTGTTGAAGTCTCCCACTATTATTGTGTGAGGTGCAATGTGTGCTTTGAGCTTTAGTAAAGTTTCTTTTATGAATGTGGGTGCCCTTCCATTTGGAGCATAGATGCTCAGAATTGAGATTTCTTCTTGGTAGATTTTTGCTTTGATGTGGATGAAGTGTCCTCCTTATCTTCTTTGAAGACTTTTGGTTGAAAGTCGATTTTATCTGATATTAGAATGGCTACTCCTGCCTGTTGCTTGGGACCATTTGCGTGGAAAATTGTTTTCCAGCCCTTTACTCTGAGGTAGAGTTTGTTTTTAATACTGAGCTGTGTTTCCTGTATGCATCAAAATGCTGTGTCCTGTTTATGTATCCAGTCTGTTAGCCTATGTCCTTTTATTGGGGAATTGAGTCCATTAAGGTTAAGAGATATTAAGGAATAGTGATTTTTGCTTCCTGTTATTTTTGATGTTATTTTTCTATTTGTGTGGCTATCTTCTTTTGGGTTTGTTGAACTATTACTTTCTTGATTTTTCTAGGGTAGAGTTTCCCTCATTTTGTTGGCATTTTTCATCTATTATTCGTTGTAGGGATGGATTTGTAGAAAGACATTGTATACCTTTGGTCTTGTCATGGAATTTCTTGTTTTCACCATGTATGGTATTTGAGAGTTTTGCTGAATATTTCAGCTTGGGCTGGCACTTTTGTTCTCTTAGGGTCTGTATGAGATCTGTCCTGGTTCTTCTAACTTTCATAGTCTCTGGTAAGAAGTCTGGTGTAATTCTGATAGATCTGCCTTTATATGTTACTTGACAGTTTTCCCTTACTGTTTTTTAATATTCTTTCCTTGTTTTGTGCATTTGGTATTTTGACTATTATGTGATAGGTGGAATTTCTTTTCTTATCCAATCTATTTGGAGTTCTGTAGGCTTTTTGAATGTTTATGTTCATCTCTGTTTTTTAGGTTAGGGAAGTTTTTTCTATAATTTTGTTGAAGTTATTTACTGGCCCTTTAAGTTGGGAATTTTCACTCTCTTCTATATCTATTATCCTTAGGTTTGGACTTCTCATGGTGTCCTAGATTTCCAAGATGTTTTGGGTTAGGAGCTTTATGTATTTTGCATTTTCTTTGACTGTTATGTCAATGTTTTCTATGGTATCTTCTGCACCTGAGATTCTCTCTTCTATCTCTTGTATTCTGTTGCTGATCCTTGCATCTGTGACTTCTGATCTCTTTCCTATAGTGTCTATGTCCAGGGTTGTCTCCCCTTTTGATTTCTTTACTGTTTCTATTTCCATTTTTAGATCTTGGATGGTTTTGTTCATTTCCTTTGCCTGTTTGATTTTGTTTTCCTGTATTTCCTCTTAAAGGGCTTCTAGCTATTTACCTGTGTTCTCTTGAATTTCTTTAAGGGTGTTACTTATTTCCTTCTTAAAGTCTTCTATCATCATCATGAGAAGTGATTTTAAATCTGAGTCTTGCTTTTTTGGTGTTTTTAGATATCCAGGGCTCACTGTGGTTGGAGAACTGGGTTTTGATGCCAAGTTACCTTGGTTTCTGTTCCTTATGTTCTTGTCCTTGCTTTTCCACATTTGGTTGTCTCTGGTGTTAGCTGGTCTTGCTCTCTCTGACTGTGGCTTGTCCTGCCTGCAAGCCTTTGCATCAGTACTCCTTGGAGACCAACTATCTCTGAGAGGAATTTGGGTCTGTAGGGCTATGGTTCAGGGTCAGCTCTGGGGTGCAGACAGAAACCAGGATATCCTGTCCCCAGCTGTTCCTTGGTTCCAGTGTCCCGATGGCTTGTGAGAGTCCCCCTTGATGGTGGAGTTTGAACAGAAGTGGTGGTCTTCCAGTGCTCGTAGGTGTGTCAGCACTCCTTGGAGACCAGCTTTCTCCTGGCAGAGTATGGAGGCCTGTGTCACAAGATCAGTTCCCAGGCTGCAGAAGGAAACAGGAAGGCCACTCCTTAGTCCCTGTGTCTTGATGTTTCTGGTTGTGTCTCTCTGAGCAGAGGTGCTGGCCTTACCTCAATCACAGGCTTGTTCACACTTCTGGGAGGGTAGCTCTTTCTCTGCGTTATTTGGGTATGGAACTGTGTGGCACAGACAACAGGTGTAAACAGGAAGACTCCTGTCCCAGGCTGTTCCTCAGTCCCTGTGTCCTGAGCACTCCAGCTGAGTCCAGCTGGGCAGTGGTGCTCATCTTACCTCCACTCATGGGCTTGTCCACACTCCTGGGATGCTGACTTTCTCGAGGCACTATTTGGCTATGGAGCTCTGTGGCATAAATTGATCTTCCCGGCTGCAGAAGGAAACCCGAAGGCTCATGTCCTAAGGTAGTCATTTCTAATCTGAGAAGAAACACTTTGGGGTGCCTGACACTGTGGCAGGCTAATTTAACATTAATTAGAGTTTAGTGATTTTTCTAAGAGCCTCCAAGTGTCTCAGCTGCCTATATTCATTACATGTTCATTGTAAAGCCACATTTGTCTCTAGAATTTGTCTTTTAGTTTCTTTTTCCTCAAACACTCTCTTTAGTGTCTTACATAACGGCCAATCACAAATTTATGTCATCATTATGTCAAAAATGCTTCAAAATATTAACAGTAGGATGTGATAATTTTACAATACTTTAGCAAACATAAAGTTGAAACTTTAATTGAGAAGTTTCCATGGAATTAGGCCTTAGCCAATAGGATGTACCCAACAGGAAACATACTTCATTTTTGTGATGACCATGGGGTTTATTTATATATAGTTCTTAATTCACACACACACACACACACACACACACACACACACACACACACACTTATTAAATGTGTATTCCTCTTTCAGTTTAATGACTTGAAAAAAGAGGCAATGAAAATTTGAGATAGTTTATTCATTAAAACAATTGTTTTGTAATTGATATATTGATTTAGTTATTCATTCACTCAACAAACTTTTACTCCAGGAAAAGATAAGCCTCAAATGGAAGTCAAAGAACTTAAAGCTCAGGTATATGAGTAGTTTCAAAAAATGTCAGAGATGAAACAAAGGAGTTTAGGGGTGCATTGAACTGATTGTATTCTCTCAATGTTTATATACAGGACGGTGATCCATGATGTAAAAATAGTTGACAATACAGCTTTTAGGAAATAATTATATCAAGATTTGGAGACCTCACACATGAGGTTATTGCATTTATAGAATCTAGGTGCCTGTGAGAGAAACCTCGTGAAGATTCCCTGTTAACATACTGTAACATAAGTCGGGTCTTAATCTTATACTGAATATACATGTGATTTTATATTTTCAAGCTTCTATATTGGGCATGAGCAAAGTTCTATGTTTAGAAGTATCTCAGTATAATCTATACTGAAATAGCAGCTTAACTACACCCTAGCCTGTTCTTAGAAAGTGCCTCCTCAGTGCCTGCCTTTACGGTTGTTTTTTTAATTCACAATTGCAACTTGGTCTCAAAGCACAATGGAATCCCTCTCCTGCTTTCCTCACTGCTAATGTATCTGCTTGTGCATTCAGCAGCTCTGAGCTGCTCCCAGTTGCCTGGTATTCTGATCTGCAGACCAATACACCTGCTGTGTCTAAGCTCAGGTTTCCTTTCATTCCTGGGGATTCAGCTCTGGATGCTTCTCCTCATTGTCTTTTGATTTATTTCCAGAGATCTATATCATAAATGAGAGAAAAAGCTTAAATATTACGTAGGTGGAATAAAACTTCATCCTCTTATTTTGTGTGTGTGTGTGTGTGTGTGTGTGTGTGTGTGTGTGTATTTTCCGTCCCTTCTGTGCTCTCTATTATCCCTTATCTCAGACCAAGCATGTCTTAAACTTCTTTATAACCAAATGCAGTGAATTTTTAAAAATATTTTATTTACTATTATTATTTGTGTGTGCATGTGTATGAATATATATGATCATGATGCAGATGACCATAGGACAACTTTCAAGGTTCAGTTTTCTCTTTCCACACTTAGGACGTGTCTGGGACCTGGTGCACTCAGATCTGCAGTCTTTGTGCTACAGAAGCCTTAAACTTCTGGGCTTGCATGATGTTGCCTCACAGTGGCTGCTCTGTCCCTTTCTTTTCCATCCATACCCTCTCAGGAGACCCAGTTAATCATGTTTTCTGTTTGTTTGTTTGTTTGTTTGTTTGCTTGTTTGTTTCAGACATCCCTTTCTCTTGTAGCATTGTACACCCTCTGAGCTTTCTTTATGTTGTGCTCAATTTTCTCCACTCATTACTTGCTAGAGTTGAATTTTTCCATTCTCTGCGCTGCCAAGCTCTTTTTTCCCTGCCAATGAGTTGAATATCAGAATGCTCAAGGTCACTGGGAATAGCATAGAAAACTCTAAGAGACATTCTTAGTTTCTTTATTTTTCTCACTATCCTGAGAAAACCATTCCCTAACACAGCAAGTTCTAGATGATGTGTAAGGCACCTGTCTGCTTTAGTTAGGGCATAAATACTACCATTTCCTGATGTACAGAGAGTATGGTGTACACACCCCAAGGAGCTTTTGCCTACTTGCTCTTTTAAAACCATTTCTGCATATAAAAGACCTATGAGGAAAAAAATAAAATAAGATTCAAACCATATGTAATTTTTCATTGTACTATCAAATTTTGTGTATAGATTTCTATGACTGCTCAAACAGCACCCAAATTCTTAAACATAATCTGTGTCTAATCACTTGCTTTATTATATATCATACAACCCTTATCTAAATTTTCAATTTCATTGAAAACTTAAAGTACACTTATTTTATTATTATTTGTATATGTATATGTTTGTGTGTACATACTTATCTATGTATAGGTACCTGTAAATAAGAGGAGAGAGCATTGGACACTTTGGAATTGGAGTTACAGGTGAATCTAAGCTACCTGATGTGGGTATTGAGAAATGAAATGGGCTCCTGTGTAAAAGCAAAATATATTCTTAACTATTGAGTCATTTCTCCAGCCCAGAACTTGTAAACATTAGCCTAAAGATTTTTAATTCTGTATCTTCTCTAATAGGTCTATAGACCATCTTTCCATTTGAAGTATAACTTGATTTATGTTTTTGAGGTACTGATGAAGAGTTGGTACCCAGTTTCACTCATGTCAAATCCATTTTATAAGAAGCTTTTTGGTATTATACAGTGTTAACTTTGATGCCTTGAATAATGCAGAAAACATAGTAAAGGGGGTCTTGTAATAATAGAGTAGAAATGCAATGAGGAAAGTATAATTTGAAGCTAATTCAGCAAGATCCTTTTGCTAAGGGAGAGGCTTTACAGATAAAGTTCTCAGAATATATGGAACTTTTCCTTCCTGAGTTTGAGAACCTAATATGAAAGGCTTTTTAACTTTCTTGGGGTATGGAGAAGCAAAATGAACATTCGTCAAATTCATTTTAATTCAGTTCTTCACATTTTAATATTTTGTATTATGCAACTAAGTTATTTAAAATTATTTTCTTTTCATTGGTTATTCTATTTATTTGCATTTTAAATGTTGTTCCCCTTTCTGCTGTCTCCTCCACAAATCCCTCATCTAATACTCCCTCCCTTTGCCTATAAGAGGGTGTTCTGCCACCAACCCACCCACCCCCATCTCAACACTATAGCATCCACCTATGCTGAGGCATTAAGATTCTACAGGAAAAGGGTCTGTCCTTCCACTACATGATAAGGCAATCCTCTGCTACATATGTAGCTGAAGCCTTGGGTCCCTCCATGTGTACACTTTGGTTGGTGGTTTAGTCCTTGGGAGCTAGGGGGGGATCTGGTTAGGTGATATTGTTGTTAGTCCTATGGGGTTGTAATCATCTTTATCTCCTCCATTCCTTCCCCTAATTCTTCCATTCTTCCTGGGTCCCCAGGCTCAGTCAGATGGTTGGCAGCCAGTATCTGAATCTGTATTAATCAGGTGCTAGTAGAACCTCTCAGAAGACAGCTATATCAGACTCCAATCACCATGTACTTCTTACATGAGCAATAGTGTCTGGGATTGGTGTCTGAAGATCAGATGGATTCCAATGTGGTAAGGTCTCTGTATGGCCTTTCCTTCAGTGTCTGTTGGGTACTTTTGTTCATGTCATCCCCTTTGGGTCCTGGGAACCTCTCACTTTCCTGGTGTCTGGGCTTTGTAGAGGTTCCCCAATGTTCCCCATTCCTATAGCTACATATTTATATTCATTTTCCTGACCCTCTGGCCTTCTCTCCTGTCTCTTCCTATACCTGATCCTGCCCCCCTTTCTTCCTCTCCCTCATCTTCTCTTCCCAAGCCTGTCCTTTCCTCTACCTCTCATGACTATTTTGTTCCCCCTTTTCTTTCTTTCTTTCTTTCTTTCTTTCTTTCTTTCTTTCTTTCTTTCTTTCTTTCTTTCTTTCTTTCTTTCTTTTTTTCTTTCTTTCTTTCTTTTTTTCGAGACAAGGTTTCTCTGTGTAGCCCTGGCTGTCCTGGAACTCACTCTGTAGACCAGACTGGTCTCGAACTCAGAAATTCACCTGCCTCTGCCTCCCAAGTGCTGGGATTAAAGGCCTGCACCACCACTGCCCGGCTTGTTCCCCCTTCTAAGTGGGATTGAAAAATCTATATTTTTGTCTTCCTTCTTGTTAAGCTTCATATAGTCTGTAAGTTTTATCATGGGTATTCCAAGTTTCTTTCCTAAAATCTGCTTATCAATGAGTACATACCATGTGTGTCTTTTTGGGTCTGGATTACCTCACCCAGGATGATATTTTCTAGTTACATCTATTTGCCTACAAATTTCATGTAGTCATTGTTTTTAATAGCTGAGTAGTACTCCATTGTGTCAAATACCACATTTTCTGTATTCATTCTTCTGTTGAGGGACATCTGTGCTATTTCCAGCTGCTGGCTATCATAAATATGGCTGCTATAAAATAGTGGAGAGTGTGTTCTTATATTTTCTAGCATCTTTTAGGTATATGCCCAGAAATGATATAGCTGCTTCCAGTTTTCTGAGAAACCATCAGATTGTTTCCCAAAGTGGTTTTATCAGCTTGCAATCCCACCAGCAAGGGAGGAGTGTTCTTCCTTCTCCACATCCTCAGCAGATTCTGCTGTCATCTGAGGTTTTGATTTTAGTCATTCTGACTGGTGTGAGGTGGAATCTCAGGGTCATTTTGATTTGCATTTCCCTAATGACAAAAGATGTTGAACATTTCTTTAGGTGCTTTTCAGCCATTCAAGATTCCTCAATTGATAATTCTTTGTTTAGTTTTGTACCCCATATTTTAATAGGGTTATTTGGTTCTCTGGAGTCTAACATCTTGAGCTTTTTGTATATTTTGGATATTAGCCCTCTATCAGATGTAGAGTTGGTAAAGGTCTTCCCAATCTGTAGGTTGCCATTTTGTCCAATTGACAGTGTCCTTTTTTTTTTTTTTTTTTTTTTTTTTTTTTTTACAGAAGGTATTTAATGATATGAAGTCTCATTTGTCAGTTAATGATCTTAGAGCCTCAGCCATCGCTGTTCTTTTTGGGAAATTTTCCACTGTGTAAATGTGTTCGAGATTCTCTACTACTTTCTCTTCTATTAGATTCAGCATACCTGGTTTTATGTGGAGATCCTTGATCCATGTGGATTTGAGCTTTTTAAAATTAGATAAAAATGAATGAGTTTGCATTTTTTCTACATGCCTACTGCTAGTTGAACCAACACCCTTTGTTGGAAATGTTGTCTGTTTTTCTACTGGATAGATATGGTTTGTTCAAGTGTGTAAGTTCAATTCTGGGTATTCAATTCTTTTCCATTGATCTACCTGTTAGTCTCTGTACCAGTACCTGTGATTTTTATCGCTAATGCTCTGTGTTAAAGCTTGAGGTCAGGGATGGTGATTTCCCCAGAATTTCTTTTATTGTTGAGCCTAATTTTCACTATCCTGCTTTTTGTTTTTTCTGTTTTGTTTGTTTGTTTGTTATTTCAGATGAATTTGAGAATTGGTCTTTCTATGTGAAAAAATGAGCTGACATAATGCAAGTTTATCATTTCTTTCTGGTATGTACTTCTATTTCTCTATGTAATAAACTAAATAATTTTCTCGTGATTACTCAGTGAATTTAACAACAAAAGATAGATTATCGTTCTTCATCTTTTAGTCTGCTGGTAATTTCCGAAGGGGAGCCCAACGCTGCATGCCATGGAAGGCAAGATTATAATTTTGGAGTGATAGATGATCAGATTGGCAACTTTCATAATACCTTGTGAGGCCTATTGGACCTGAGTTTCTTGAAGGCTAGTGGTAGAATCCTCGTGTCATGTGGAGAGTATCTATTCCAGGGGCACCCTTTGAGACAATGTGATCACATTTTGGGAATGAGCCACATCATAGCTCCTAGAGTTATAACAATTTTTAAGACATCCATAAATGTTCAGTATTCTAGATCATTCTATTTCAAAATGTTTGCATGTAGTAAAGCCTAGAGTAACAAGCATCCAGAGGGTTGTCTTGGGTCAGTGAATAGGGCAGATGAGGGGAATCAATTTCCTGGTTTTTTGTTTGTTTGTTTGTTTTTTTCTTATGTTGTTTTTGGCCACTTAGTCATAGGGTTTCCTACTGCTGTCTACATTATGATTGAAAAACAGCTTCCCATTCCCCCTCTTCTCTTCCAATCCTTTTCAGAAATGTCACATTTCTTGCCCTTGGTCCCCTTTCATCCCTTTCCATACTTCTTCTTTCCCATCTCTTGTCCTTCCCTCCTATTCTTTTACTTTGTAAAGCCATGCCTTATATTAAACAATTGATCCATCCATATTATATTCTGTTTAATTAAGCTTCCTAAGCTACCACTTAGGAGTAATATAACCCTGAACTTGACATTGAACCCTTCTTGGCTTCAGTAAATGCCTCCTGTATGGTTGTGAGAGTGGGTAGTAATATTTACCAAGCCATTTTCAGGGTTCTTAATGGGATTATTGATGTTGCCAGTGTTATTATTAAGTAGTCATTGCCTTGGCAGTTTACTTCTGTTGGGATATCTCAGTAATAAAGTAAATTAGGAACAACCTAGTAATGACCTCAAAAAGGATGTTCAGTATTGAAAACCCATTGTGTTGATGTAGGAGGGGGGAGTGGGATTCTGTGGATATTTCTAGCTCCTTGACTGTGAGAAGAGAAAGTCTGTGGGAAATTCTGTCCATAGAGGTCATTTAAAAACATAGAACTGCACAATATCATAAATGGGTGTTATTTAAATTCTAATTTGGCCAGTGTTGGAGTTACAATGTTATTGTAGCAATTTCAGCAGGCACAAGAATGCAAATAGTTGTATTTAAGGGCTGGCCCAAACAGCCCTATTCAATCCTTGTTTGGATCACACCTGGCACATGTTTAAAAGCCAAGAGTAATATTAAATAGACCATCTGTTGGGTTCTTTTTAGGTTTCCTCTCATTAACAGCACTATTCAGTATAACTGAACCCACATTAAAAAACCCCTGACATCTGTGCTTTCAATTGGAACATCGATCAATATTAATTACAATGAGGCTTCAACTAAATTTATTATTGATGAAAAGTTAAATATGCATAAATGTGATTGCTTGCTCTACAACACTTTTAATATTACTTATCCAAGCAAAGCCAGAGAATGTACCTTGTCTCAGGGACAGCCATGATGCAAAAGCCTAGACACAAGTGTTCCAGTATGGGCATGAAGTTCTCTCCAGTAAGCCTGCCCCTACAAGATTTCCCTGTCCTTCATACCTTCATAATTAGTTTAGGCAGAATTCTCATGTGGAAGCTTTTGTCATCTTCCTCACAATTAACATTCTCTCTCTCTCTCTCTCTCTCTCTCTCTCTCTCTCTCTTCTATGTTGTGTTGGATATTTTTTTGTTAATTGTTACAAGCTAAAGTCATCTGAGAGGAAGGAGAGAACCTGGATTAAGTAATTACTGTTATGAGATCTAGCTATAGGCAAGTCTATAGGGCATTTTCCTAATTAGTGATTGATGGGGGATGGTCAAGCTCACTGGAAGTAGTCTCACCCCTAGGCCAATGATCCTAGGCTCTATAAGCAAACTGACCAAACTATACTGAGTAAGCTATAAGCAACACCCCTCCATAGTCTCTGCCTCAGGCCCAGCTCACAGATTCTAGCTATGTGGCATTTCCTCAGCTCCTGCCTCTTGTGCCTGTCCTAAATTCCATAAAAGATGGACTACGATGTAGAACTGAAAACCAAATAAACCTTTTCCTCACCAAGTTGCTTTTTGTCATTGTGTTTTATCATAGCAATAGAGACCCTAGCTAAGATATGTGTTTGTATCAAATTTACTTAAAATCTTATAAAGCCCCTACCCTATATATATATATATATATATATATATATATATATATATATATGTGTGTGTGTGTGTGTGTGTGTGTGTGTGTGTGTCTGTGTCTGTGTCTGTGTCTGTGTGTGTCTGTGTCTGTGTCTGTGTGTCTGTGTGTCTGTGTGTCTGTGTGTCTGTGTGTATGCATGAACACACACTCTTACCACAATGCTCATATGGAGATCAAACAACTTCTTTCAGGAGCTGGGTGTCTCCTTCCATATGAGTTCTGGTATACTGAAAAGAGTTCCTTAAACCAGACAGCAAGTAGTTGTACTTAAAGAGCCATCTTAACAACTTCAAATTTGCTTTTTAGCCATATGCTCCCAGGGAAAGCTGAAGCATATATTAGATTATATATTTATAGATAGATAGATAGATAGATAGATAGATAGATAGATAGATAGAGATAGAGATAGAGATAGAGATATATATGTTATACTGTATATTGCACATGTATATATATACCACATGTAGACATGCATGTATGTTTACATAATATATAATGTTAATCAGTATATTGTAATATTAATCAATTCATATTTTAAGTTCTCATATATTATCAAAATTAAGAAATAAATGAACAATTCAATAAAATAGGATTCTATAGGAAGGAGTGAAAACTTGGCTTAATCTAATATTTTTGACTTCCAAGGCTTAGGAAATACTGTGGGAAAGAGAGTGAAAAGATAATATGAGCCTGAAGTCAGGAAGAACTAGAGGGAAACACCCTTTTGACATGACAGAATACATTCATTCTTTCTAAGCTTTCTTCTAGATCCAGCATTGCAAGCATGATGCCAGCAGCTCTTGCCCTCTCCCCTTTCCTCCCCCTTGAGAAACCATTATATTACATTCCCAGAGCTAGCCAACAAGTTCTATTCCCTTATTTGGCAATTTTACTATGCTTGGATAAACTCCAAATTCCAGCCATCAAGACATCAAGGTCCAACAATCAAAATTAATTATTTGGCTACACTGACTAACATGCCCAATCAGGATGTACCAACTCATTCTAACACAGACATCCCCTTTTCTAGTGAATAATCTATTGCAGCAGAGAAACCTGTTGTCTTTACCCAATCTAGAGGTATACCTACTCTGCTTGATCCTTCCTGGTAATGGATCTTTCTTTTGCTGGGCATTTGGTGTCTGTGTAAGTTCTGTTCCAACTCCAAAGTCCCTTTCAATTCAGGAACTCACAGCAGCTGTAATTGCTTACATAGGACCTGAACAAGGTCAAGCCAATCAAAATTCCAGAAAAGAAGTGGAGATGAGAAGAGATGAGCTCACTTTTCCCTATTGCCAACCAAGCACCTATTGGAAGTTAAAGCAGTGCTGATTAGACTCAGAGAGTTATAAAGAAAAAAAATTATATGAGTCATGGAACACATATTTATCAAAGCATTCATGAGGCAGAGACTGATTAATTTCTGTGAGTTCAAGGATAGTCTACACAGTGAGTTCTAGGATAATAAGAGCTACATGGGGAGGTCCTATATTTAGAGAGCTAGAGACAGAAAGAAAGAAAGAATGAATGAAAGAAAGAAGGAAAGAGAAAAAATGAAAAAGATGTGAAGCTGAGAGGAAAGAATAGGGTGAAAAGTGAATTGAGGAAATTCCAGAGGAATGAAAGAGAAGTGAAATGTATTTATAAAAATTTTAAATAATTAATAAAAGTTATTTACATGTAGACTGCCGGTTGAACCAGCACCATTTGTTGAAAATGCTGTCTTTTTTCCATTGAGTGGTTTTAGCTCCTTTGTCGGAAAACAAGTGACCATATGTGTGTGGGTTCATTTCTGGGTCCTCAATTCTATTCTATTGATCTACCTGCCTGTCACTGTGCCAATACCATGCAGATTTTATCACTACTGCTCTGTAGTACAGCTTGAGATCAGGGATGCTGATTCCCCCAGAAGTTCTTTTGTTGTTAAGGATAGCTTTTGCTATCCTGGGTTTTTTGTTGTTCCAAATGAATTTGAGAATTGCTCTTTCTAAGTCTATGAAGAATTGAGTTGGAATTTAGATGGGGATTGCATTGAATTTGTAGATTGCTTTTTGGCAGGCGGTCTAAATGTAGAAGAATGCAAATTGATCCATTCCTATCTCCTTGTGTAAAGCTCAAGTCCAAGTAGATCAAGGACCTCCATGTAAAACCAGTCTCACTGAATCTAATAGAAGAGAAAGTGGGGAAAACTCTCGAACACTTGGGTACAGGGGAAAAGCTCCTGAACAGAA
>CM052711.1:79970536-79981375 GCA_028551405.1 Uromys caudimaculatus | reverse complement strand
TCCAAAGAGGAGACCCAGAAAAGGGGAAACATTGGAAATGTACATAAAGTGAAAGACAATTACTTTCCAGAGAGTATACTTTGCGTATTTCCCCCTTAAACACAAGTATTATTGGGGATGGATGGGACACACTTTGCATAAAACAAATGGAGACTTTTGCTTGATGCTACAGACTATAGGAACAGTTCCCTGTAGTTTAGAGACTGTGAATTTGATAGCCTATACACATAGTGGAAGCACTTTAGTAGACAGATGTAGACAATGTGGTAGAGGCCACATTGATCACAGGAAATGATTGTGGGTCATGAAGAGTGAGATACAGTAATGTACTCCATATGCCCCCATAACCAAGAGTGAATTTTTGAGAGAGAAAGTGATAGAAGTTATGATCTCTTTTTATGTTACATTGGATTGTGTTAAGGTGTTTTCCCTTAGCTACTGAAATCCAATACTATTTTGCACATTCAGGGAACAGAAAATAAGGAACCTCCAGAGATCTCCCATTCTACTTAAAAAGGTTTCATTACATGATACTAAATTCTTTATGTCTCATAGATTTATAAAAGCATCTGCAAAACCAAAAAGAGTGGTATTTGGGCTCTTCAACACTAAAGGCACTGTGTGTGAGTGGTAGCAGGTAGTCATAGAAAATTTGAGGCTGTTCAGAATCATTGCCAGGAGTAGGCTTAGTGCATATGGACTGTCATCCATGGATGTTATTGGGTCTCACACATAATCCAGGTTCTTCTACTGCTGTTGATTACATGCCATAACTGTATGATAAATTATTATTATTGCTTATAAAACATGGAGAAATCAGGCTTGTATTACACTGGATGCTCATTCCTAATGACAGGTGTTTGGAGTGCCAGAAGAATGTATGTAGCTTGCTGGAAGATAATTGTCTTTAATGGCCCTGCCTGGCACTGGAGGCTAGATTTTACACTTTAACCATTCCAGACAAAATGCACTTCTTGCACTAATGGTATAAGTGTTATTGGAATAAACAACTATTTTCTAAACAGATGCAAGAATGCTTCATAAGAAGTAACACATGTTTGGTAATCTAAGATAAGGGACAATCTCAGGCTAGGAAAATCAAGGGCCACAAATGGGAGCTATAAATATTGTTTTAATAGGTAAATCTAATGTGCCAGCCAGCTTGTCTTTTAAACATTTATGCTTAGGACTGTGGATTATAGCTGATGTCAACCATATTCAAAGGAAACTTATTACATGTTACAGCTACTGAAAAAAGAAAAAAAAACCTCATAATATTTTGAACTACTAGAAATGAGTATCTGAATCTTTGGTATAACTTCCTAATGACTAGCCTTCTCTGAAAATAATAACATACATCAAAATGACTCAAGAAATATTGCAGATGAGTGTATAGAAATAATATTAAAGGAAAAGGGAGAAATAGGGTATTTTGCTCCTGTTTCTTTTCTTCCATACTGGATATATTTTTTTTATCAAATCAGATTAGCTGTGGTCATCCATAAAACCCTCATAATATTGGGGTTATCAATGTTTCTTTGTGGACTGAGAGTAGTTCCTAGGGTTCTCAGGTCTCATGAAGTTCATGAGAACATCATGACTGCCTTTCCACCTTAACTTTACATAGGATACAAGAATTTGACTTAGGATACTTTATGAATAGGCCATGGATGACCATGGCTCTCCAGAGTACTTGTCATAGGTGCAGCATTTCATGAGTATCAGTTCTGTGGATAACACACTCTAGTGATCCTTTCATGAATTGTAAGCCATTCTGGGATGAAGCTTTTTTCTAATGAACCTTCAGTTAAATAACTTCTGCTCTTGTAAGTAGCTTCCTAGTATGTTCCTATAAATCACAGTAATGAAAGCATTTTCTATCAAGAAGGACATAGATAACATTTCTTTGTCTTTCAATGCTGCTTTGGGGTAGATAGATATTTCTTTATATTTTCTGAGGTGAAATAATATAAAGGGCTGTTTGGAAGCATGGATAAATAACTTTGAAGAGCTTGTTTTTCTCTGGATTTTTAGTTTTCTCTATTTCTGGGCTGCTATGATATCAACAGCTCTTCTTCTAAATGCCCCAGGGAAGAATTGAAAATAGCTAAAACATGTAAAAGCATAACATAAATAAACCTTTACCTTTGAGTTGTTTGCCTCCAGTATTGTGTTATAGTTACAGAAAGGTTACTAACACAGTAGTCTTAATTGGCTTTCACAGAGTTCATACAATGAGACAGGAGAAAGATTAAAATGGTTCAGAATGTCCCTTCTTCTTACATATACAGCTTATATTTGTGGCTAGAAAGAAGAAAATGACAATCTACCTGGATACATTTGTCACTTCCATTGGTCATACTTGTAGGCAATGGTTGGATGAATATTCAGCCCTCAGAATTGGTTCAAGCTCTGCTGTTTGGTTAGGAAAACATAGTTTGTTTACATGTCAATCTATACTACAATTCACTTTTTTATGGACATTGCTTTGGACTTGAATTTACCACTCAATTATGGGAGCAATTTTAGGCAAAAATTGGCTTAGTTTCATAACTTTACTTGTTGGTTATGAATTAATAGTTTCTTCATAAGAACTGTTGATGTCTGCATTCTATGTACATTACATATTGTGTATATACAAATACACATTGTTATCATTTTTAGCAAATTATGCAAAGTCTATTTTAATATTTAAATTTTCAAATTTACTCTTTGCTTTCTTCTCTTATTTTGCTTTTGACAAAATGTTAGTTTCCCTGACAAACTGTATATGGGGTGTATAATGGGTCACAGCTCTTGATCCAGGGATAGAAGATTGTATACAGGCAGGAAATT
The DNA here is from genome assembly GCA_028551405.1 of Uromys caudimaculatus. Classification (NCBI taxonomy): domain Eukaryota; kingdom Metazoa; phylum Chordata; class Mammalia; order Rodentia; family Muridae; genus Uromys; species Uromys caudimaculatus. The sequence continues at coordinate 79,978,540 of CM052711.1, read as the reverse complement.
AAAGATTGGCAGAGCACTGGCAGATGTATTTTCCTGTGCTGTGGTGTGAAGTGCTATGCTGTTCTGTGCTGTGCTGTATTAACTATAAGTGAAAGTGCATACAACTGACCACAAAGGAGTTTACGCAAAAATCATTTCAAAGTGGTGGTTTTGCCAGAGCTGTCTATGTTGGAACTTATATAATAATCATCACTATTAAGTTATGGTTCTTTAGCTAACAAGTAGATGCTCTCTAACTGAGTTGTTCATGTTAACCACATGGGAACCATATTGTTTAAACTTTTATGTGGCCCTGAGGTCTTTGTTCCTTTTAGTAGGGCATTCAATTTCCTATTAATTATACCTTGACAGGTGCTTTTTCCTAGATACTGTCTCTCTTCATGATTGACGTTAAGCTCTTAAAGAAATTACCAATGTGGGCATGCACAGAAAAGAACATAAAGAATGCCTACCTTTTCTAATGGTTACAGAAATGATAAGACCCTATGAACAGCAGCTGACATCCCTGAGAGATCAGAAGGAAAGGCAGGAAGTAGAGAGTGTCTATCTCCTCTTGGGAATAAATAATTGTGTCTATGGATGTTTCTGAAAGATACATTGTCAAATTGAATATATGGAGGTAGGAGAATATATGTTTAAAAATATGGTGCTGTTGGGATATTGAAATGGCTCAGGAGTTAGAGTGTCCATCATAAAATCAAGAAGACCTAAATCCAAATTCCCAGTTCCCAATAAAAGCCAAATGTTATGGTACACCTTGATTCTAGCATGAAGGTACAGGCACAGGATTAACCCTGGGGCACACTGGCCAGCCAGTTTATCCAAAGCAATGATCTCTGGATTCAATAGGAGACAATGTTCCAAAAATAATGTGGTAAAACTACAGAGGAAGACACTTGAAGGTGATAACAAGCCTCCACATTTGCCTGCAAAAGTGCACATATCCATATACATATGTATATATATAACACTCAATACACACTCACACATTCACATACACACAAACACTGCTATAATTAGTTATACATAAACATAGCTATAATTAGTATATATCTACTTATTTTCCTTGCCAAAAAGTATTATCTCTATAACATTCTCTTTCTCCTCTTCAATTTTGTTTAAAAATTTATTTTTATATTTTTGGCCCCAGCAAAGAATCCAGTCCAGCTTGATACAGCTCTACAACATGGGAGCCTGCTGGCCTATTTCAAGAAGTTTAGTGTAAAGGTGATCCCAACACTTAAGCATTCTGAGTTCTCATTTGGTTTTATGATTCCTGTGTGTGAGGGGGGTTGTAAATGTATCTTCCATCATAAATACATCATAAATATGCAGTTCTTATAACTCATTTTTCTATAAAGAATCTGTATTTTGATAACATAACTGTGTTGGACCATCAAGCCTACATTGATGGTGAGACCTCATTTACACATCTCTCCAGTTTATAATGTGCATCATTCTTTTCTTTTTTTTTTTTTTTGGTTTTTCGAAACAGGGTTTCTCTGTATTGCCCTGGCTGTCCTAGAACTCACTTTGTAGACCAGGCTGGGCTCAAACTCAGAAATCTGCCTGTCTCTGCCTCCCAAGTGCTGGGATTAAGGGTGTATGCCACCACTGCCTGGCAATGTGCATCATTCTTGACCTCTATATTACTTGGCTTTTGGTAGTTATCTTAGGAAAAGTTACACCAGTGTTTTTACCAAGACTTTACCATGCCTCATACTGTCCTCTTCTTGCCATCCACTCTCATATTTCTATTCTGAATTAGTGTTACTTCAAGGGCAAAACACTCCAGTTTGTAAGTAGTTAATATGAAGTTGAGCCTATGGCTTAGTTAATAGAATCCTTGTCTAGCATGCACAGGCCCCAGGGTATGATCCCCAGCATTGCATAAAACTGGTTCAGTGGTACATGCCTATAATCCCAGTACTCAGGGAGTTGAGTCTGGAGAATAAGAAATGCAAAATCATCCTTGGTTATATAAGTTCAAGTTGAAACCTTGTCTCAGCAGCAACAACAATAAAAATTAAATAAAACAAAAATGTAGTGATATGATAAAAATGAGAGTGAAAAGAAATGTGAGCTATATAAATGGAAAGAAAGTGGCTAATTGGCAAGTTGAATAGTCTAGCTAGCATGTGTGTGAGGCTTCCCAATTGATGCCATCAGAGAATACTCTACTACTTTTGAGAGCAATGTGAATTACTTCCACATTGCTGAGGAAAAATACCTGACCAAAGGAACTTTAGAACATAAAATTTCCTTTTGATTCACAGTTCTAAGTTTGTGTGCATCACAGTGGGGATGACATATCAGCAGGAACATGAGTCACATGGCATCCATACTCAAGAAGCAAAGAGGGCTGAGTGCTGGTGCTCATACCACTTGCTCCCTTTTATTCAATCCTGGATCTCAGTCTATAGAATGATGTTGTCTATATTTGGAGTGGTTCAGAACTGATTATAGCCAAAGCATTTATGTGTGTTCCTGGGTACATTCTAAGGCAGTATACCCACTTCTTTTGGGTTCATTAGACAGGCTTACTCCTGGGATTCGTATGTCAGAATTTAATTCCTTGTAGAGTTGAGATATATATTCTCTAAGACATCTTGTGATTGGATGAAAGATATATTTTCAATGATCTATTTTCTATTTATGCATGTTTGTGTGCCTGTTTGTACATTCCCCAAGTTCAGGCCTGGTGATATTAGACATGAAAAGATAGACTTGGTTTCCCATCAGCTCTGATGTGATCCACACTAAGTGTCCGACACTGGTACCTCTGTTTATTGCTTGTAGTCTGTTCCTGCTCTGTACCTACAGGGCAAAAAACATGTAAGAGATTCACGTTTTGTGTTCTTATGTCACACATAAGCTAATTGGTTATAATATAATTGTTGATGATGCTTTGTTCTTATTAATTTAATTTAGCTATGTTGTAACATTACTGTAGACACTATTTGTTTTTCCTAAGGGAAGTTTGGATTGGGTAAAAACCTCCCTTTCACAGTGGTGGCGCACGCCTTTAAGCCCAGCACTCGGGAGGCAGAGGTCGGTGCATTTCTGAGTTCGAGGCCAGCCTGGTCTACAGAGTGAGTTCCAGGACAGCCAGAGCTACACATAGAAACCCTGTCTCGAAAAAAACAAAAAAGCAAAAAGCAAAGAAAAAAAAACCCAAACCGCCCTTTCTTTCTTTGAATCTAATATTGAAGTACATTAGAATGCTAATTGTATGCCTTCCAGTTTTCCCATCTATATTGTCAAACACTTTTACATGAGGACCTAAGTAGCTAAATTTCTCTTTTGATGGAAGAAATGTTCCCTGTTTCACAATTCTGCATTATTTAAAATATCACTGTTTGAAAGACCTGCATTGAAATATTTTTAATGTATTCCACCTAGTCATGCATTTTCATACCATTGTACACAGTGCTTTGTGGATATATATAGAAGAATTATAATCTACATTAGTATATATAATTCAAAATGCTATAAATTAAAATTTTAATAACCTAGTTAATAATATATATGTACTATGTATTGTAGTATATAAATAAACCATAATAGTGCTATATGACTCTAATACAAGTACAAAAGTAATGGTTGTTCTGTTTATCTTCAGTTTTTGGATCTCTCCTCATTGTTTAAGCAGCTGTACTAAGTAAACAATGTTTATGATTTCTGTTTCTGTAGTAAACTACCTAGATTTAGATGAGAATCTTAGATGAGAAAAACTTATTTTAGCTTTCAAATGTAGGTCAAAGTACATCACTGAAGGCAGTCAGAGTAGAAGCTTGAATAGAAGCCTTGAGGGAATGAATCTTTCTGGCTTGTTTGCACATCTAGTCTTCTGATATTGTCAAGAGTCACTACCCAGAAATTGTGCTACTCCAAATATGCTGGATCCTCCTGAATCAAAAAGTAATCAAGACTATCTGTGGGACCGTGAAAGACAGCCTGATTTATAGTTGAGCTAAGGTTTTAAACCCCAGTGGACCCAGTAGGAAATAACCCTATAAGGGATGGCAGACATTTGGACATGCTCCTGGAAAGCCAGGCTCCTGAAAGAAGACTGCAGCTCTCCATAGTTCTGTGACTACGGGTCACATAGCCCCAAACCATTCCACAGGTAGAGGCCTGTAGTCACATAGCCTCAAGATATCCCCATGCTAATGAGGCACATAGAGGCTTAGCCACTCCCCTTCCGAGTCACTATTTCAACTTGCTCTCCCTGAGGTTGGAGGGGTACGGATTCACCCATGCTACTCTCCGCTATGACAATAAATGACCTAAAACCTTGGTCTGTCTCTCTGCATCAAGATCCACCGTGTGGAACAATGGAAGAGGCCTTCATCTAAAGAGCCATGTATAGTCTCCTGCAGGAGGCCTCCCAGAGCTCCCAGCCATGGCCCACCAAATCAATCCAAGTGAGCTAGCTGGCACCAAGCCACCAATCACGGTTCCTGCAGGATCCAGCTGTGTTCCTCAATGCCTTCTCCTCTCAGCCTGAGCTAGATTTGGCCTGCAGCCCCCCCCCCCCTTGTGTTCAGCTCTTCCACAGCATCCAAGAGTGTGGGAACCTGATGGAGTTGATTCCCTGTGATCCCCAGGACCCGAGGCCATGCTACCTCACCCCCAGGCAGTGTTTCCGTGTAGGTAAGCTTCTCACAGCCCGACACCGGCCCAGAGGTGCATGGGGTGCACTCAGTCAAACTGCCTATGTCCTGCCTCTCCAAGAGACCCAAGAGCCTGGGGCAAACATGGGAGTTCACTTCATCACACCAACCAGTTAATCCAACAACAATCCCCACACACATACCCACAGACCAATCTGATCTGGACAATGTTGTTTGAGTCTTTCTTCTCAAATGACAGTATATTATGTACAGATAACAGGGCAAGCTAATTAGCATAGAAGTCATAGTTGATATTGTTCATTCTTCTGTCTTCTCCCCAAAGTGGATATTTAAACAGCTTAGGAAAATTATTAAAGAGATTTCTTTCACTCAAATCTTTATTCTTCCTTCTCTAAAAATACGGAATCTTACTCCAAGAATGAAAATTAAATAAGAGATGAATTTCTGGTACCAGAGAAGAGAAAGACCTAGGTCCATGTGCCACTTCTAATGCCATAGAGAAGCATGCACTCAGATATATCATTCACATAGGAGGATGAAACAGAGGAATCCAAAGTTCCTGATGGCTCTGATGGCAGAATCATCTCTCTCCACTGCTGTTATCATCCCTTCTCAATTCCTCTACAGTGCCTCTACTGTCCCTATTCAATCTCTAGCCAAACAATGGCTGACTGAGGATACAATTATTAGTGGATATTATCCCTGTACTTCATTTATTTTAGAACATGAATTAAACCATTGTTATGTAGTTCATTCTTTCCACAACCTTTTTTTAAAAATTGGATATTTTATTTATTTACATTTAAAATGCTATCACATTTTCAAGTTTCCCCTCTAGAAACTCCCTATCACATCCTCCCTCTCCCTGCTTCTATGGGGGTGCTCACCTCCCCACCATGACAACAGCTCCTATTTTCTCTATGTTTAGATGCTAGAAATGAACTCTCACACAGATGGTATTAAAAGATGGGGCCCATGAGCGGTGATTAGGATACTAACAGGTTCCTTTTTAGAAAGGCATTCTTGTTCATATATTTCTGCCCCAACAATTATGTCAAAGACAAAGTAAGAGGCAGTCTACTGAGTAGGTCCTATCACACACTAAGTCTGACAGTACTTTGGAATTGATTTTACCAGCTTCTAGAATTATGAAAATCAACTTTGCTCCTCATAAAAATATACACTACAATTTTTTGTTATAACAAAAGGAATGATGTAATATTTTAACATGTGTCCTCCATTTCCCTTCATTAGTTTGAACTAAGATACCTAGTTATTCTATATGTATCATTTATTTTCACTCCCATTATCTCTGTATATAGGGTTCTTTCAAACTATGGAAAAATGCAGTTGTTTCTTTCTTCACTAAGGCAGTTTTCTCAACCCATAGGTTGTGAAGTGTTTAGGGGTCATATATTATCTTGAATAGGAGATATTAATATTGCAAAATTAACAATAAAATTATTTTATGGTCAAGTGTCACAACAACACGCAGAACTGTATTTTTGCAGCAACAAAAAGTTTGAGAACCACAGTTCCTTGGGTTGTGTAATGGCTACGGTTTCAGAAGTGCTACTAATCTCTCAATCCGTTGTTTTATTCCAATAGCTTCCAAATCTCTGGAAAAGCTGGCATGGGGAAGTAGGCTAGATGTCAGTCATTTGGAGAAGATCTCCTTTTTGATCCACATTCTTCTGAGTCAAACACATGGACCTGAACAAGGGTAAATGAGAAAAAAAATTGGATTGCATTCAGTATGTAAGAAGTTTAGAAATTCTCATCATTGCAGACATATAAGCCTAAATGGCAGTTTTATAGGAACAATAAAAAATGTCCACACATATTGAATTTAATTTCTTTCTTTTTTCTTCTTTATTTATTTTTTATTGATACTTTAATAACATTTCCAATGTTTCCCCTTTTCTAGGTCTCCTCTTTGGAAACCCCCTATCCCCTCCCCATCCCCGCCTCTATGAGGGAATTCCACCTCCCACTCAGTGGCCCACCCATTCCCATATTCCCACTTTGACATTCCCCTTTACAGGGGCCTCTAACACCCTCAGGCCCAAGGGCCTTTACTCTCCCTGATGGCCAAGGAAGCCATCCTCTGCCACATATGTGGTCTAAACCATGGGTCCCTCCATGTGTATTCTTTGGTTGGTGGTTCAAACTCCAGGATGACCAGGGGTGGGAGTCAGACCCATTGACACTGTTGCTCCCTGCATAGGGCTGCAAACTCCCTCAGCTCCTTCAGTCCTTTCTCCACCTCCTCAATCTGGGACCTCACTCTCAGTTCAGTGGTTACTGTAAAGTGAAACTTGGGCATTCTAAACTTTTGGGCTAATATCCACTTATCAGTGAGTACACACCATGTGCATACTTCTGTGACTGAGTAACCTCGCTCAGGATGATATTTTCAAGTTCCCTCCATTTGCCTGCAAATTTCATTAAGTCATTGTTTTTAATAGCTGAGTAGTACTCCATTATGCAGATGTACCATATTTTCTGTACCCATTCCTCTGATGAGGGACATCTGGGTTGTTTCTAGCTTCTGACTATTATAAATATGGCTGCTATGAACATAATGGAGCATGTGTCTTTATTACATGTTGGAGCATCTTCCAGGAATATGCCCAGGAGAGGTATAGCTGGGTCCTTAGGTAGTATTATGTCCATTTTTCTGAGGGTCCACCCAACTGATTTCCAGAGTGGTTGTACAAGCTTGCAATCCTACCACCAGTGGAGGAGTGTTCCTCTTTCTCCACATCCTCACCAGCATCTGCTGTCCCCTGAGTTTTTAATCTTAGCCATTCTGACTGTTGTGAGGTGAAATCTCAGACTTGTTTGATGTGCATTTCCCTGATGACTAAGAATGTTGAGCATTTCTTTAGGTGCTTCTCAGCCCTGAGAATTACCTCAGTTGAGAATTCTCTGGTTACCTCTGTTCCCCATTTTTTGATGGAGTTATTTGGTTTTTTGGAGTCTAACTTCTTGAGTTCTTTGTATATATTGGATACTAGCCCTCTATCGAACATAAGATGGGTTAAGATCTTTTCCCAATCTGTTGGGTGCCATTTTGTCCTATTGACAGTGTCCTTTGCCTTACAGAAGTTTGCAAATTCATGATGTCACATTTGTCTATTCTTGATCTTAGAGCATAAGTCACTGGTGTTCTGTTCAGGAGCTTTTCACCCGTACCCAGGTGTTTGAGAGTTTTCCCCAGTTTCTCTTCTATTAGATTCAGTGTAGCTGGTTTTATGTGGAGGTCCTTGATCCACTTGGACTTGAGCTTTGTACAGGGAGATAAGAATGGATCAATTTGCATTCTTCTACATGTAGACCGCCAGTTGAACCAGCACCATATGTT
>CM052711.1:79909447-79970436 GCA_028551405.1 Uromys caudimaculatus | reverse complement strand
CACTGAGTGGTTTTAGCTCCTTTGTCGAAAATCAAGTGACCATATGTGTGTGGGTTCATTTCTGGGTCCTCAATTCTATTCCATTGATCTACCTGCCTGTCAGTGTACCAATACCATGCAGTTGTTATCACTACTGCTCTGTAGTACAGCTTGAGGTCAGGGATGCTGATTCCCCCAGGAGTTCTTTTGTTGTTAAGAATAGCTTTTGCTATCCTGGGTTTTTTGTTGTTCCAAATGAATTTGAGAATTGCTCTTTCTAAGTCTATGAAGAATTGAGTTGGAATTTTGATGGGGATTGCATTGAATCTGTAGATTGCTTTTGGCAGGATAGCCATTTTTACTATATTAATCCTTCCAATCCATGAGCATGGCAGATCTTTCAAACTTCTGAGGTCTTCGATTTCTTTCTCCAGAGACTTGAAATTCTTGTCATACAAATCTTTCACTTGCTTTGTTAGAGTCACACCAAGATATTTTATATTGTTTATGACTATCCCGAAGGGTGTCATTTCCCTAATTTCTTTCTCAGCCAGTTTATCCTTTGAGTATAGGAAGGCTACTGATTTTTTTGAGTTAATTTTGTATTCGGCCACTTTGCTGAAGTTGTTTATCAGCTGCAGCAGGTCTCTGGTAGTTTTTCGGGTCACTTAAGTATACAATCATATCATCTGCAAATAGTAATAATTTGATTTCTTCCTTACCAATCTGTATCCCTTTGACCTCCTTTTGTTATCTAATTGCTCTAGCTAGAACTTCTTTTACTATATTGAAAAATAAGGAGAGAGAGTTCAGCCTTGTTTAGTCCTTGATTTTAGTGGGACTGCTCTGAATTTCTCTCCATTTAATCTGATGTTGGCTACTGTTTTGCTGTATATTGCTTTTACTATGTTTAGGTATGGGCCTTGAATTCCTGATCCTTCCAAGACTTTTATCATGAAGGGATGTTGATTTTGTCAAATGCTTTTATAGCATATAATGAAATGACCATGTGTTTTTTTTTAGTTTGTGGTTGTTTATGTAGTGAATTACATTGATGGATTTCCGGGTATTGAACCCTCCCAGCATCCCTGGGATGAAGCCTAATTGATCATGATGAATGATCATTTGGATGTGTTCTTGGATTTGATTTGTGAGAATTTTATTGAGTATTTTTGCATTGATATTCATAAGGGAAATTGGACTAAAGTTTTCTTTCTTTGTTGGGTTTTTGTGAGGTTTTGGTATCAGTGTAATCGTGGCCTCAAAGAAGGAATTGTGTAGTGTTCCTTCTGTTTCTATTTTGTGAAATAGATTGAAGAGTATTGGTATTAGGTCTTCTTTGAAGGTCTGTTAGAATTCTGCAGTGAACGCAACTGATCCTGAGCTTTTTTTGGTTGGGAGACTTTTAATGACTGCTTCCATTTCCTTAGGCATTATGGGAGAGTTTATGTGGTTTATCTGATCCTGACTTAACTTTGGTATTTGATACCTGTCTAGAAAATTGTCCATTTCATCCAGATTTTGCAGTTTTGTTGAGTATAGGCTTTTGTAGTAGGATCTAATGATTTTTTGAATTTCCACAGTATCTGTTGTTATGTCTCCCTTTTCATTCCTATTTTGTTTATTGGGATTCAGTCTCTGTGCCCTCCAGTTAGTCTGGCTATAGGTTTATCTATCTTCTTGATTTTCTCAAAGAACCAACTCTTGGTTTTGTTGATTCTTTGTATAGATCTTTTTGTTTCTACTTGTTTGATTTCAGCGCTGAGTTTGATTATTTCCTGCCTTCTACTCCTCTTGGGTGCATTAGCTTCTTTTTGTCTTAGGGCTATCAGATGTGTTGTTAAGTTGCTAGTGTATGCTCTCTACAGTTTCTTTTTGGAGGCACTCAAAGCTATGAGTTTTCCTCTTAACACTGCTTTCAATGTGTCCCATAAGTTTGGGTATGTTGTACTTTCATTTTCATTAAATTCTAGAAAGTCTTTAATTTCTTTCTTTATTTCTTCCTTCACCCAGTTGTCACTGAGTAGAGCATTGTTCAGCTTGCATGTGTAGGTGGGCTTTCTGGTGTTATCATTGACATTGAAGACCAGCCTTAAACCATAGTGATCTGATAGGAGGCATGGGATTATTTCAATCTTCTTGTATCTGTGGAGGTTTGTTTTGTGACCGATTATATGTTCGATTTTGGAGAAGGTACCATGTGGTGCTGAGAAGAAGATATAATCTTTTGATTTATGATGAAATGTTCTATAGATATCTGTTAAATCCATTTGGTTCATAACCTCTGTTAGTTTCACTCTGTCTCTGTTTAGTTTGTGATTCCAAGATCTGTCCATTGAGGATAGTGGGGTGTTGAAGTCTCCTACTATTATTATTGAGGTGCAATGTGTGCTTTGAGCTTTAGTAAGGTTTCCTTTATGAATGTGGGTGCTCTTTCATTTGGAGCATAGATGTTTAGAATTGAGAGTTCTTCTTGGTATATTTTTCCTTTGATGAGTATGAAGTGTCCTTCCCTATCTTTTTTGATAACTTTTGGGTGAAAGTCAATTTTATCCGATATTAGAATGGCTACTCCAGCCTGTTTCTTGGGACCATTTGCCTGGAAACTTGTGTTCCAGCCCTTTACTCTGAGGTAGTGTTTGCCTTTATCACGGAGGTGTGTTTCCTGAATGCAGCAAAGTGCTGGGTTCTCTTTATGGATCCAGTCTGTCAGTCTATGTCTATTTAATGAGGAATTGATACCATTGACGATAAGAGATATTAAGGAATAGTGATTGTTGGTTCCTGTTATTTTCAATGGTACTTTTAGGTTTGTGTGGCTATCTTCTTTTCAGTTTTTTGAAAATTACTTTCTTGTGTTTTCTAGAGTGTATTTTCCCTCCTTGAGTTGACATTTACCATTTATTATCCTTTGAAGGGAAGGGTTTGTGGAAACATATTTTATAAATTTGGTTTTGTCATAGAATATTTTGGTTTCACCATCTATGTTAATTGAGAGTTTTGCTGGGTATAGCAGCCTGGGTTGGCAGCTGTGTTCTCTTAGGGTCTGTATGAGTTTTGCCCAGGATCTTCTAGCTGTCATAATCTCTGGTGAGAAGTCTAGTGTAATTCTGATAGGACTGTCTTTGTATGTTACTTGACCTTTTTGCCTTACTGCTTTTAATATTCTTTCCTTGTTTTGTGTATTTGGTGTTTTCACTATAATGTGATGGAACGAATTCTTTTCTGGTCCAATCTATTTGGGGTTCTGTAAGCTCTTGTATATTTAAGTTCATCTCTTTCTTTAAGTTAGGGAAGTTTTCTTCTATGGTTTTATTGAAGATATTTACTGTTCCTTTAAGTTGGGAATCTTCACTCCCTTCGATACCTATTATCCTTTGGTTCTGTCTTCTCATTGAGTACTGGATTTCATGGATGTTTTGGGTTAGGAGCTTTTTGCATTTTGTATGTTCTTTTACTGTTGTGTCGATGTTGTCTATGGTATCTTCTGCTCCTGAGATTCTCTCTTCTATCTCTTATATTCTGTTGGTGATACTTGCATCTATGACTCCTGATCTCTTTCCTAGGTTTTCTAACTCCAAGGTGGCCTCTTTTTTGTGATTTCTTCATTGTTTCTATTTCTATTTTTAGCTCTGGGATAGTTTTGCTCATTTCCTTTGTCTTTTTGATTGTATTTTCCTGTAATTATCTAATGGATTTCCGTGTTTCTTCTTTAAGGGCTTCTAGTTCTTTACCTCTATTCTTTTGTGTTTCTTTAAGGGTGTTAATTTCTTTCTTAAAGTCTTCTATCATCATCATGTGAAATGATTTTAAATTTGAATCTTGCTTTTCTGGTGTGTTGGGGAATCCAGGGCTTGCTGTGGTAGGAGAGCTGGGTTCTGATGTTGTCAAGTAGCCTTGGTTTCTGTTCCTTAGGTTCTTGCCCTTGCCTTTTGCCATTTGTTAACTCTGATGTTAGCTGATCTTACTCTGTCTTGCTATGGCTTGTCCCTCCTGCAGGAGTCTGTATCAATACTCCTTGAAGACCAGCTCTCTCTGAGAAGTGTTTGAGTTTGGAGTGCTGTTTGACAGGGTCAGATCTGGGGTGCAGACAGAAACCAGAAGGATCTTGTCCTCAGCTGCCCCTTAGTTCCTATGTCCTGATGGCTCTGCAAGGGTCCCTCTTGATCCAGTGAGTTTGAGCAGAAGTGGTGGTTTTGCCTATGCTCAAAGGTGTGTCAGCACTCCTGGGATACCATCTCTCTCCTGGAGCCTTGTGGCCTAGGCTGTGGTCACCAGTTCCTGGTGAGAAGTGGTGCTTGTCTTATCCCCACTCACATCTTTTTCACCCTCCTGGGAGGGTGATTTTCTCCTAGCACTTCTTGTTTGTGTGACCCTGGTTGTCCAGGCACAGGTCTTCTGCCACAGATAGAAACTGGAAGGTTCCCTTCCTTTACTTTTCTCTGTGTCCTGAGGGCATGGGAGAGTAATTTTCTTGTGGTGCTGCTTGGCTGTGGGATCTTAGTGGCCCAGGCAGAGGTCTCCTGCCACAGATGGGAACTAGAGAGTTCCTATGCCTGCCTACCTCAGTCCCTGTGTCCCGCAGGTTCGGGGAGGTTCCTGGTGAGCAGTGGTGCTCGTCTTGGCCAGACTCCTGGCTTTTCCAAGCTCCTGGGAGGGTAGCTTTCTCTTGGTGCTAATTGGCTATGGAGTCCTTTGGCCCAGGCTGATGTCCCCAGCCACAGATGGAGACTGGAAGTTTCCTGTCCCTCAGTCTCTGTGGCCTGTGGTTTCCAGGTGGAGTCCAGTGAGCACTGGTGCTCCTTTTGTCCTCACTCAAGGCTTTTCCATGCTCCTGGGAGAATAACTTTCTCCCTGCACTGCTTGGCTATGAAACCCTGGTGGCCTGGGCAGAGGTCTTCTGCCACAGATGGGAACCAGAGGGTTCTTATGCCCACCTACCTCAGTCCCTGTGTCCTGCAGGTTCGGGGTGGTTCCTGGTGAGCAGTGGAGCTTGTCTTGGCCCCACTCCCGGCTTTTCCAAGCTCCTGGAAGGGTAGTTTTCTCCCAGCGCTAATTGGCTATGGAGCCCTGTGGCCCAAGCTGTGGTCCCCCTTACTTTCTTTCTTAAAGGGCTTGAAAGTTTGGCTCTTTTCCTTGTTGCTATGTCCAATACACAATAAGAAAATACCTTAAAGGTGGAAAGCTTTTGTTGGCTCACAACTTAAAGGTTATGTTGGGAAATAATAGTAGGAACATGAGATGGCTGTCAAACTGCATCTTCTGAGAAAAAGCAGAGAACGAATAGGAAGTAGAGTGGACAATCAGACATCAAGTCCAATACATAGTCACCCATTTCATCTAGTTAACTTCTAGCTCCTACAGGTTCTAATATTCACCCATCAATGCCATCAGAAGTGAACTGAGTTTTCAAAAAGCTGAACTTATGGTATTGTAACTTGAATATGAAATTCTACCATAAGTTCAGCTTTTTGAAAACTTGTTTCATATCATTATTGTTAGTAGTTACAAAATATGTAGTTGATACATACTTTAAATTTTTATTTTATACATTATGTTTATATGAATAAATGTCATAAGGTGTCTTCTATTTCTCTACACAGTACTTTTTGAAGCAGGATCTCTCACTATATTGAAGCTTACTGAATTTGCTAGATTAGCTGGCTAGGGTTCTTCATGGGTCATTCTAGCTCCCTCTTTCAGCACTGGAGTTATAGATGTGCATTATATTACCCAAATTTTTACATGGGTACAGAGGATCTAAACTCAGGTCTAATGCTGCCATATCAAGTGCTTTCCTACTGAGAGGCCTCATGTAACCCAAGAAGAAATCAATGCCATTATCTCTGAGCTTTGTTGTTCTGAGTCCCCCAACTCCTCCTTCTCTCTCTCTCTCTCTCTCTCTCTCCCTCCTCTCCTCTCTCTCTCTGTGTTTGTGTGTGTGTGTGTGTGTGTGTGTGTGTGTGTATGTGTGTGTTTCTGTATTTTTTCTCACACACATTTAGTAAAATCTATTAACTATATAGAGAAGCAACAACATTTATATTCTGGACTTTTTTTTAAATGTTGATGCATAATTATTGTGCTCAGAATATGCACAATCTATACGAGATTTTACATGCCACTTAAGATGATGATTGACGTTTATAGTGATATTAATACAACCTGAATAAATTGCTAGTAAACTGGCACTATGAGACTAATATAGTATATGAATCCAGACACTTTCAAACCTTGACAGCAAAGCTACACTAACTATAACCTAAAAGAAATATATTTTGTCACTTGACATTTGATACTCACTGACCTTTATCTCACTTGTAGTAGTATTATGGTTTTAGTTTATGTGATTGCTTTGTCCATTCCCAGCTTACTTTTCATCTTTATTTCCAGAGAAAAGAATATGCTTGCCTCTGGGCATGCCACTGCTCCTTGTTCTTCTTGGTTTTAAGTGTACCACAAATATTTATTTAAGAATATGGGGAAACATGTAAAAATAGGTACCTGCTTTCCTATTTAGGTTTATATCAGTGAAAACACTGATATACAGGATATTTAAGGGGAGGAGAAACAGAGCACTAAGGAGTCTATGGGGCAGAGAAATGGTGGGAGCACTACAAGTGCCTGAAAAGAGAGATTTGCTTCAGGGTGATAGCAGGAAGGGAAGAGTGAAGATTCAGAGGGACTGAGCAGAGCTCTATCTACAAGGAGAATTATACTATTCCTGGCAACACCTACTCCATGTCCTGTTGAAACTATAGCTGTGAAATAATCTTCAGGTTTTTAAAAGATACAATAGTGATGTCTGTATTCTATCTGACTCTTCCTGTATACTCATGTAGGTAAAAGTTCATATATGTTGGACAGTGAACCATGTCAGGAAACTTGGTAGGTTGAGTGAGTTCAGAGTCTCCAGCACCTGGGCAAACACTTAAGACAGTAGACAGCTTCTTGCTCCCTGACAGATTCCTGGCCTGAAACTCATACCACATAATTTTCACATAATAAAATGTGACCTCATCAAATTGACCCACTATGGTCAAGTAGGGTTCATCCCAGGTATGCAGGATGGTTCAATATATATGGGAATCTATCAGCATAATACACTATATAAACAAACTCAAAGGAAAAAAAAATAAAAACATGATCATCTCATTAGATGCTGAAAACTTCAACACCTCTTCATGTTAAAAGTCTTGGAAGACCAGGAACTCAAGGCCTATACCTAAACATAGTAAAGGAAGATACAACAAACCAGTAGCCACCATCAAATAAAATGAAGGGAAACTAAAAGCAATCATACTAAAATCAGGGACTAGACAACGCTGGGCCGATCCCGCTCAGCACTCACCGCCCTGCTGAGTCGGCCTGGGGCTAGACCCGCGAGAGGCCGGCTAGCCCACGGAGTGCAGGATACTTAGGGTGGTTCCCAGGAGACCCCCAGACACTGTCGACACACGTCCCAAGATCCACTAGGCGGATCTCCTCCTGGGCCCATGTGTTACAGCCCCATAAACAAAGTTCTCCGATGCCAAAGTAGTTATGCAGCTTTATTCCTTCTGGATGGTGGGCAGCCGGTGCGGGCGGAAGCGGGACGGAGCAGGCTAGCAAGCAGGGGCGGGTAGATAGCAGTGTAGAGAGATGCAGAGAGCAGGTAGGCAGAGAACTAGAACAGGCAGAGAGAGAGCTACACAGGTGGGACAATCTGATATACTGTTTGGAAAAGGGGCAGGGGCTTGGCAATCAATACATTCTATTGGCCAGGTCTGGGGCCTCTCTAGTGCCACATTTACCTATGGGAGGGCTCATGGCTGCTTTCTACATGACAAATCTCACATGGCAGGCCTCTCTCTATACAGGGGTTGTGAGAACTGTGGCTAATTTTACAGGAGTCTTCCGGGAACATTGGGTAAAAATATAATTTGGTCCTCGTGAATTTGGACCCCTCATGGGGTCTCCCAGAATTTTCAGCCTTTGCTCAACCAGGTGTCAGATTGTCCATTACAGATCACTGCCCACACAAGACAAGGCTGCCTACTCTCTGTATATTTATTCAATATAGCCCTTGAATTTCTGGCCAGAGCAATTAGACTACAAAAGGAGGTCAAATGCATACAAACTGAAAAGGAAGAAGTCAAAATATCACTATTTGCAGATGATATAATAGTATACTTAAGTGACGACAAAATTTCCACCAGAGAACCCCTTCAGCTGACAAAGAGCTTCTGCAGTGTGGCTGGATATAAAATTAACTCAAACAAATCAGTAGCCTTCCTATACTCAAAGGATAAATAGACTGAAAAAGAAATTAGGGAAATGACACTCTTCACAATAGTCACAAACAATATAAAATATCTTGGTGTGATTCTAACCAAACAACTGAAAGATCCATATGACAAGAATGTCAAGTCTCTGAAGAAAGAAATCAAAGAATACCTCAGAAGATGGATAGATCTCCCATGCTCTTGGATTGGCAGGTTTAATATAGTAAAAATGGCCATCATGCTGAAAGCAATCTACAAACTCAATGCAATTCCAATCAAATTTCCAACTTATTTCTTCATAGACTTAGAAAGAGCTATTCTCAAATTCATTTGGAATAACAAAAAACAGAGGATAGTGAAAACTATTCTCAACAATAAAAGAACTTCTGGGGGAAATCACCATCACTGACCTCAAGCTGTATTACAGAGCAATAGTGATTAAAAACCGCATTGAATTGGTACAGTGACAGGCAGGTAGATCAATACAAAGGAACTAAAGACCATGAAATGAACCCACATACCTATTGTCACTTAATCTTTGACAAACTATGTATTGGGAAAAAGACAGCATTTTCAACAAATGGTGCTGGTTCAACTGGTGATCAACATGGAGAAGAATGCAAATTTATCCATTGTTATTTCCTTGTAAAACTCTCAAGTTCAAGTGGATCACAGACCTCCACATAAATCCAGATACATGGAAACTAATAGAAGAGAAAGTGGGGAAAGGTCTGGAACACAGGGAAAATGTCCCTGAACAGAACATGGCTTATACTCTAAGATCAAGAATCAACAAATGCAACCGTATAAAATTGCAAAGCTTTTTTAAGGCAAAGGACACTGGCAATAGGACAAAATGACAACCAACAGATTGGGAAAAGTTCTATTCCAATCCTATATCCAATAGAGTTCTAATCTACAATATATACAAGGAACTCAAGAAGTTAGAATACAGAGAAGCAAATAGCACTATTAAAAAATGGGTAACAGAGCTAAACAGAGAATTCTCAACGCAGGAATATCAAATAGCTGAGAAGCACCTAATGAAATTATCAGCATCCTTATTCATCAGGGAAATGTAAATCAAAACAACCTTGAAATTTCACCTCAGTCCAGTCAGAATGGGTAAGATCACAAACCTAGGTGACAGCAGATTCTGGCAACGATGTGGGGAAAGAGGAACACTCCTCAATTGTTGATGGGATTGCAAGCTGGTACAACCACTCTGGAAATCTGTTTGGTGGATTCTCAGAAAATTGTATATAGTACTCCCTTAGGACCCAGCTATATTACTCCTTGGCATATATCCAGAAGATACTCCAACATGTAATAAGGACAAACTCTACTATGTTCACTGCAGCCACATTTATAACAGTCAGAAGCTGGAAATAACCTAGATGTCCCTCAACAGAAGAATGGGTACAGAAAATATGGAATATTTGTACAACGGAATACTACTCAGATATTAAAAACAATGACTTTATGAAACTCCCAGGCAAATTGACAGAACTTGAAAATGTCATCCTGATTGATGTAACCCAGTCACAAATGAACAAACACAGTATGTACTCACTGATAAGTGAAGATTAGCCCAAAAGCTCAGACTAACCAAGATGTATTCACAGACCATATGAAGCCCAAGAATTAGGATGACCAAAGTGTGGATTCTTCAATCCTTCTTAGAAAGAGGAGCAAAATTCTCACAGGAGGAAAAATGGACCCAAATATTGAAGCAGAGACTGAAGGAAAGGCCATCCATGACTGACCCACCTAGGGATCCTTCCCATATATAGCCACCAAACCCCAGCAGTAGTTTGGATGCTGGGAAGTTCTTGCTGATGGAAGCCTGTTATGGCTCTCTCCTAAGAGATGGGGCAGGGCCTTACAAATACAGAGTTGAATGCTTACAGCCAACCATTGGACTGATCATGGGGTCCATGATGGAGGAGATGGGAAGGGCCCTGAAGGAGCATTGGGGATTTGTAACCTCATGAAGGGAGCAACAGGGTCAACTGCCCAGACCCACTGGAGCACCCAGGACTGCCTCCCTAACCAAAGAATACACAGTGGACATCAGTGGAAGGAGAGACCACTGGGTCTGAGTATGCTCAATGTCCCAGTATAGGAGAATGCCAGGGAGGAAAGGCAGGAGTGAGTGTATGGTTGAGGGATCATCCTCATATAGGCAGGGGACGAAAGATGGGATAGGGGCTTGCAGAAGGAGACACAAGGAAAGGGAAAAACACTTGAAATGTAAATAAAGAAAATATACAATAAAAAAAAAAAGAAGAAAGAAAAATTAGGAAGAATTGATGTTGAAGCAGGAATAGGGTTTTTGTAATCTTTAATTATTTCCTTCGGCTTGTAGTTACATGTCTCTAGGGAACCTAGAAGAATGGGGGTGTGGATGCTTGTCCAGTCTTAGAAGAGTTATCTCTTTCCTTGCTGTCCAGGGTCTTTGAATCCATCTGTGGATGCATCAGAAGAAACAAATCCAGTATAAGTCTCGGTGTCTGTGAGAGGAGATTGGAGCATCTGTAGGTTGTTTTTCCTGAGCTGTCCTAGATGTAGTAAGTGCCTGAACATGAAAAGATGCTGAAACACACACATATATTAAAGATAGAGAATAAGATTAAGTGTGTATGGAAGGAAGAATTTATCTTGGATGTACATTTGAATCCCAGAGGAGCCCCACCTTCTGGTAAGTGGGAACTTTAGGCTATTGATCAGTAGATTTAATTATCTGGATGGAGTCTATTTGGTCCATGAGAGTTTCATGTGTGTTTCATGTACCTTATAAGTTTACAAAAGAGTTAACATGAGTTGATGACATGAACAGTCTTTAAGATGAACTTTTTTGTGGAGCAGAAGAAACAAGAATGTATGATAATATAGTTGGATTGTATAGTTGAATGTTTTATTAGAGTCAGGCAAATTTATATGAGCTCGAATAATGTCAGTGGCATAGTAAGAAGAGAAATATGATGCACTTTATCAAAGAAAACCAAGTTTAGATAAGGAATTAACAGATTACATGTGTAAAAGCTTACATCTGATATGGTTGCTGAGTTTAAATAAGGATTTAGGTCTGTTTCCTACCTGTCCAGCCACAGTTACCTTGGCTCTCAATGTAGTCAGAAATCTGAGGAAGATTAAATTATAATCTAGCAGTCATATATTATTTAAATAATAACAGAGTTCACCTGTAGTCCAAACAGTTCCCTATGGTCTTTATGGTCTTCATAGCAACTTTGGTTGAGTCAATCTGGCTTTCAAGCCCAGAAGACAAAAAACCCTTTTCTCTGTGGAATGGATACATGTGACATGAGAAATGACTTACCTTGGTTTAGATAAGCCATTTGATTCTGAGGGTATCCAGTTTTGTCCAATGTGCTTCTCAGTGTTTATCATATCACAATCTAGGCAGTGTCTTAAGGATGTGTCCATATCTTCTGAGACCCTGTGGAGTAAACTGTTAGACTTTGGGAGGTTCCCTGGCAGGGGATGGGGATGACTAGCAAGAGAGTGAGATATTGTTTATTGCTGACTGTGAATTAGACCAAGACATCCCAGTAAGTATAGACAAGGTAGTAAAGACAGAGCCATGGGTGAAAGAATATGGTTTTTAACTGCCCCTACCAGCATCCTGGGAGATTCTAGCATAGGCCAGACTGCCAGGTCATCATGTAGGGTCTGAGAGCTAAGCTCTAGTCTGGTGCCCCTGAACATACAGAGGGGTATTTGCCAGGTCCAGCCTGGGTTTCTCAGTGGCAGGAAAGAAACTGTCTCAATGAAGAGAGGAAAATCTCACCAAAGGGAAAGTCCTAGAACAATTGTCAGTGAAACAACTGAAAGTCTCCATCCTCAAGGGCAGAACAGTGGTAGCTCTGAGTTCATGAACTCTCCACTGGGACCATGAAGATGCTTATAGTGAACAGTGAGGGGAAGGGACTTACCAGTTCTCTGAAATTGGGTTAGAGAGTGTTGGGTCTCCATGTGATAGCAGGGGTGATGCAAACATGCAGCGTTTTTAAATCCTAGTCTCAGTACTATGGTATGTTTAAAATATGATATGTTTATTAAAAGTAGAGTTTATACAGGGCATTGGGAGTAGAGAAAAGAAGGTTGTAGAGGCAGAAAATGTGTGTGTGTGTGAGAGAGAGAGGGGGGAGGGAGGGAGAGAGAGGGAGAGAGAGAGAGAGAGAGAGAGAGAGAGAGAGAGAGAGAGAGAGAGAGAGAGATGTGAGAAGTAGAGGCCAGGACATGAGCACACGTCGAGAAAGACGGAGATGGAAATGGGGAGTGATCAAGAGCAAGAAGGCAAGAGCAAGAGCAAGAGAGAACAAGAGAGTGAGGAGGGGAACAAGTAGCCTCTTTAGAGTGAGTCAGGCTTATCTGGCTGTTCGAGGTAACTGTGGGCAGAGCTTAGACAGAATGCTATCAGTACTGTAGAAATGAAGATAACATATGATGGTGAAAAGATTTGGGAATTAGCTGAAGGTCTGTATCATAAGCTTTAAAAATCTGGGCCTCAAACTAGTGTTTCTGATGGGTGGGTTACACACATGTGGAAGACAAAGAACAACCTCATGTGTTGTTCCTCAAGAGATAGGTCTACATTGGGTTTTGAGATATGATCTCTCATTAGAATTTTGGGATCCCTCTTTGGGAAGACTGGCTATAAAAAGTGCCCTGGGGTCTACCTGTATCTTTTCCCTTAGCACTGAGATTACAAGAACATACAACTATGAGTAATATCTGCCAAGGTACTTAACATCTTAAATATTGGCTAATTATATAGGCACAATTTTCAGATTCTCTTTTAATCAGAATGTTAATATGAAGTTAGAGAGAGAAAAAGAGGATCCAAATGAATGAAGATAATTGTAGATGCTTCTGAGCCTGTGATTCAGAAAGAAAAAAAAAAAAAAAAGAGTGTGTGTTGCAGTGCTATAGTTTTGCACATAAGATATAGCTTGTCATTAGGATTCATGTGCACAACATTTGGGCCTCAGCAGGGCAACAATGAGAGGTGCCATTCAAGGCTGGTGAGATGATTTAGCAGATAGTGTGCTTCTTGGTCAAGAATAATGACAGAGTTCCATCCTTAAGAATCATATGATGAAAGGAAGAACCAATTCCCACAAGTGGTTCTCTGACTACCATATATGTGCTGTGGTGTGTTGCACATGTGCGCTTACATACAATAGATAAATTCAATTTACAAAGAAAGATGTGACAAGCCATATTTCAGAGATACAGCCTGAGAGTTTCCTAACTCAATCATAAATACTACCTTCAGAAGAGATTAGAATGTTTATCAAAGAGGATTGTTTTAGTTAGGGCTAGTATAACTGTGATAAAACACCACGATCAAAGTACTTGTAGACACATGGGTTTATTTTGCTTATATTTCCATATTACTCTTCATCAAAGGATCTCAGGACTAGAATTCAAACAGGGCAGGGTCATGGAGCTAAGAGCTGATGTGTAGGCCACAGAGGGATGCTGCTTACTGGCCTGCTCCTCACAGATTGCTCAGCCATTTTCTTAGATAACCTAGGAGCCTAGGCTCCGGGATCATGCCATCCACATTTGGTTTGTCTCTCTCCTATCAATCATTAAGAAAATGAATTTGTCCTCCCCTTTCAATTAAGAGAATGCCCTTCAGAGTTGATTACAATGTATATGTAGGCATTTTGTTAAGTCAGGGTCCCTCTTTCTGCTGACTTTAGCTTATGTCAAGTTGACTTTTGGGGCCACTTTAGATTCAGAACCCTCATCTTGTATATAGTTTCTTTTCCTAGGACCATACCCCATCTTGTTCTAAGGTGAATTCTAAGAAAAAGCTGAATTCCCAGAAAGGAATTATGGCCCCAGGTGACCCTTATGAACTTAAGCCATAATATTTCACCCTATGCTTTGTTGATTAGCCCCCAGTGGACACTGAAACTCAGCAGGTGCTAAAGAGGCTCTGATTGGCTGTTCATAATCCAGACAAAGTCTATCAGGAATGATATCTGAGGTACTTGATGGGTAGTAACCAACTCAAGATGTCTAGTGTGGAAAACTGTTGGAAACCTACTACCTACATGTACATGTATGTCCCTACACCACCTAATTTATATTTGTTTGTTTGTTTGTTTGTTTGTTTGCTTATTCTTGCTTTTAAAGGTCGTTCTGTGTTCTGTCCTCCCTGACACCTACCCCCTACTGCCACCACAGACACAACTTAGATCCAGAACTCAGCTGATGTCACCATGCATCTTTAATAAAACAACATTTTTCTGGCTCAAATTTTGTTTTTATAGTGGATTATTTCCAAATCTCAGATGCTAAAAAACAACCAGCTACCCTACCATGTTTGTCTCTAGCTGCCTGTTGGGGTCAGGAATTCTTCCTCCTGCATGTTTAACCACCTCTGGGTGCTATGAGCTTACTAGGGATGAACCAAAGCTGGTGGGTTATCTTGAATTTACAAACCTGACAATTTAGAAGTTCTTTCTTATTTATAATTATGCCAGACCATTTATTATGTTATGTATCAAAATATTGATTAACTTGAAGGATTGCAGTTACATTCTTTTTTTTCTTAATATTTATGTATTTATTTATTTATTTGTATTTATATCCTATACCTTAGACCTCTCAGAGTATCCTTCCTCACTCTCCCTTGCTTCTGTGAAGGTAGTCTCCAACCTCATTTTATACCCCCATCTCTACCTCCACCCCACTCCTGGTATCCCCTACCCTGGTCCATCAAGTTTCTGTAGGATTAAGCACATTCTTTTCCACTGAAGCAGGCAAGCTTGTCCTCATCCCACCAATATTTCTCTCTCTTTCTCTCTCTCTCTCTCTCTCTCTCTCTCTCTCTCTCTCTCTCTCTCTGTCTCTCTCTCTTTCTTTCACTCTCTCTCTCTGTATATGCTCATACTTGTTGTCTAGCAACAATATCATAAAAAATAAGACGTAGTAGATGAATATGCCTTATGAACTTATTTCCCGTATGTGAAAATTTCCACCTGCATTGGAAAATAATTTCCATTATAAGAAAGCAATTTTGATACCACAGTTCAATAATTACAGGAGAAAATATGCAGACTTACAGAACTGATTACTTCACTATGGCAGAGAAAATTAATGCTTCTCGTAACACTCACTATTTGTCTTTCCAAAGTAGAATTCCCTAGACTTTGATAAGCATTGCCAACCTGTCTGTAATATGTTCTGTGGTCACTTATTTTGTGAGCCTATGTGTGTGTGTGTGTGTGTGTGTGTGTGTGTGTGTGTTATGTGCATGTTCCTGTGGAAAATCTATAATTCTATTTTATTGGGTATCATTCAAGACAGGGTCTCTTCACCTGCCTGAAGCTCACAAATAGGTTAGGCTGGCTGGTCAGCAAGCCCTAGGGACTTCATTGTCACCTCTGCCCAGCTCTGTCACAACTGAATTTTTATGTGAATGCTAAAATTGAGTTCATATATTTATGCTTGCAAAGTGCACTATTTAGTTTTTTGGTGAACATGACACAAACTAGAGTTATATGGGAAGAAAGAACCTCAATTGAGGAAAAAGCCTCCAACAGATTGTCTTGTAAAAATGTATATAGGGCATTTTTTAAAATTAATTTTTGAATCATAACTACATCAGTCCAAGTGCTATCTCTAATAGGAGAAATCAGGGAGAGAGGTTAACTTGTTTCTCAGAGAGATATGCGGATTAGATGAGTGAGGTTTGGAGGGATAGTTGACTGCTTTTACTATTAAGTCAGCTGAGGCATACTAGAATAATTTAAGAAAACTTACAGTGTTGCTTTGGGTGATGAAAATGATAGAGCCTTTTAAAATGGAACATAGAGAAAATACAGACATGAGTAGTAGTCAGGGCCAGCTCTGGATGTGAATTGGAAATGCTGCTCAGATGTTCAAGTAGAGATACTGGAAAGGTAGTTGGGTAAGTATTTCTGGGATAACCCCAAGCCCTAGAATGAACATTCTATTTTTTGTTCAATTTGCATATAGATTATATCTGAATCCTGAAGACTTGATGGAATAATAAAAGAGATGACCTTAGAAAGGGTAAGATAATGAGTTTGAGAATCCTCAAGGTACAAGCTTCAGTCCTAACCTGTAAATCCCTGAACTGACTAACCATTACTTTAGTGGTGTTGATCTGGAGTAAGGTGGATAAAATAATGAGAACATGGGACAGAAAGCATAGTCAAGGAAAAACATTCTGCATGCCAAAGTCTGTTTTTCATCCTTTACTGGCAAAAGAAGAAATATTTAGATACCACAGACAAATCTCAAATTTCCCACAGAGATTGTCCATACATACCTAAGGATACCTCAAAGAGAAATATCAAGGACAATACATAAACCCTGATTTCTTAGGCCAAAATGATTCATAGCCTTTCAGATTCTTGAAAGTATCTCTCATTGCTAAATTCAAAGAGTATCCTTCACATATCCACCATATAACTTTGTTACTAAAGAAAATCCCCTAGCCTTTAAACCTTTTAATGAATTTCATGCTTACTGTAGAAGTGGTGATTTGGTCTCTGCCATGAAAGTCTTAATGGAAAAAGTAGACAATACAATCTTTTGAACCAAAACATCTTCTCAGTGCTTGGGCAAACAATTGATAGTCTTCTTTTTTTGCATCTTCCATTGAAAAATCTTTGTGGCTTTGTCATTTCCTTTTATTCTCTTTTCTCTTCTTATTAAGGAAGTAGGGAGAGCAGAGTAGAGAAAGGAGGTGATTATTTATCTTATATTCTGACAAAACAACACAATACTTCAATTTGTACATATGATTTATCTTATATACAAAAATATTTCTTTATTTATTCCAAATTAAATCAAGTCTGCCTCCATGCTATTTGTTGCAGTTAAAGAGAAACAAGTTCCTTCTGTGTTCGAAGACTGCCATCTTGTTAGGCCTTATTTCAGAATCCCAGATGGCTGCCATGTTCTGCAGCTTTTAGCTCAGGCCCTCTGATCTTTCTCCTTTAGTGGTCAGTAAAAGTAGGTCTGTCTATATTATTAGTTTCTTGATTCTAACAGCATTGTTATTTCTGAATCAATCTTTCACAATGTGATTATTAATAAAGTTAATACACATTTGGCCCCTGGTATAGTTTTCCTACCACACAGTCTTGCTATATGAATGCATGTCACACTTTTGTGGTATAGAATTTGATGTAGAACATATGAACCTTTCACCTGGGTGTTTCCTTCTTTTGTGAGAAGTTTTAAGTGTATTGATATCAATTATCTATATGCTGATATTGATCTATAAATCTCTTTATGTATATATTATATATGGATATATCCATGATATTTGTGTTTATTGATCTACATAGCATTTTAAATATCCCCATGGATGAATGCATAATCTGTATTTTCTATCATCTGTCAATCATCTATGTATGTATCATCTATCTATATTTCTAACACCTATCTATCAATCTATAATCTCTAACATTTGTCTATTATCTATCTCTCTATCTAACTCATTGATCATATATATATATATACATATACATACACATACACATACATACACATATACATATAGTCTTTACATCTAGTGTATCTATCTATCATTATCTTCATCTCTGTGTCTTTCATCTCTCTCCATTTATCTATGTGAACTTTGTCCACACCAAAGTTTCAAAATTTTCCTCTTTTAGATCTTGAGAACAAAGAGCAGGAATGGCTGAGTTGGGAAACACCTGATTTGAGGCAGAACTTAAAAATCAATGGCACCTTCAAACAAAGACTCGGTGATGCTTTGTGACCTGATATCATTTCATACTATTTAATGTAGTGTAGCAGAGAAGGAACAAAAACCTTCATACATTTCAGAATCTTACTATTTTGTTTTCTTGTGTAACTCTAGGATAATTGCTTATTCAGATTCTTTAGACATGTGTCCTTATTAGCAAATAAATGTTATGCTAGCAACTAACTTACATGTTGTTATAAAGGTTAAATGAGTTATCCTTAGAAGGGCTAAGAAAGTGGCCAGGTACCAGTTACATTCTGTAGTAATCCTTCATATTCATTAATCATATTCTAAAGCTATCCTCAGAACTCAACTTTCATTCTCTGATTGAGAGAATATGATCTTCAGAATCAGAGGATCAAACCTTAGTGCTTTCAACTGCTGGACCATGAGGTAAGCCATAAAATCTTCCTGTGCTGTGTTAGTGTTTTCATCTGAGAAAAGGGATGATGGTTTGCAGGTGTTATAAGAAACAATGTCTTTAAATTCCTTGGTAAAACAATAGAAGGTCTCAGTTCCTTCTCTGACTTTATGAAGTCTGGTTGCTCTATCACACAGTTGACAAATCAAACCTGTTTCATCATTGCTCTAAACCATTGCTCTCTCAGTTTCCTTATTGCAATTTCGATGAGTTATTTCTCTAATTGCCAAAAAAAAAGATACTATCAAAATAAACTTAAAGTAGGAAGGAGCTTTGTTTTGGCTCCCAGTCTGAGGGTACTGTTCATCATGAGTAGAGATGTTGTAGCAGCAGGAGAGTGAAATTTCTGATTACATTTTATCCATAGTTAGGAAGCAAAGAGGTAAATTCTGTTGACCAGTAGACTTTCTCCATTTTATTTTGTCTAGGTCCTTCAACCCATGGATGATACCACTCATAGTTAGAGTAAGTCTTCATACCTCAGGTAGCATAGTCTGGGAAATTCTATGCCTGGACACTTGTTTCCATGGTGACTCTAAATCTCATCAAGTTAATAATTAAGACTAGCCATCATACAAAGCAAGAATCAAGGTAGACATATGAGTATATACAAATCCTTGTTGAATTTACTTAACTAAGAAGCTTCCCCTGTCATTAGAAGACATATACCATCTGTGAGCCAGATCTGGCTACAAGACTCAACTCCCAGTCACATTTATTTTTCATGATGTGAAATCTGTCTAGGACACAATTCTTGCCATGATGCTACATTTCTGTGGCCAGGCCACCTAAATAGAAGCAGATGTAATGTTCTTGGCCTAGAGGCACCATTAGAAAGGCCTCCAGGTTTCTTGGGAGAATGCATCTGGTGGCATTTTGGGCCAAATTTAACACATGGGCCTTTTAGCAGTATTAATGACTGTCCTCAAATGTGCTCAGACGAATGTCATTTATATTCAGATATCTTCCAACTCACCATGTGTGGCCAGACTATTGGAACAAGTGAGTAATATGCTCTTGACAGACAAGTTTACATGCTGTGTCAGCCCAAGAGGGGTTCAGATCACATTTGTTCATTTGAAGTCTATTCATATATCTATCTATCATTTTTTTTTATCATTTATCCAACTATCATCTTTCCATAATATATCCATTTATGCATCTATCAAAATATATATATGAATTATCTATCTACTGTCTGTCTATCATCTATCTATCTATCTATCTATCTATCTATCTATCTATCTATCTATCATGTCTTTATCACCTATCTTTTAATGTATTATATATCAATCAACTTTAATCAATCTATAAATCACTATATATTATTTATTAATCTATCATCTATATGTCATCTACCTGTCTGTGAACTATCTGTCAATTTTAAGTCAGTGCTCAGCTGTCAAAGATTTATAGTGTGTGTTCTGTGTGCCCCTTCCTGGTCTAGCTAATTTGTGGCCTACCATAGAAGAGAACTGCTTTCTCTCGTGCACTGAATTTAACATCATTTCACATATAGTATTAACATGTGTGCTGAGTATCTGTTTTTTCTACCTAAAACATTCCACCTGGAAAGGAAGAAGTCACCTGACAAAACTTAGCCAAAAGAACTTGGGAAGTAGAAGGAACTCAAGGAGCTACAGAATTTACAGGTTTCCCTGACACACTTGGGACTTGTTTAGTAGACCATACACGTTGTGCAGGGAACTTCAGAGATGCAGCAGGAATAAATGATGTGGCCTTTCTGGTAACACTGTGCGTTTGAACCTCTTCTCTCATAAGTAATCCCAGTAAACTCACTGGTTTATTGACACACATCCTGGTAGAATAGTACATCCTCTACCTGAGATGAATAGACCGGAATTTGTTCATATCTTTCCAAGGAAAGTCACGCAATAGAGTAAATATAATTTTAACATTGAAATGTCAGTGGAGTTGTCTGATGACCACAAGTAGTTGTGTGGTATTTTACAGATAAGAGTGAATTACAAAAGCTTCGGCCTTTTCTGATTTGACCTTTAATGTTAACAGCCGACTAATGCAAACATCCACAAGTATCTGCATTCAGCTGCTCTTGGAACTCCAGTTTTGGTTCAGTACATTTCAGAATGTCTGCCACACAATTTTTAGTATGAAATGTGTGTTTCCCAAATGTATTACTGTTTGGAGGTTTTGGTGTTATTCAAGCTCTTTGCACATTGGGTTCTGGTCCTTATATTTCAGCTTTCATAGGAAAACTGAAATTTCTTCCCCAATGGAAACAGTGGATGACAATGTACCTAGCATTGACAAATGACATTTTATTCAGAAGTGTACTGTGTTACCTCTAGATGGGAGCTTGAAATCGAGTGTTTGATTCCCTATAATTCCTTCTCCTACTTCCACATAAGCTTAGTAGGGAATTAAGCTCCATTAGCCTGAAGGACTGCCCTTGACTGATCTTTCTGAGGGAAAAATGCCTATTTCATTTAGGAAATTATTGAATCTTGCGGGCTGCTTGTCATTGAGGCAAAAACTGACCCATTATACCTGAATTTGGAAATGTAAGAAAAATAGCAGTTATGATAAAGACCACTGTAATGAAAGAAAGAATGAACGAGTAGTGACTCCTTTGTAAAAGGGAGTCTCAGAATCTAGAATCACAAAAAACACATATTTCTCCATTTCTGATATCCTTAAAAGTATGTCTCATCAGATTGCAAATGTGATCTCCTCCAGATGCTCATTAGGCAGCATCACTGACTGGGCTTGCCAATGGGGTATCTTTCTAGCCCAGTGGTTTTAATTCTTTGTTTATGTACAAGCCCAGTGGCCTGCTGCTCCAGTCATAGATAATGTGATACAACCTTTTCCCTCTCTCAGGTCCCAATGTGAACATGTGGGTGGAAACAATTACATTTATTTCTCTATAAATTGTATCTAAGTTTTCCCATGTTTTTGCTTATTACTGATAAAATGGCAATTGTCACATACAATTATTTTAGTGTCTTTTATATGTATGATGTCCATGTATGGGCATATTCTTGTATACGAATGCAGGTATATGCCATCATATGAATGTGGCTATGAGAAGACAATCTTGGTTGTAATCCTCACTGTGTACCATGTTTGAAAAGGACTTTTTTGTTGTTTGCTTCAGCATGTACCATATTTGATGCCTATGAGCTTTCAGGAGTTGTCCTGCTTTGCTTCCTATCATGCTGTCAGAGCATATTAACATGCTGGGCTTTTATGCTCTTACCCAGGCATAAAATTGTAACTCAGATCCTCTTGTTTATATATCAAACACCTTACCAATTGAATCATCTGATCAGAACATATATGTAACTATTTTAAACACAAATATTTGTATCTAATAATCCCTATGATGTCAAAGAATGAAAAGGGGTATGTTGGTTTTCCGTGACTTGATTAAGTGTGAGACATTTGGGATTATTCTTATTTTTGTTTTCTGGCTTGAGCACTTACAATCATATCATATGCAGGTTTTAAATAGGTAATCATTCATCTATGGCATAGAGAGACTGTAAAGAGCCCACATCAATTCTCCAAAAGACTGATTCTTCACTGTTGCCATTACAAGGCATAGAATGGGGAAAAGCGAAGTGACAGAATGGCCAAAGACATTCAAAGGCTTGAACCATGCATAAAGAGAAATCATATGTGATACAAAGAAAGTCAGGTTTGACTTGGTATCAACTGGGAATAAATGGATCCTGTGCCCTCAGACTTCCCTGCACTGAGTAGGATGAAAACTTTCTGTATGTATCCAAATTCCTATTTGTCTCAGAAAATTCTGAAAGAGAGATGTAACCTAGGATATGACACTCTTGCTGTTTAGGAAATTTATGTAAAACACTATGAATATCTGTGGTGGTAGTTTGATTATAAAATTTTTCTTATCAGCTTATGTTCTTGAGCACTTGAGTTCCAGCTCGTAGTGCTCTTTCAGAAAGTTGGTGAACTTTTAAGAGGTAGAGCATTGCTGAAGGAAATGAGTCACTGGGGTGGACAATGAGGTTATATAACCTAGCCCATTCTTGTTAATGTACTCCTTCCTGACTACAGACAGAATGTGAAGAGCCACCTCACATTCCTGCTGTTGTATTATTTCTGCCATGCTTGATTGTATCCTTTATTAAACATTGAGCCAGAATAAGCCCTCCCTCCTTTGCATTGCTTCCAGTCAGGTATTTTGTCATAGCAAGAAGGAACCACTAGGGTCCAAGCCCCAAATTTGTACACATATCCTCTCCATGTTCTTCTATTTATGGCCCATGATTCTTGTCTCAATATCATTATGACCAAAACTTCGAGAAAAAATAAGCCAGGGAAAGAAAGGGTTTATTTGGCTTACCCTGCCATGTCTCTGTCCCTCACTGTAAGAAAGTCAAGGTAGGAACTCAAGCAGCTAATCTTATCACACCTACATTCATGAGGGCAGAGAACTAAGTGACCAGTGCTACCACTCCCTTGGTTGCAGGTGATATTCTTCACCCTTACACATCCCAGGACCAGCTTCCTATGAAATGGTTCTGCCCACAGTAGGATGGGTCTCTCTACCTCAATTAACACTCAAGACAATCTTTCCCCAGATATGCATATACTCTTTGCAGGTGATTCAATGTTGTGCAAAGTTGACAATTAAAATGAAAGTACACACCTACTAAGTGTGAAGGTGATACTATTCTTTATTAACCTAAGTCATGGTAAAACATATACCTTAGGATTATACATGTTTCCCATTATGTGCAACATCCCCCTTGCTTAAGAATGGAAAAACATATCACTGAATATTGGCCCCAAACTCACTAAAGTCATTCTGCACAGCATATTTATTTTCTCTTTCTATATTTATTTATTCTTGATAATTAATGTCTCCACTAGCAAGTGTCCTGTGATACTGATTGTACTGATGATGCATTCAAACAAAATAAAAGAAACAAATGTATGTGTTTAGGCCAAGTTTGTCAAGTTTCAAATTGAGTGTGTATTGTATAAGTTTCTATGGAACACTGAAACAGCTTTGTGAAAGGTGTCCTGTAACTAGCAGGAACTCTATAGTGCTATGTGCTGGGGTATCTGCTTAAGTGTTAGCTTCAAGCTTTATTCATGTTGAAGATATATTTGTCTTACATAATAACACTATTGTCACAAAATATAAAAGAAGTTGGAGAAATTTGGATTTTATTGTTGTTAAAGCATTGGATGTAACACAATTGTTTGCAAACAAAGTCACTTTTCTGGACTTTGTCCATTGTCAAATTAATTAGTGCTTTATGATAACCATAGCTGGCACATCTTGTATTCCAACAGATGGCAAGGACATATTTCAGCTAACACCCACATAGGAATGGTATCTGCAGATCACATCTGTTTCCAAGAGACCAGGCACCAGTTTGGACATTCTGGCATCTAAACAAAAAGTTGGAAAATAAATCTCTTTCCCAGCTCAACACACAGCAAATATTGGAAGCTGAGGTTCCACTCTAGAAGCAGGATTTACTTCTTAATGCTCCACAATAGTTCTGTGAATTAGGTCTGATAGACACATCTATATGAGCTTCAGGCCAGCCTGGTGTACATAGTGAGACCTTGGCTAGCCTGGAAATACAAGTAAGACTTTACACATATGCACACCAAAAGAGAAAGAATAAGGAGAAAGGGTGAGGAAGAGCAGGAGAAAGAGGATAAGGAAGAAAAAAGGAGAAAAAAGGAGAAAAAAGGAAGGAATAAAGGAGCAGATAGAGGGGAGAAATGGTCAAATTGCTAGGTTTGTGGCAAGGGGCAATTTAGACCATGTCCACCTTCAGCAGCCTCTAGTCACTGTTGACATATAGGACATGCCAAATGTTCTACCAAAATTCTGACTGTGTCTGTTTCACTCTGATAGAAACTGACATATTTCACCAAGTGCCTGAATTCTAGGAGAATAATAGGCTTTCTAATTTTTGTTCCCCAAGGAACTTTATATGGCCAGCTCTCTGGTGTCAAGGCATCACATGCATATAAAAGGGGCAAATGTACCCCTCCCATCTACTTTCTCCAATCTTCTAAGTAACACAGTAACAAAATTAGTTACTATTTTGTTAGAAATGCAAGTCCCCCGACCATAACCTGCCACCTAAGACAAGCTTGACCAAGAATGGATACTTCACCTTCAAGCAGGTAACATGAAAACCACCTTCCTCTGAAACCTATAAGGTAGAACCCTGGATTATGCCTCATGAACTCCTTCTAAGAGATCTTGTCATGTTGTGTGTTTCTATTGACAGGGCCTGAAGTAATCCTCAGAGCATCCTTCCCAATATTGTGTTTTTATAGTATTAGTACCTGTTCCATTAAATCACTTAGCCAAATGGACTATTTCCTTAAATTTTCCCCTTGAGAACCAACCATAGACCTTTCACAAATGGTCTTTGCTTTATCTTGTATGATGTAGCTGTCCAGCAGCCATGAACTGGGTGTACCTGAAAGGGGTGCTGGAAATGAAAAAAGGGACAGGATGCAAGAGAAGAATGAAGCCAAGGCAAAGTTTCTGATCAAGGCTCGAACTTTATTATTCTGTATTGCTTTTAAAGGGAAAGCTCTAAGACCTCATCCTTTGTTTTAGCAAGCTCAGCAGGTGGTCAACTCTCCAAGGTTCCTGTAGGAAGTTGCAAATGAAGAGAGGCCAGACTGGCTCCAGCCAGATTGTTTGTCCTACTTACAGCTGGGCTGGGGGAAGGACACAATTCACTTTTTTTTTTTTTTTTTTTAAATTAAAGATGAGTTGGACAGGGGCACAAGATTTACTTGTTTCCCATAATCCCATCTAGGGTAAAGAGTGGTTAGGTGACCGTGTCTGTCTTAGGTGGGTGTCTGTATGAGATAAAATAGTAGTTCCTTCCAAATTAAGAGCTGTATGCTAAGAAAGGGATGGAAGTTTCTGTGCAAATTGATGACATGATCACTCGATGGTTGGTAAAGGGGAAGCTATCCACAGACAACTGGAAGAGTTCAGAGCAGGGAGAGAAGAATTAGTAGACTGAACTTGTTTAGCAGAATTAACTTAGCCATGAGAGGAGAGGGAGGGAAGAAAGAGAAATGAAGACAAAAAAAGAGAAGGCAATCAAGAAAGAGAAGACCAAGAAAGAGCATAGCAAAAGTAGTAGGTTATAAGGAAAATGTGAATCTGGGTGAGAGAAAGCTCCTAAGCTGGAGGAAGTTTTATAGGAATGAGAAGGACTGAGAAGAGCCAAGATACCAGCATGAACTCGGACATGTGTATAAGTATCTATAACACTGAGGGAACCCAGATGCCATCATGTACTTTAGTATGCTAATAGGCCCCACAGACAGCCTTTTGTTCTTTTTGGCAGTAATAAGGAAAATGGCTTAAAGGAGAACCAGATTCACAAGTTCCTCAGGAATGCTAGCTTTGATGTAACTGCCAGAATTTGGGAAAATGGAGTTTCCCGTGGACCTGATAGTTTCCACCATGATACAGGGGCTTCTTCACCACACCTAAACACATGAAGAAAGATGAGCTGCATCTGTTAAGGGTGCTCTCTTCACCCTTTTGATTTCTGAAGTCACCTGGGCCAAAGTCACCATTGCACTTTTCACCTTCTTCTCAGCGCTAGTTGGCAACTGGCCTTTGATTTGGTCTTCTTTCTGATCTTTGCATACTTCCAATTGGCCATCTGTTGTTACATTCTGGAATATTCTTTCTTTCATCTTTTTGCATGTGGATGTTTGTGCCACATAGGTGAGTGTTCATGAAGGTGTGTGCATTTGGGGTCCAGAAGTATTTGTCCAGTTCCTTCTCTATCACTCTTTACCTTTTGTTTTCATATAAGTATCTCAGTTTAACCTGGATTTCATGGATTTGTCTGGTCTGGCCAGCCAATCAGCTATAGTATTTGCCTGTCTCCATGACCTTATTCTTACTTCAGTGCTGCCATATCTCACTTTTTATATCGATTCTGAGGATTTAAACTCAGGTCACGATGTTGTAAAGCTACATTTTACCCATTGTGTCATCTTCTAAGGACTGCATGCTCATCTCTTTTTTTTTTTTTTTTTTTTTTTGGTTTTTTCAAGACAGGGTTTTTCTGTGTAGCCCTGGCTGTCCTGGAACTCACTCCGTAGACCAGGCTGGCCTCGAACTTAGAAATCCACCTGCCTCTGCCTCCCGAGTGCTGGGATTAAAGGCGTGTGCCACCACCGCCTGGCTGCTCATCTCTTTATATGCCACTCTTTTATGAGAATGAAAATGCTTCTTCTCTATCCTGTTTTCACCATAGTACAAGTACTGGTGTTGTTCACATTACAAGATGATTACCTCTGCATACCGTGTCAAATTAATATGTCTCCTATATGTGTACTTGGACACAATAAAAGTAAAGAAAAAATAAACTAATTAGCCTTACAAGTGAGATTGTTTTGAAGAAGAATATAGAAAGATTTTGGTGTTTTGGAAGATAGCTTCTGCATGGTTCTGATGCACTATGCAGGAGATGGGGTTGTTTTGCTTTAATATGTATCTTTTAAAAGTTCCAATGCATCACCATTCCACATTTTTCATTTTCATTCTTTGCTCCCATCCCAACTTAATTTGCAAAATGAAAGGATGCATGTTCTTCTATGACTAAGTGGGTTTGTTTAATTGGCAAGTTGTGATGATTTTTTCATAATGATGATATTTTTAACTATGTGGGAAAAGAAAAATGATAAATTATAGAAACATCATTTGTCATTTGTTTAGCAACAGCCTTTGAATTCTAAGTGCTGTGTGGACTAATGCATATGTTACTCTCTGTAAAAAATAAAAATAGAATTATCAAAACCTTTAATAGATTATACTGTTGGTTTTTTGTTGTTGCTGTTTGGTTTTTCTTTTCTTTGTTCTATCCTTCTGACAGGTTAATTTATTCTTTCTTCTGTGTTTAGGAAACCTACTCTTACTCATCAGCCTTGACTTGTACCCAAAGCAAGGGAAGGACAGGCCAGAGAACTAGCAAAATTGTATTCTGAAATCAGAATGATGGCAGTCACGATTGGAGCATGGTATGTCTTTGCTAATTGCCACAGGAAGGATATAAAACTTGAAGCTGTTAGTGATGTAGCAACACCCATTCACTAGGCATGTTTTATTTTCCTTGTCATCTCTGAGAGAAAAAGGCTGTGGGAGAATGGCACCGAAGGGTGGGTTTCAACATCTTTGTTGGGCAGTATATAGACACATGCTCTTTCATCTGGTTTAACGCCATTATTTGAGCTAGCTGAGAGTTGTGTGTGTAGTGTGTGTGTGTGTGTGTGTGTGTGTGTGTGTGTGTGTGAATAAAACACATTGATAAGTCTTATTTATTTACAAAACTGTCAAAATAAGTAAAATACAAGATTATAATAGTAAACATTATTGTTTCTATGTTTGCAATAAAGGACACTTTAATTTATTACATACTGCATCTACATTTTAGAAAGGAGTTTGGAGGATAACTCAAAGGGTAAAGTGCTTTACAGTTAAGCATAGGGATCTGAGTTCAGATCCCCAAGTTCTCCTGTAAATGGTAGGAACCACAGCTCTCCAAAACTATAACTCAGGCTTGGATGGGAAAGAGACAGGTGGATCCCTAGACCTTGCTACAGCAACTCTAGCAAAAAGAGTGAGCTCAAGCTTCAGTAAGAGAGCTTGGAATATGTTCAACCCTGACATACTTCTGTTTTTGATTGTAAGTATCTGTGTACAAACTTGTCTACATCATAGGCATACACATACACACACACAGTCAGACAGACAAATTCCAGAATGTAGGCTCAAACAAGCACCTTCACAGGCACCTGCACAAATAAATGAATACATGTAATAAAAATGACTTAGAACTGCTGAAGATGATAGGAAACATAAAGAAACAGCCACATGAGCAGCTCTGTTTGATCTCCTCACTATTACACTCTTTATTGTTTTTCTTCTAATCAGGAAATTGGGCACAGCAGGAAGCAATTTTTTTTTCACTTACCTGAAATTCACTAAAGTGTTCTGACCTTTCTGTGAAAACCTCCTAAGATTTAACAGAATGAGAGGTCACATACAAGAAAACCTTTTTTCCTACAAGCAGTCCAATCTAACGGCCGGCCACTGAAGAGAGATCCATGTCTTAGATACAAACTTAGCTGTGAGAAGCTCAAAGAGAGAAAGTGGATGAACGAGTATATATTTAAGTTAAAAAAGAAATTAAACTTCTGCTATGAGTAAAGTTTCGGTATGATGAACTTGTTTGGTATGATTCCAAATCTTTACTGTCAACTTGATTTAATTGGAATCAGAAATTAAAAATGATATAAAATAAAATTTAACTAGTCCTTTTTGGTTGGCTGATATTTTATATATATAGGATGTAGGTCTGTGGGCATTTCCATTCATGTTTATCGCTTTCTCATATCTTGTCAAAATTTACTTCCACAGAAATTATTATTCTTAAATATTTGCTTTGTATTTTCAAAGAGATGAAGCCTTAGAGAGGTAAGTGACTAGATAAACTAATAGATCATTAATAAATTCATAGCTCAGTACAAAGATAATGAAGAGTTCATTCTGTGAAAAACCCTATTCATATGAGGAGCCAAATGGGAAGCACGTATTCAGCCCACGATTATTAGAAAAAAAAAAAACAAAAAACAAAAAAACAAAAAAAAAAAACAAAAAAAAAACTTTCCCTGAAGTCTATTTCCCTATGGATGCCTGAAAACACAGAGTGGAGTCATGTGACAGAGAGTATGAAGTCTAAGGGGAAAGTTGTTTTTAAATCTGTTCTGCTGTACCTATAAACAAGTTTCAAAGGAAAACTATAGTAAAACCTATGGATTAATTCAGTCACGTGTTTGAGATAAAGCCTCCAAGAAGAACTCTGGCTGCTAAGATCTATCAAAGTGTCAGTACAGTGGGCACATCTTTGGATCCACTTGCAGCATGATAAATGAACCTCTCAGATCAAAATACTTGCGTGGATGATCAGGCCTGAAATAATCACAGGCTTGCTCTTTCTTTTAACTGTGTAACTAGAACTGCACAAGGGAAAATTATTTTGGTGTATGAAGGTAGTAGTATGCCCAACAAGAACAAAATAAATACATGGTATATCAAAAGAACTTTGTTCAAGTAGGAGCTGGTGTGATAGGATGTGAGAGGAGCTGCCAAAGGTTCTGAGAGCATTAAGGAAAAAACAAGGTCTGAGTAGTGAGGGACAGGGCTCAGGAAAAGAAAAGGAGAGGAGACTGAATGAGAATGGGATGGTAAAAATATTAAGGCCAGGATATTTAAGGGTGGGCTAAAACAGCAAGTGAAAACTAGCTTATAGCAAGATAAAGTCAAGCAGTTTCTAAGTCAAGAAGAAAACTAACTGACCATGGATAGACTAGTAACATTACAGGGATCAGCCACCTACAATGATGGGTTATTCTTGCCTAACGTTCATGTTTTGCTTAGATCTGGAATCTGGAATGGATTCTACAATCTTAGACGGTTTTTAAAAGATCAAAAGGAACATACATTGTCTAACACATATTTTAAAAAGCCACAATTTTCAGATTTTAATATGAAAACTAAAGATGGACTGGAAAGCCACCTATTTGTATAGATAACATCTACACATGCAGCAAAATTGAGTTGTGATAGCATCACATGACATATTCAGCATAAACTATTTACTATCTGACCGTTTACTAAACACATGTCTAACTTCTGGTCTAGAGAAAGAAATAATGTTTTATTTTTAAACTTATGCATATTTATTTAAAATTTTAAAAATCTGTTGTATGTATATGAGGCCTTTTCTTTCACGTATTTCTCCACACCAGAAGGTAGCATTAGATTCTATTACAGATAATTGTGAGAGACTATGGGGTTCCTCCCCACCCCCCCAAAAAAAAAAGAAAGAAAGAAAGAAAGAAAGAAAGAAAGAAAGAAAGAAAGAAAGAAAGAACAATATAAAAAAGAAACAATAAACTAAAGAGAGAGAGACAGACAGAGAGAAAGAGAGAAAAAAGAGAAGAGAAGAGACAAGATGAGATGAGATGGGGATGGGGAAAGGGAAGGGAGAGGAGGGGAGGGGAGGGGAGGGGAGGGGAGGGGAAGGGAGGGGAGGAGAGAAGCGGGCTGAGCAAGCTGTGGTAAGCAAGCCAATAAGCAGCATTCCTCCAGGTTCCTGCCTCTGCTCTTTTTGGAATTCTTGCCCTGACTTCATTCAGTGATGGATTCTGACTAGGATGTATAAACTAAACAAATCTCTTCCTCCCATAATTGTTTTGATTGCCATTTTCTCACAACCGAAAGCAAAGGGTGATGCTCCTGGAAGGAGTTGCGATGCTGATGCTGAGGTCCATTTTTTTCTTCCCAACTTTCTCTCTGCAATTCTCAGGTATCCTTCTATTTTCTCTGTGCTTTCTCAAGCTCTTCCTATCTTTGGAATCAACTTTATGGCAGTTTGAATAGAAATGTTTCCTTTTGGCTCTGATATTTGATCATTTGCTCCCTATCAGTTTTGATAGTTAGTATGCTAATATTTCTTGATCTTATATGTGATCCATGTTTACAAGCTTCTTGGTTTGTACCCTACTTATTTCTAAAATACTTACAATTTTTATTCATGGAAAAATGATCTGAAAACTCCCTCAGCTCCCCCATCAGGAGGGAGCAACAATGTCAACTGGTCAGGCACCCCGGTGCTCCCAGAGACTGGACCACCAACCGAAGAATGCATATGGAGGGACCCAGGGTGCTGGTCACATATGTGGCAGAGGAGGGCCTTGTTGCTGGTTGCACTGTGATGGAGAATCATTCTTTTGGGGCAGAAACATGGGTATGTTGTATATGCTCCAATGGGAGACTCTAAATTCATGTATATGTGAATAGCACTAATTAAACATAGTAGGTTATACATGAACTTGACCTAAGGATTTAGGAACATGTTGGGGGATCTGGGTAAATTGGGAGAAGTAGTGAAGAATAAATATGATCATATTTTGCTATATTCAAGTATAAAATTTTCCAAGAATCAAAATATATACATATGCATACACACATACATACATAAATACACACACACACATACACACACACACACAGACACACAAGTTAACCTGTTAAAACTTAAAGATATTCTGGTATTTATTGCTTTCAATAAATTCTACAGTGCTCCATGAGAGGGTTTGATAAAGTGTTAATAAATCCATTTTCTTCATTTTCTGATTCCAGATACCTTTTGGGATACAAGGAATACAAGTCAGTGTGTTTATGAACCTAAGTATCTTATAGTCCTTTGGCAGTTGAGAATTGGGTGGGAAGAAGGAGGGGAATGGCAAGTCAGGATTGGGTGGGCAGAATAAAGGTTGTGGCATTTGGAGATTGTCTAGGCAGGAGAATAGGTGTGGCAGTTGTGGATTGGAATGGCAGGAAGAACATGGAAGTTGTGGATTGGGTGGGCAGAAAGAGGGGTGTTTCCTATTTATTGCTTACCTCTTCTTAGGATGCTTTGTTCAGTGGGTCCTAAGTTCTATTCAAGGACTTTCCTCTCTTGATGACAATGTCTGAATGAAATGGCTTCTGCTCAGATCCATCTTTAAAATTCTGATTGAAAGCACAGAATCATTAGGAGAATTTGTAAAGATTGGTTCCTGAAAGAAAGCTTAAAATCACTGTTGGGCTCCAGATGTACTCAGTGGTTAGAGTACGTCCTTAGTATATGTAAAGTCAGAGTTCGCTCTCCAGTGCTAAGTAAACCAGGCATGGTAGGACACACCTGTGTTTCTATGGCTAAGAAGGTAGAGGCAGACAGATCAGGAATACAAGGTTATTTTCTGCTCCCAAAGGGCTACAAAATCTCTATTGGCTAAAAGAGAGCATGTCTAATACTCAACAAATTAAAAACTTTAAATAAGTACTTGTTATTTAAAGTATTTCTATCTGGGCATGTTCAGGCCTTGGCCAATTTCAATGTTAGCCAAAATGATTTAATACAATTATAGTATTTATTTGTTAGTCTGATGACCCCCAACTCTTATCCTTACCCAAATCAGTACCTAAGCAGTCTAGCTTGACACAGCATTCGTTTTGCAGAAAAGTCAAATTTAGAACTTGATTATTTTTGTCTAACTTTGTTTCTCAAACTAGGCCATCCATGAGAATCTCAATTTCCTGAGTTTCATTTGCTTTAAATTGCTGTTGCAAATCACAGTATTGGTATAGAAAGGGGTCATGTTTGGGCTTTTTCCATACATTTGCTTGACATAATTGTTTTTGTCTTGTTTTGTTTCATTTAGCTAGATACAAATAAATATTTGCTCCTTTTTAAATAAAACCAAAATGGTATTGCTTTTCAATGTAGAAATTCACTGTATGGTTTGAGTATGAATAGTACCGTAAAGACATATATTTGAAAACTTAGCCTGTAGGTAAGGATGCTGGTTAGGAAGCTTGTAGTCCTTTTGGAGGTAGAGATTTCCTGGAGAATGTAGACCTTAAGGAATGATAGCCTGGCCCAATTTCATACTCACTTTCAGCTTTCTGAATTTTGATATAAGGTTAGCACCTACAGCACAGTCATGTTGCAATGCCTTCCCTACCACGGTGGCTTGTATTCCCTGACACTGTGAGCCAAGATATCCACCTTCTCTTTCAATTTGGAGTGATAAAATAGGAATATTATATATGTGCTATGTGCAGAACTTAAGACACATCAACAACTGGGTAAACAGTAGCCATTATTGCTTTTCAGCATCATCCTCATAATTCTTTTTTTAAAGATTATTTTATTAAGTGTTAATGTTTGTCTGTGAGTGGGTCAGTGCATGTTTGAATGCAGTGCTCATGGATGCTAGAAAAGGTCATTGGAGCTGGAGTTCTAGGTGGTTGTGAGATGCTGAGAATGAAACTCAGGTCAGAGAGCAACATGTGTTCGTAATCACTGAGTTATCTCTTCAGCCACAATCTTGATTCTTCTCTTAAATATGCTCTTATTTTCTATAATCATTGATACAAATACAGATTTCTTGGAAAGCATTTCATGGACTTTCTCTTAGACTTTGCCGTTTGGTATCTACTATTAGTCTTTCCTTCCTCAAATTACCATCACCCTCTCCTCTTCTTTCCCTGCCCGTATTGTTGCATCTTTCTATGATGGCATCTATATTTATGTTAGAGCCAATAGCAATTCTTCAGGATATTTTTCTTACAATATGCAAAGGATATATATAAACATATATATAGAAATATACTTTATAGATGAGTAAAGACAGAGTTTTCAGTATCTGAAAGTGAATAGATTCTATTTTTTTACACACTGGCTTCTGGACCACTAATCTGTTTAGAACTCTAGCTATTACATGGTTTGTATTCTGCAACATGACCAGAGGTAATGACTCAAATTCAATAGAAGTCACAAGTTATTAGAAGCTATGGCTCCTCGGCAGCTGCTCCCTAAATATTAAGCTTCTTTAATAAACATCTCCTTTACTCTTGTGGCCAGATGCCACAAAGCATAGGCTAAAAAAAAAAACAAAAAAACATAAGGAAACAAACACATCTCCCTTCTTCACACCTGCCACCTTGCTATCAACTTAATAGTAAGTCACAAAAATATAAAAATAAAAAGAGAGATTGAATGAGCTGAGGGACCTTGTTGAGCACTGTTGGGTCAGAGCTGGGGTACATTTAGCACATTTACTCAGCTTGCATTCCTGAGTGCCAAGACCATAAATTACCCAAGAAGAAAGGCGTTCAATATTCATGACTTCCATGATCCTTTTACAAAGTGGTTATATATGTCCTGTAGTGTTGCATTCCTGATTCAATTATCTTTTTATCATGAAAAGTCTCTGATCTGTGGAAAGTGTTGAGCCATTGTTTTCAAAGTTGGCAGTCGGAAACATGGTCCAGGAACTCTTTACTCCTGATGCCATCCTTGGTGATTTTATGGAATACTCTTTAGGTAAGATGTCTGCCAAGAACAGCAATTGATGATCACTGTGTAAATATTAAGCTACCTTTCATCAGTGGTATTGTGGACATTTTAACCTACATTTATTAACTGATAGCACTACATGCATTTAAAGTTAAACTTGGAATTATAGGAGAGAACAAAGCCTGCTTCCCAGAATTTACCACAGTCATATCCATTTTCCACTGGTATTCAATTACCATAGATACTGATACTATAGCACAGTTACCAACTATGCATGAACCAATTCACTATTAAATGTAATCCCAGGTGTACAAGGACAAAGATGACAAAATTTGGCCTTAAGAAGAGTGTTATCTAGGGCAGCTATAGTCTCATGGCAACAGGCAACCGTGATGAATCCGTGATGTGGGAGAACATTAGTGTGCTTCAGGTTCAGGACCACTGGATGACATGATAAGTATTTGAAGAGTTAGGACATCAAAGTCTAGACAGCACAATGTGGTCTTGAAGGGAAGGGAAACTTTCTGTTTCATAGGACAAGGAGAGTTTCTGATTTTTATAAGTTTTCATTGGCAGAGCAAGCTCTGCTCTCTGTCAGAAGTTATAAGATCTTCATAAGACTTAATTTAGAGTTCAAGTTTATTTTTAACTTGCTCACAACTTCAAGGGGGGAAGACTAGAGGACCCCAGAATGCATTCTTAATTGCCTGTTCAGGGAGATATGTTGGAGGCTGGAGGTGGCATTTCTGAAAGACATAGAAAGAGAGCTAGAGGCTATGTGATCTAAAATTTTTCAATAGTTCTCTGTTTATTTTGTTATTATAAAGAAAATAATTTGAGGATGATGGCCAGTTTGAGAGCAAAAATAAATCTATGACTGATCAGAGTACCCCAGTCATTTTTACCTAATGGTGACAAACACCCACTGATCATGATATACTGAATTATTTTAACTTACTTTTAGAATTTATTAAATGGTCAGTTACTGCATCAGCTCACAGACAACAGACTATGTTAAGTCTCCAGCTTTAAAGTGCTTCTGCATAGCTGGGAATCAGAAAACTAAGCTTTATCTGAATAGATCTCTTGTCTACTTCCACCTTCATTTTCCTTTGGTCTCTCCTAATATTTTTTTTTCTAAAACAGTGTCTTTCTTTATCTTTTGTGACAGGCATTTAGTTCACCCTTACTCAAATTTGAAGGAAGAAAGATAAGTCACTCTCCTAAACCCGCAGTGACTATGAACAATTGAATCTTGCACACAAGTGTGTGTGCGTGTGCATGTACGTGTGCGTGTGTGTGTGTATATCTGTGTGGTGTGTGTTTCTACATGTTCACATGGAAGCCAGAGGTTGACATTATATATCTTCCCTCTAACACTGTGCACCTTAATTTTGAGACAGGGTTTCTTATGAAATGTTGTTGATCTCATCAATTTGACTATACTGGCTTACAAGATGCCTCAGATTTCTACCGGGGTGGTAGGGAACCAAACTCAGGTCTCCAAGCTTACTTTAAAACTTCAGCTCTTTTCCCAGCCTTCATTCGTAACCTTATTGTATTAACCAGACTGATTCTTTTGAGTGAAAATGAAGATAGCAAGTACTTTGAGCCCCATGTAGAAACATAATGGAAGCAACTTTCAATCAGATCACTCATTACCAGAGATGTTTCATTAGCTTACCTCATGTCTTTGACTCTGATTCATCCTTTACTTAAACCTAAGCACATATTAGTGCCTTAGAAATGAACTTAGGTCATTGAGTTCATTTATCTGCTCCTCTTCTTAATGCACATCTGTTAAATCCCCTTCCTCTGTTTTTCACTAGTGAAAGTCTCTTTAGTGGGTGTAAAGAACCAGGATTCTAGAAGATAGGGGCCACCTAGCTAGGCTAAGCCCTGATTCTCTAGCTACATTTCTAGCTAACCATCAGCAGGAGATGGAAGTTTATTGCATAGTTCCCACCTGTAATATACAAAACTGATAAACTGTTGTTTGCTGCTTAAGCTTGTTAAAGTTGAGCGTTGTGGATCAGGAGAGCACTCGTATGCCAGATTCCAGAGTTTTTCTTTTGCATGCTCTCTAGACTCTTTTTCCTAAGGCACAGTGCCTTGCTCTGCCAAAGAACTTGGGTGTCCTTAAGTTCTAGAGTAGATGTTACTATAACTTGGTTCCTGATA
Organism: Uromys caudimaculatus; assembly: GCA_028551405.1. NCBI lineage: Eukaryota > Metazoa > Chordata > Mammalia > Rodentia > Muridae > Uromys > Uromys caudimaculatus. The sequence continues at coordinate 79,933,860 of CM052711.1, read as the reverse complement.
TTTAAAATTGCCTGCCCGAGAATAGGAATCCAAAAGGTCATCCATTAAGTGAAACCTTATTTAGGAATATTAGCTGACTGTCTCAACCACCTAGTCAATTCCTGCTGTATATTTGCAAGATCCAGATTTGATGATACCTCTGTAAGCTATGAATTGGCCTACTCCACATGTCTCTACTACATTTTGTAAATTTCTGATTTCATGGTGGGTTATTATCTGTTGCTTCAATCTATCTGCTGCTCCGTCTTTGTTCTTTTACTTTTGATATACTTAATAACATAATTACAGGAAACTGAATTATGGCTATCATAGACTTTTCTCTGGATCATACCTACAGAACACCACCTGAGAAGTGATACAAAGACATACCTCTGAATGAAGACCACCTTATTCAGCACCTAAACATGCCAGCCATTGTCTTTCTGCACTATTCCATCTCCCATTTTTGTTTTAATATGTTGTGAGGCATCTGTGATGAAGACAATCTCTTCTAACTTATTTTCAGGAAACTAAATGAACTAGTTTCCTCCAACAGAACAGTTTGCCAGACTTTCAAGTAAAGTGGTAAGGCATATATGTCAATTATGTTTCTGACCATCAACAGTTACTCATGCTTTGTTACATAAGCCTGGTAGCAAGAAACTGCTGCTGCTACTGCTACTGCTGCTGCTGGTAGTGTGTGTGTGTGTGTGTGTGTGTGTGTGTGTGTGTGTGTGTGTGTGTGTGTGTGTGTGTGTGTGTGTTTGTGTGTGTGTGTGTGTGTGTGTGTGTGTGTGTGTGTGTGTATGTATGTGTTTTGGTTAATGTTAATTGTTAATTTCATAGAATTTAGAATGTTGGAGACAGGCCAGTGATGGACTATCTTGATTGCATTAGTAGGTGTGAAAAGACCTGTGATAAAGGTGTGGCCATCTTCTTGATAAAGGATCCGGGCAAGTCCAAAATAGAAAACCAGTTGCACACTAGTGTGTATTCATTTGTCTCTGCATCTTGACTGTGGATGTGAAGTGAGCACATCCCTAATGCGGACAGTGGTGTGATTCTCTGTCATAATGGACTGTATCTATGAACTATGGGCTGGAATAAATTATTTTCCCTTTAGTTGCTTTATCTGGGTTGTGTTATAAGAGCAACAGGAAGAAATACTAAGTAGGAGTGATTCATACTTTTCATATCCTATAGTGTCTCTTCCAAGTGTCTCTGTTAGTAGAGCTAATGTTTTTTGCAGAATCAGGCTAAGGCAGAATAAGTCAACTTGGTTTTACAAAGAACCCAACTCTCTTTATCTTGATGTAAGGATCATGTTTATGTGAGCTGATTCCCCAAACATCCATGAATAACTATTTTTGTTTTGTTATTGAGGAAACAGATAGTCATAAAAAATAGTGACAAGTAGATCTTTATATCTACTTGTTTTCAAAAAGTGAAGCAATTCCTATTTCTATACACTGTTGGTCTTTCAAATAAATGTCTAGCTATGATTAATAGTAGTGAGTGGACATGTACATGTACACATACAAGCACTTTCACACACAAAAAATGAATGGGAATTCACATAGTGAGTGATTGTAGGTTAGAAGTCTTTCAAATTTAAGACTTGTGCAGCTCCATTGTTTGGTTGTGAAAGAAGAGAATGTCATAAATATAGAAGTAAAGACAAGAGTAACTGTATGCCAGTTGTTGGTAAGATGGTTTAGCAGGAAAAGACACTAGCTGCATAAGCCTGGTGACTTAGGTTCCATTCTCAAAATTTACATAAAGATGCTAAGAAAGAACCAAATCCACAAATTTGTCCTCTGCCCTTCACATATTCACTGTGGCGCATATAGCCCTACATATAAACCATGCACATACACCTGTGTGTATAAATGCATACACCATAATAATTAACAAAAAATTTTTAAATAAATGATTGTATTCATTTCTTATGCAGGTACTAATTATATCCAATGCCAAGAATAAAATAAGATGAGTGCTTAGAGTTAATAACTTTATTAGATTGACTGCCAAAGGCATATCAGGGCAATGAGGAAATAACTTCAGAACTAAAATTGGGTTTAAGAGAGATTGATAGTTGATAAGATGAAAACAATTACTGAAGAAAATGCTGAAAATATTATTCAAAGCATAAGGTGAGATCTTGGTTGCTAGAAGTAATGTGAACTCAATAAATCATTCTTATTGAATATTCATTATGTATAGTTTCAAGTTCACAGGAATAAGTCAATAGACTTGCAATGAAAATAAATAGAAAAACTTCAAGGAATAAATACTTTAGAGACCAGAATACATGAGGGAAAGGTTGTAAATGGAGCTATCATCTTAGGTAGGATGTGAGATTACTTCCTTTATGGGAAGTTTCACTGGAAGCAAAGAACACAGATTGATAGTTTTGGTAACATGGGCTTGCAGACATTCTCTGTTTTCATCTATTTTCTGAGAAAAATGAAAAGTGGGTCACTATCTGAAAATGACGTAGAAGGAGGGATGATTTGGGTATTTTAAGGATTGAAGACAAGGGAAGAGACTCTTTTTGGAGCATGCGGGAGTAAATTACATACGTTCCTGGGTACAGTACACATAATAAATTAAAGTACATATCACGTAGGATATGACGTGATTTCCTCCACCTTCAGTCACCTCCTTGAGTTGAGGAAACAGAACAAATTAAATCATAGATTTAAACACAGGACAAGAGTTTGCAGTTGATGATGTTGAATAAATAATTGGAAAAAAAGAGAATGATAAAAATGACAGGTCAACTGTAAATATGACATGGATAAAGAAGGCCATGGAAACTAAGGGATATATAAAGGAAGTGGAGTCCTTCCTGTAGGCCTTCTGTAATATGAAGGACAACACAGAAGTAGTGTGCAGAGCAAATTCTGATAGACAGAATCCTGGATATTTGGCAGGAGCCTAGAGTAATACTTGAATCATTTGTAATAACAAAGTTGAAGGATGGTAAGGGTTATAGGAGGTGGGAGAAGGAGGTGAGGGAAAGACAGGTACAATGTTAATCCTATGTAAAAATTGTACGGAAAAACAGGAAGTGTTCCCCAAAAGTAATAATGGATGCTGTAGCTTAGACTATTTGCCTCAAAAGAGATGAAGGAGGGAGAAAGAAGAGGAACTGGAATCAGTGTTCAAGAAATACTCAGTATAGGCCCAGAAACAATCGATTGTCTCTTTTTACTAGATACTTCTATTTTGTTGTTGTTGTTGTTGTTGTTGTTGTTTTTTCCCCAAGAGAGAATAGACAAAGTAAACCTGACAAAGGAGTCCTCAGAATGAAAAGTGTATGTAGTATCATGATTTGAGTCCATCAGAGTGTGACAAGGCCAGAGGAGAACTTGAAAAGGGCATTAAGTAAGTTGAAACAGAATGTGAAGTAATAAACTAAAAAGTGAGAGGGAAATTATTTTAAGTAGAAACAATTATGTCTGGAAAAAATGTAGCTCTTTAATAATTACTACCATACAAAGTGGCTTGTCTATTGTTAAATAATTGTAGTTGTGAGTGGTGGACTTTTTATTTGTTAAGCAAATAGTGTTTAGCAGAAACTTTGTACATATTTTATTGAAGGTGTACTTGAGTATGTGTGTGTGTTTACATATGATTAAGTGTGCATGTATGAGGGGCTGCACATGCATATTTGTTCAATGTAGAGACCAGATATCAACCTTCAGAGTTGTTGCTCAGGAGCTGTGTTCATCTTATTTGGGGATACAATATCTCACTGTGCCTTGGAGTGATTAATCTACTCTCTTTGCCAGAGAGCCCCAGGGATTCACTTGTCTCTGCTTTACCACCACTAAGATTACAACTATGAACTTACATGCCTAACTTTTTACATGACTATAGCTACAGAGATCAAACATGGGTCCTTTTGTTTTCAGAGGTGACACTAGATACCAGATGCACATAAAGAGCGATCTCAACCATTTACTGTGGAAGGCACGGTAATCCTTGTGTTAAAAAAAAAGCACTAAGTGCACCAAGAATGTTAACACAAAGAGTTGTCTCTTCAAAGGGCAAGATGTATCTCCTATTTTTTTTTCACCCAGAAGGTTGGGAAAAGAAGTATTTAATAGTCTGGTGACCTTTATATTATCTGTGTGGTTAAGACCACACCAGATATTTTCCCCAACCATTATCATGAGCTTGTTTGCTCAGCTAATCTGTAGAACCTATTTCTATGGAACATGTACTTTACAGATAGTTTCCATGTAATTATGTTTAATGCTCTGTTGCTCATGTGGAGGTGAGTTCATTATCACCAATTTCACTTAAATATATCAAAAATTAACACCTGCTACTGGCATGTTGAGCCCCTTCCTACCTCCAGCATGATTTTTATTATGCACGTGGTCATAGACACTGCCACATTACCTAATTCCCATTTTACCCTCAATAATGGCACAGAGCAAATCCCTCCCTCTTACAGTGTACCAGGCATTTAAAACCCCACAAATACGTTCCCAGATTTTCCTTAGATTCTGAGCAATGCTGCATTGAACAAAAGACTTCAAAGTTCTTTGACTTTAAGCTTTATATTCTAGAAATCAAGGCAAATAAAGTCAAGTGCACTACAGTTCCCAACCTGCCATGGGTTACATGTTAGAAGTGAATAAGTCACACTTCTTACTCTCAACCCAGTTCTATTCTATTATTCTCCTATCTGTAGTGGATCTTCTGGGTCTTTGAAGCACTACTCTTCAACAGTCCTTTCCCACATTATCTAGATCTTTGAAATTTCCCAAATTAGTTCCAATTTTTAGATTGAGTTTCAGATCTCTCCAGATTTTAGTGCCTAGAAATTTCCCTTTGGTATTTTGCAGAATGTACCAATGAGTTCTTATCACCACCAGATATGGGATTTTTGATCAATGAAGAGAGTTAGAATCTCAGAGGCAAGGCTATGAGCAATCACACAAAAATGTCAAATGCTGGGATAGAAATACCATTTCATGTGTGTCCAACATTGTTATATTTCAATTATAATTACACTCTTGTTGTAACTTCTGATTATTATTATTATTATCATTAATTATTAATATTATTATATAGTTAAATTTTATTCTATCAATAATGAGATTTCAAGTACTTCAAGTACTCCAATTTGGGTAGTTTATATTCTTTTACAACCTAGACCACCCTCAGATTTGTTATAAAGCCAAAGATGGCATTGAACTTCTGATCCTGGTACATCTATCTATCAAGTTCTATGATCACAAGCAGGTACCAGATGGATTTATATGCTGCTGAGTACCAAACCCAGGTTTGTATGAATTCTGAGCAAGCAATTCTACTAAATAAGCTATATCACAAGGTAAGGAATATTTTATCTTTTCTTTTCTTAAAAAGTTATGGCACCAACTTTAAAGTTATCAATTAAAGGAGATTTAGATGATTGTGAATGGTCGGGGTATAACATTATTATTTTCGTTGTGTCCATCAGGTTTTGACACATATATCACACTAGATATTAATATTGACAAGTTTACGGGTTTGCTTGAACCTGACTCCCCCAGGTCAAGTCTTCCAATGCTGGGTTTCCACAATGGAAAACAAAGACATAATCAGCAGTTGTATTTAACAGCTAGGTTAGTTTGACTTTAAGTGAAAGACTGTTGTCATTCTTAAAAACAAGATCACCAGGAGACATGTGGCAAAATGTTAATGTATTGCTGATTATTTTAATTCAGATTAATGCCACAGCCTATAATTAAATGTGCTCAGCTATAATTTTGGCTTATTTCTTGACAGTAAACAAGAAAATGTAGGTAAGGGATTGGAGTTATATCTAAAAATTATAGCGGAAATATACAGGCATGTTGCCAAAAAGGCCTGTGTAGAAACCTCAGAAATGTGTGTGTTCTTTTGTATCTTCATGAAGACTTTGATTAATCCAATTAGATTCTTAATTCAATGCTTTCTAAGTTTATGAAAAGAAAATAGAAATGTTTTGCAAATGCATTTCAGGCAAGATACCTATGATGTTTGTGAATGCTTGCATACTACGTAAATATTACAAAAATTCACTTTGATCAGAATAAAATTTCAAAACGAATTTCCTTTACTAAAACAATTATCTTCTTGAAGCTCTTTTGTTTGAAGAAGTCATTTGTTGCATAGAAAACTGTTCATGTAGTTGCACTAATGATATAAATATTGGTCACACATCTCTTCTGCCTCTAGCCACTTTGAATAATATGAGTAAACATACTAGTTTGTTATTTCCAGCTGATATATCTTCAGTGTCAGTTCCTCTTTTCTCTGTAGTTACAATCATGTCCTCAAGAATCAAATATCATAGAAGGTGGAAGAGAGGGAATTTATCAGATCATTGAAGAAGATAATTTCTAGGACTGACAATGTGGTTCTGCTGGTAAAGTCTTACCATGCGAGCATGAGGACCTGAGTTAGAAAACCACTATGTAAATATCAAAATGCCTGGTGTGGTATCAAGTGCTTGTAATCCCAGTCCTTAGGTAGTGGAAATAGGAAGATCATTGGGATTTGTTGTCCAAATAGTCTTGCCTGCTTGGTGAGTTGAAGGGCAATGAACAAAGCTGTTTATGGCAACACAAACACACACACACACACACACACACACACACACACACACACACACACACCCCAAAATCAAAATCAAGACAAAACAAACAAAACATGATTTTCCCAAAGCAAACATTATCCTTGAAGACTATCTAAAGTGATATGATATTATATAGAGTGATTAAAGATTTATGTTATATTATAATATGATATGATTTATAGTGATTAGGGGTTTGTTATATTACATAAGTGGCTGACTCAATTTGCTTTCTTTTGCTATGAAAAAAACCATGGTCAAAGCAACTTGGGAAGGAAAATATTTGTCCTATACTCTCTAATCACCATCCGTCATTATGTGAGTCATGCCAGGAATTTAAGCAGAGATATATAAAGGAATGCTTCTTACTGACTTGCTATGCATGGCTTTTTCAGCCTATGTTCTTATACACTCAGGACCATATGTCTAGGGATGGCACTACTCACAGCAATCTAGGCCCCTGACACCCCAATCATTAATCAACACAATGACCCACAGGCCAGTCTGATCTAGGCATTTTCTCAGTTGAGTTTCCTTTTGATAGATGACTATAGCTTGTTTTAAGTTGACAAGAAAATAAATAAATAAATAAATAAATAAATAAATAAATAAATAAATAAATAAATAAATAAATACCTTAACAAGGACAGTGAGTTTAATGTGAAAATTCAAATGAAAAAAGTGTTTAAAATATTTTTTGATTAATCAGATTTTAACAAAGAAAAATAAACATTATCACCTATAGTGGAAGGAATGCAAAACAGGAGTGACTACAAGGATGGACCACGGAAATCTGTGTACACACAAAAAACCTATAACATAAGAAATTTGATGGCTTCTCTCCTGAATATAATGGCAAAGAGATGAAACGGCATTTTCCAATCTTCTTTCATTCTGAGGAGGTCCTCTTGATTTTCTTATATCAGGTTATTTTGAATGCTATATTAATCAATTATTTACTATAGTAACAGAACTCATACAGTGAATACACACTGGGGAGATTTTTTTAAGCTTGTCTTATTCACTCTGGTCTGAGTAGTCGCAACAATAGCTGATTCAAACCTGAGATGCTGAGAATTAGATAGTTGTTTAGCGACTAAGGCTGGATGTCTCTGCAGTCCCAGTATGGTGCTGAAGATCTGGAAGGTGCCTGAACTGGTGGTGGATCAGTGTGCATTTGAAGACCAAAGAGTCTGTTCTAATATCAGAGAAGTGTTGAGGTAGGATTGGCCATAACTTGCTATCAAGAAAGATGGCACTTCAACAAAAAGCAAATTTCCCTCCTTTCTCCCTTCCACCTGAGCTGGCACCAGATATCATCCAATTTAGCTGGGTTTTCCCACATTATAGTATCTTTCAAAAAAAAAAAAATCAGTGGAGTCCCCAGAAGATTTGCTTATAGTTAATTCCATATCAAGTCAAGTTAACAATCAGGACTAACCTTCCCACATACATTGAAATAATTGGTTTCCATGTTGCCACGTTTGAGGATGATTTTTGAAAAATACTAAATTATGTTGACCAAAACCAGAGGGAATAAAATTACTTTATAATCTAGTTCACATATAATATCAAAGAATGATTATAAGATATGATTAGCAGTACATTTTAATGTCTATATTTTACATTTTGTTCAATTCTATTACATTAAGAAACACTATCAGGGTGAAGAGATGGCCCAGTTGGTAACATACTTGCTAATCAAGCATGAGGACCACAGAACAATTTACAAAGTTATATGGCAAATCAAACCAACCAACCAAACAAACAAACACAAAAACAAGAATGACAGTAACTGCCTTTAATTCACTTAATGCAGAAGGAAGATAAGTAGATAAGGTTTACTGGCCAGCTAGCTTCCGTATACCAGTGAGGTCCTAGTAAAAATGAAAGATCTTGTATTATAAAAGAAAGTAGAAATATTCTAATAAACAACCCTGATGACAGTCCCTTCTACAAGTACAAGAGTGCCAACAAGAATATACAGTCAACACACACATACACACATACACATAGACATATATCTATCTATCAATCGATAGATAGATATAGATAGATAGATAGATAGATAGATAGATAGATAGATATAAAAGAATTTCAGAAAAGACTCAAAAGAAAATTTGGAGACAATTTTATTGATGTTGAAAAGAAAACCTTCAGAACAGGCAACCTGGAAATCTTCACAGCCACCCAGAGGAGAGAAAGAAGTAGTAGAAAGACAGATGTGGCATTTGAGCTAAGCTAGCCTGGATACAAATGTTTACTTTCAGGGGAGAGAAGCTTCAGATAGTGAGTAATGAAGTCTAAATTACCAAAGCAAAAAAACACAAACAAACAAACAACATCAACAAAACAAGCTTATTTAAGGTCAAAATGAAAAAAAAAATATGTCTTTATTAATTAGGACGCAAGAACTTGGTAAGAAGTTGAATAAATTTGTGGCAGCCAGAAAATTTTTGTGATGACTACATTGAAGGATAATAATTCTGCAAAGGAAAATAATTTTCTCATCAAGAGATATTCATTGACCCTACCTCTTGTGCATAGCTTACGGTAGACCCTTCCTGAGTCCTCCTGAGAGGACTTTTGGTCGACTGATTTACTAACCAACTGGACTAGCTCTTAAAGGAAGTGGCAATGGTTTCATGCAGAAGATTCCATTCATTCCAGATTATTAGCAGCAGCAGTACTTGTTACTTCATCTTCTGGCTTGTTGATAGGATACTGAAATCATATATAGATCCTGCAATGAGAAAGGAACTTGGCCATCTCTGGTGGTGCTGGTCTATTTCCCAACCTATGTCTTCTCCCTGTTCTGACTGTAGTCTCACATCTCTGAGTTGATTCTATAGACGATGTCCTCTTGCACTGTCATAAACCTTCATTATCATGAAAAGCTATGCCTGTAAGAAGGTCTGTGTTTTGAATCTCTGTGTTCTTTCCTCCTATAACCCAAAGTACTACATGTTTCATTACTGAATGAATAAAAGCTTTAATGGGCACAAATAATTAAATTCATGCTAAGCTACCTAGTAGGTCAATATAACCAAGTAATTCTTCACACTTAATTATGAACAATCCAGATGTGTTTCCCTTAATATTTTTCCTCCTTTCTGGAAGCCAAGATTGGTGGCCTTTTCAGTAAAATAGTTGTCAACTTCTGTTCTCATTACATTCTGTTCAAGTTCTCATTAGCTTAGAACATTTTTCAGTTCTATCGGTGGATAAGAGCATGCTGTAAGATCTAGATCAGCCTGATAATTTCTAGAATGACTCTTTGTTTCTCTTTGTCTCGTACTATGTGTCCGTCTCTCTGTCTTGTTTTTCTCTCTGCCTCTGAATCCATCTGTCTCTATATCTCAGTCTCTGTCACTGTGTCACTTTATCTCTCTCCTTTCTGCTTGTGTGTGCTGTGTGCATGCACAAGAGAGTATATCCCTGTGTTTATGGACACATATGTGCATGGATGTGCATACACCTCTGGGTGGCAAACAGAACAATTTCAAATGTCATCCCTCAGGAATCCTCTTACCCCTTAATTTTTAAAACAAAGTTTCTCACTGGCTTGTTTGTTATTATGGTAGTAGTCATGACTGGCTAAATCCTGAGGGATCTGCCTCTCTGGTACTAGGATTAGAAATGCATGGCACCATGGAACCCAGGGCCAAGAGCATGAAACTAGCGCTTTACCAGCTGAGCTAGCCGCTGGACATAGAACACACTTTCAGGAATGCCATGCTGCATGATGTATTATGCATTAAAGTCAAGCAGCGTTTCCTTGACAAATGGAAGTCAGTCCTTTCTCAGGAAATCAAACTGCAACTATGACACCTTTATATTTATATATGCACATTTATACTAGCATGTACTTCATGAATAAAGTTGTTTGTATAATAAAAGTAAACCAGATAGGAAGCCTGTTGGTGACTTTTCTGGTCAATGAGATGGATAATAGGTTGATGAGACATAGTTTCGATTACTTGTGTGAACATTGAAAAGTAAAGGAATTTTATTCTGTTTTGGGATGGGCATGCTTGGATCATGCAAAAGTAAGCCCAGAGAACACAAAAGCTATCACCGAACCCACTCTCTAAAGAGACAAAGAATCTGGGATTGAGAATGTCTGTAAGCTGCCTTTCTGATTTGCTATCAAAGCTGATGGGCCCGAGGTTAAGGTCTTGCCGTCACTCACTGTCAGGAGCAATGTAGCCTCATGGGACAAATGATGCTTTCTGATGCTTCAGTGTTTCTGCTCTGACAACAAACCATTCAAAAGCTCCTCAAAACCATGGGAGGATAATAAAGGAATGAATTTATTCATATGAGGAAAAGCAGTGAAGGTGGTGAATTCTCTTTGTCACCTCTTCACTACTGCATTACTGCCTTTGAAACCATATAGAGATCCCCAGTTTAGCTATTACAAATGCACATCCTCAGGTTTACTTGTCAGTTGTGTACTCGATTTCTGGAATTTTTAGGGACCAAATGACCCTGTCTCAGAAAGTAAGCTTGACAATGCTTGGGGCATGACTGCCAATGTCGTCCACTGGCTTTCGCACAAATACACTTCCAAGAATGTTGGCACACAACTGAACATACTAACACACACATGCAAATAAAACAAAAAAACCTACATACATATCCCCTAGATACAATATAAACATACATACATACATATATACCTACATATATACATACACACATACATACATACTATATAATGCTACCTAAATAATGATCTTAATTGTATAGATTCATACCAATGTGATTCAAATACAGCAGGATGGTCACACACCAAATATAGCAGAAATGTCACAGGATTCCCCCATAATCTCCCATAATGCAGTGGAGCTGCTTCTCTAACAGAAGAGACACTGTTCTTAAGAGTCTCTTGGTATCTTCCCTGAAGTACACAGAACAACTTATCACAACTTAGCACATTTGGAGTCGGGTGTACTGCATGGAACTGTGGCTTGCCATCCTTTTGAAGGGCCCACAGTCCAGCGAGTTGAGATCCACTTGGACACTTGTGGGCCCACTGCAACCATCTCATTTTTCCACTGAAGTTGCATCACACTCACTCACCCAGTTCCCCGAAATCTTCTGTATGCTTCCTTCACTTGGGCTGATTCCAATGTTCTTTGCAAAAAGACAGTGTTTGCCATTTTGAACAGATTTCTTTAGTTGAGTAAGAAATGGATGTTTGGGCTGAGAAAATGGCTAAATCAAAGTGCTTTGGCATAAGCCTGATGACCTAGGTTCAACTCCCAGAACTCACTTTAAAAAAAAAAAAAATCACTACCATAACGCATACTTGTAATGGTAGCCCTGGGATGCAGAGACAAGTGGATTCTTATAGCTCACTGGTCAGCTAGTGTAGCTGAATTAGTGAGCTCTAGAGAGCTTGCACCCATGAACACACACACACACACACACACACACACACACACACTCACACACACACACACACCTACACACACACACACACACACACACACACACACACACACACACACACTTCTAATAGCTCAGAAAGTTGTAGGGCATTAAATTTATTTTAGTCCATCCTGTCTTCTTTGTAACAGAATACCCTGGAAATGCTTAACAACAAGGTATTTCTCTTAATTCCCAGGGCTAAGAGTTCAAAATCAAAGTATTAAAGGACATACTATCCAGCTAATCACAGATGGCACCTTCTGGCTGTGTTCTCACTTTGTGAAGTAGGAGAGGAGTCCTGTGAAGTAGGAGAGGCTCCCTGTGAAGGGCATTATTCCTATTTATAAAATCTATGACTTAGCCTCTTAAATGATTAACTCCTAATAGCAACTAAAAGGTGAAGTCTAAACCCCAAATCCAAAGACACTCTTAAGGCTTGCTCTTTCACACCATTCAGAGCATGTTCAAACATTCAACTTTCAAATTTCAAATGTCTGGAAGGACTGAGTGCCTTTAAAGGGATCAGTGATAACATCAGGACCTATCTTTCTTTTTCTCGTCACTCTACATATGTGTGCGTGTGTGTGTGTGTGTGTGTGTGTGTGTGTGAGAGAGAGAGAGAGAGAGAGAGAGAGAGAGAGAGAGAGAGAGAGAGAGAGAGAGAGAGACTGTGTGCAGGCATGCTTGGTGAGACTACCCATGCACATGTGTGAGCATCACTATAAAAGCCAGAGATCAACCTCAGTATCAGTCTGCAGGTGCTTTCCACCTTGTGTTTTAGAGGCTAGCCTGTTGCTGAAAGTGATTGATGTTACTCAAATTGCTCAGGCAGCAGCAGCATACATTCCTCACTACCCCAAAAACATTCTGAATTCACAAATGAAACACACACACACACACACACACACACACACACACACACACACACACACTATTTTAATATGCTTTAAACAGCTCAATGGTTTTGCCACTCCTAAACTTCAACATTGCTAATGCCTCCCATCCAATGCTCCTGAGTTATTACTTACTAAATTCTATCACACATCTTTGCTACCCTAGACCAAATAGGGCTGCATTTCCTAGCTCTTGCATAATATTTTATGCTCCCTCTTCTGCAACTCTCAAGCCTAGATCTTATTATTTACTTGTCATGGCAATCCTCCTTTTTTCTCTGTGCCCCCTTACTTATAAATCCGGAAGTCCAGCCTCTGTCTCCCTGTCTAGCCATTGATAACTTTATTAACAGATCAAAACCAACTAGGAACAGACACCCTCAGCATCCTAAGTACAGATTCTCATACAATTTTTGGAAAGAAAATAACATAATATAAACCTTAGACCAAACTCACAACACAGTCTCCCACATGCCAGTGGCTCCCAAAATAAGGTAGGTTATTTGTATAGTGAACATCAGGGATCCAGCAATCATCACTCTCCCAATTCTGGTGGTACAAATAATTAATACCTTATGCAGCTTTCTTTGCATGCACTCTTGGTATTGAATTCAGGGTCTCATGTTCCTGAAGAAAGCATTTTATGAATTGAGCTGTCCCCCTTGCCTTTATTACTCTTAGTTAATGAAAACTAAGTTTGTCACTAACTTAGGAGGTTGTATTCTAGCCACTTTCAAGAGCTCACCCGATCTAAAGAGGAGACTCTGTCATCTACCCAAATATGTTGGTTTGATAGGTTTACTATCATTCTGCCCATGGCACATGCTCTAGTGGAAAGAGTGAAATGTCTAACATGATAGTGTGAAATTTGCTTGAGAGAAATGTATGTTATAACCGTACATCGAACTGAAGAAATGACTCAGTATTTAAGAGTACATACTGCTCTTGCAGAAAACATAAGTCATATGATTTACAATCAACTATAACTCAAACTCCCAGTCCAGTGCTCTCTGTGAACCTGCACTCATGTACACATGATGTAGCAAGAAATGCACAGCCACATATATAAATGATTCAAAATTAAATCTTTAAGAATAAAGTAGCACAAGCATGATCTGAGAGATATTCTGACTCCTCAATGAGGAAAGATAATACTTACGGAAAGTGTTCTGTGCAAAGAAAAAGACACAAAAACAACCCCACAATTCAGAGATATATAATAGAGAACATTGGCAAATTTAGAATTTGTTGAACATCTTCTGTGTTCTTGGCATGACAATATGCATCAAGAGGTATATAGAAAAAATGCAGCTTCAAGATGCCTGATATTACTTTAAAAAGATGAACAAATTAATAATCAGCAAAAGTGCCCAAATGATGATGAATTCATAAAAGGGAATTAAGCACCAAGGGAATACCAAATGTCAGAAGGTACTTTCTTTGACCCTCATAAATTGGGAAGTTCTTAATAACTGTAATAGTGTTTGAATATGAAATGGCTTCTATAGGCTTGCTGCCAGAAGTATGGCTGAATTGGCTACTTCTGAATAAAATGGATAGATCTTTCTCAGAAAAAAAAAAAGAAAGAAAATAAAAACAAAACAAAACTAAAACACACCAAAACAAAACAAAATCAAACAAACAAACATACAAAATACTATAAACAAGGATGGCTCCTCAGACATGTCACAAAAGTTTGTCTTTTGGTCTCTATATGCATATTTGCATATGTGTGTATGCATATCCCCAATATGTAAGCTCCACCTTCCCACTGACATAGACACAATGAGACACTAAGGAAAACTAACACCTGCATAATTATATGAGAGGATTCCTCTGGAGGAAAGAATAATGTAACAGGATGATTGTAGCACATCCTAGATGAATTTAAATGTCAGGCAGAAGAGCTAATAGCTGAAGTGTCACATGGAAATTTAGAAAAGTCTATTCCTGTCAAATAAGTTTGATGGCAGTAAACAGGGTCACCCAGAAAAAAAAAAGTTTTCCTGCCATCAAATGTTATCTGTTTCTATTTTTCCCATGTTTGTACTGGTTTGATGTGTGAGAGGCTTAATCCTGGCTGTATATCATGGCCACATGGGTCTACACTGTATGTCTATTATTGTAGTCCATCTGTCATCATCACAGGATTTTTGGATGAAAGTGAGGTAAACATATGTTTAGTCAAGCTACATGAGCCATAAAAAGTATTTTTATATACTTAAGGTTACTCTTTTCTTTATATATTACTTTAGCATTCCATGTTTTAATATAGAATTTCCTGATATTTTTTAAACCCCCATACATATGGTTTATAACTATATGTTCTTTCAGCATATCTTCATCCTCCAATATACTACATTTCTCATGAAATATCAAACATGTTTCCTTAACATGTCTGTCTATCATAAACTTACTTATTTGCCTTTGTGATTGAAGATGAAGCTCATAGACAAACATTTCAGATTGTAACATCGCAGTATCTCATCTGGAAAGAAGATCAATCTTAGAAAAAGAACAAAGGTAAAAATATACAAAGACAATATATGTTATTAATTCATCTTTGTATATATGTTCATGCACATATATATGTGTATGTGCATCCAGGTTTTAATATAGGCATGCATTTGCCATGTATCACCTGGAAGTCAGTTGGCAACTTCAATTGAAAGAGAGGTAAATATATATGTTTGATTAAGGTGACCTTCCATCTTGTTTATGGCAGAATCTTTTCATTGTGAGATATATCAGCAAGTAAAGGTGTTTGCAGCATGTGGATTGAAGAAACAGAAGAAGTACAAATTATGAATTGTAGCATATGTCAGCAATCATTCAAGAACTGAAGCATGATAGAGGGATGAGGATGAATGGAAGACTCTGCAATGAAGAAGGTAAAATATGGAGGATGCAAACACTTTGAAAACATGGGAGGTTCTTTGGAGGGTTCTGCAACTGAAAGGCCTTACAGTACATCGATATCATTGAGAACAAAGACCAGGAATGGATTATTCAAAAGTTTTGTATTTACTGTGATTAACTTGTATAACAATAGCAACTTAAGGAAGGAAGCATTTGTTTTAGGTGATTGTTCAAGGCCTCATTCCATCATGGTAAGGAGTTCTCCACAGTTGGAGAAGCATGAAGTAGTTGTTGACATTGCAATCAGAGCTAAGAAACAGAAAGTTTAATATTGGCACTTGGTCCAGTTTCTCATTTTTGTTCAATCTAAGGTCCTGGCTCTTGGAATTAAGGCACCTGAATCTATTGTGGGACTTTTTACATCAACACAATCTGGAAGTCTTTTCATAGATGTGCTCAGAAATTAATTTGTTTCCAGGGTCATTCTAGATCCTGTCATGTGCATAGTATTAGTCATAATAGGTCCAGATTCTCCCCATAATTGTGGCCTAGAAATACAGAATTTTAATTGCTTGCTGCTCTGTATTTTGCCTCTTTATAGTTTTGCCTTTCAAAATTGGTGAATTTCTTAAGACCAAAACCCAATATGGGTAGTAATTTCTCTAGTGACAACACTTTAGATGACTTGGAGCATGAGAAATATTCAGTCTTTAGAAGGGGTCATCCATTTAATCTTGTTCTTTATGAAATATATTAGGATGAAAAAGAACAAATACATGTCTTATTCTTATTCAACACTGTGAGTTATAAAATGTTAGTTAAACAGCAATAAAAACAAAATTACATTGGATTCCCTATGGGGGAAAATAGACAGTAACTCTGAAAGCCCAGAATTTCACTCTAAGTGTATGTTCTAGAAGATCCTCCAAGGCTGATATCACCTTTCTTGGTCCTAAAATACAAAAATAGTAAAAGAAAACATATATTAGAATTTTTGCAAAACATAATGCTAGTCTTCCATCATTTTCTTCTGTGTGTGCTTTCTACGTCCTTTTGCTCTGGATCTTGAAGGCTGAATTGAAATGGCCCTTCATTTTTTTCCAACATTCACCCTTACCATATTCCTTCATCAAATGTTTTATGTTCAAATAATTTCCTTTGACTCTTGGCTCCTACATATTATTTATTGTCTATTGCTTAAAATTTATTTAAACATTAATCAAATTAATGAGTAGGCTTTAATATTATAATAAATATAGAAATGATCAAATCTTAATTATAGACTATATCAGAAGATCTTCAAATACTCAAATCTGTGAATAATGAAAAGACTCAGTTCTCAGAACCCAAATCCCATCAAGAGATAGCTGGTCTCACAGGAGAGCTGACACATCCAAGGTCACAAGTGAGACTACCTCTTTTGCTCCAGTAGTTAGCCCAAGAAGGAACTGTCAGGAGCCCACAGGGTACAGGAACATAGGAGCAGCCTGGGACAGGATCTTTCCATTATCCATCTGTACCCCAGATATAAGCCTGTACCACAGCTCACTGTATCCAAATTCTGCCCTGAAAGAGATGTTTTCCCATGAGTGCTGACACACCCAAGATTACAGACTTACAAGAGAGACAGAGGCAGCAAGACAAGCCAACACTAGAGATAACCAAATGGCTAGAGGCAAACACAAGAACCTAAGCAACAGAAACCAAGGCTCCTTGACTTCATTAGAACTCAGTTCTCTGGGTACCCAACATACCAAAAAACCAAGTATCTGATTTAAAATCACATCTCATGATGACAATAGAAAACTTTGAGAAGAACATAAATAACTCCATAAAGAAATTCAGGAGAACAGGGGTAAACAGTTACCCCTTAAAGAGGAAAACCATACAGAAGCCTTCCGGTTTACACCTGTAGTCTGTGCCACTTTGCTCTATACCCAAATAGCGCAGGGAAAGAGCTACCTCTCAGGAGTGTGGACAAGCCTATGATCAGGTGTAAGGCCAGCACCTCTGCTCAGAGAGACCCATCCAGAACCCTCAGGACAAAGGGACTGAGGAGTGGCCTTCTGATTTCCTTCTGAGGCTGGGGAGGTGATCCTGTGAAACAGGGCTGCATACTCAGTGCCAGGAGAGAGCTGGTCTCCCAGGAGAA
Source organism: Uromys caudimaculatus (assembly GCA_028551405.1). Classification (NCBI taxonomy): domain Eukaryota; kingdom Metazoa; phylum Chordata; class Mammalia; order Rodentia; family Muridae; genus Uromys; species Uromys caudimaculatus. The sequence continues at coordinate 79,915,922 of CM052711.1, read as the reverse complement.
CCGACATACTTTGGAGCACAGGGAGACAACCACTTTTGTTCAAATTCCTCAATCAAAAGAGACTCTTACAGAGTCATCAGGACACAGGAACCAAGGAACAGCTGGGGACACGATCCTTCTTGTCTCTGTCTGCACCCCAGAGCTGACCCTGTACCACAGTTCTCTAAACCCAAATTCCTCTCAGAGAGAGCTGCTCTCCAAGGAGTACTGATGCAAAGGTTTGCAGAAGGGACAAGCCACAGTTAGAGAGAGCAAGACCAGCTAACAACAGAGATAATCACACGGTGAAAGGCAAGGGCAAGAATATAAGGAACAGAAACCAAGGCAACTTGGCATAAGAACCCAGTTCTCCCACCACAGTGAACCCTGGATACCACAACACACCAGAAAAGGAAGACTCAGATTTAAAATCACCTCACATGATGATGATAGAAGACTTTAAGAAGGAAATAAATAACTCCTTAGAGAAATACAAGAGGACACAGGTAAACAGCTAGAAGCTCTTAAAGACGAAATATAGGAAAACACAATCAAACAGGCAAAGGAAATGAACAAAACTAACCAGGACCTAAAAATGGAAATAGAAACAATAAAGAAATCACAAAAGGAGACAACCCTGGAGATAGAAACCCTAGGAAAGAGATCAGGAGTCATAGATGCAAGCATTACCAACAGAATACAAGAGATAGAAGAGAGAATCTCAGTTGCAGAAGATAACATAGAAAACATTGACACAACAGTCAAAGAAAATGCAAAATGCAAAAACCACATAACCCAAAACATCCAGAAAAAGAAGGACAATATGAGGAGACCAAACCTAAGAATAATAGGTATAGAAGAGAATGAAGATTCCCAATTTAAAGGGCCAGTAAATATCTTCAACAAAATTATAGAAGAAAACTTCCCTAACCTCAAAAAAAAGAGATGAAAATAAACATTCAATAAGCCTACAGAACTCCAAATAGATTGGACCACAAAAGAAATTCCTCCTGTCACATAATAGTCAAAACACCAAATGCACAAAACAAGGAAAGAATATTAAAAGCAGTAAGGGAAAAAGGTCAAGTAACATATAAAGGCAGACCTATCCGAATTACATCAGACTTCTCACCAGAGACTATGAAAGCTAGAAGATCCTGGACAGATCTCATACAGACACTAAGGGTACACAAGTGCCAGCCCAGGCTGCTATGCCCAGCAAAATTCTCAATTACCATAGATGGTGAAACCAAGATATTCCATGACAAAACCAAATTTACACAATATCTTTCCACAAACCCAGCGCTACAAAAGATAATAGATGGAAAACAGCAATACAAGGAGGGAAATTACAATTTAGAAAGAGCAAGAAGGTAATCTTTCAACAAACCCAAAAGATGATAGCCACACAAACATAAAAATAGCATCGAAAATAACAGGAAGCAACAATCACTATTACTTAATATCTCTTAACATCAATGGACTCAATTCCCCAATAAAAAGACATAGACTAACAGACTGGATACAAAAACAGGACCCAGCCTTTTGCTGCATACAGGAAATGCACCTCAGGGTTAAAGACAAGCACTACCTCAGAGTAAAGGTTTAGAAAACAATTTTCCTGGCAAATGGTGCCAAGAAACAGGCAGGAGTAGCCATTCTAATATCAGAAAAAAAATCAAATATCAACCAAAACTCATCAAAAAAGACAAGGAAGAACACTTGATCTTCATCAAAAGAAAAAACCTGCCAAGAAGAACTCTCAATTATGAATACCTATGCTCCAAATGCAAGGTCACCCACATTCATAAAAGAAACTTTACAAAATCTCAAAGCACACATTGCTTCTCACACAATAATAGTCAGAGACTTCAACATCCCACTCTTATCAATGGACAGATCTTGGAAACACAAACTAAACAGAGACACAGTGAAACTAACAGAAGTTATGGACCAAAATGGATTTAACAGATATCTATAGAACATTTCATCCATAATCAAAAGAATACACCTTCTTTTCAGTACCTCATGGTACCTTCTCCAAAATTGACCATATAATCAGTCACAAAACAAACCTCAACAGATATAAGAAGAATGAAATAATCCCTTGCCTCCTATCAGATCACTTTGGATTAAGGCTGGTCCTCAATGACAACAACAGCCACAGAAAGCCCACATACACATGGAAGATGAACAACGCTCTACTCACTAATAAGTTGGTCAAAGAGGAAATAAAGAAAAAAATTGAAGACTTCCTAGAACTTAATGAAAATGAAAGTACAACAAACCCAAACGTGTAGGACACAATGAAAGCTGTTTTGAGAGGAAAATTTATAGCTCTGAGTGCCTCCAAAAGAAACTGGAGAGAGCATACACTAGCAGCTTAACAGCACACCTGAAAGCTCTAGAAAAAAAGAAGCTAATACACCCAAGAGGAGTAGAAGGCAAGAAATAATCAAACTCAGGGCTGAAATCAACCAAGTAGAAACAAAGAGAACTGTACAAAGAATCAACAGAATAGGGAGCTTGTTCTTTGAGAAAATGAACATGATAGATAAACCCTTAGCCAGACTAACCATAGGGCACAAAGACAGTATCCAAATTAACAAAATCAGAAATGAAAAGGGAGATTCAACAACAGAATCTAAGGAAGTTCAAAAAATCATCAGATCTTACTACAAAAGCCTATACTCAACAAAATAAAAAAATCTAGATAAAATGGACAATTTTCTAGACATATTCCAAATAACATAGTTAAGTCAGGATCAGATAAACTAAACAGTCCAATAACCACTAAAGAAATAGCAGCAGTCATTAAAAGTCTCCCAACCAAGAAAAGACCAGGGCCAGATCGGTTTAGTGCAGCATTCTATCAGATCTTCAAAGAAGACCTAATACAACTACTCTTCAAACTATTCCACAAAATAGAAACAGAAGGAACACTATCTAATTCATTCTATGAGTCCACAGTTACACTGATACCAAAACCTCATAAAGACCCAACAAAGAAAGAAGACTTCAGACCAATTTTCCTTATGAATATTGATGCAAAAATACACAATAAAATTATTGCAAAACAAATCCAAGAACACATCAAAAAGATCATACATCATGATCAAGTAGGCTTCATGCCAGGGATGCAGGGATGGTTCAATACCCAGAAATCCATCAATGTAATCCACTACATAAACAAACTCAAAGAAAAAAAAACACATGGTCATTTCATTAGATGCTGAAAAATCATTTGACAAAATTCAATATCCCTTCATGATAAAAGTCTTGCAAAGATCAGGAATTCAAGACCCATACCTAAACATAGTAAAAGAAATATACAGCAAACCAATAGCCAACATCAAACTAAATGGAGAGAAACTTGAAGCATTCCCACTAAAATCAGACAAGGCTGTCCATTCTCTCCCTTTCTATTCAATATAGTATTTGAAATTCTAGCTAGAGCAATTAGACTACAAAAGGAAGTCAAAGGGATACAAATGACAAAGGAAGAAATCAAAATATCACTATTTGCATATGATATGATTGTATATTAAGTGACCCAAAAAACTCTACCAGAGAACTGCTACAGCTGATAAACAACTTCAGCAAAGTGGCTGGATATAAAATTAACTCAAAAAATCAGTAGCCTTCCTATATTCAAATGATAAACAGGCTGAGAATGAAACTAGGGAAATGACACACTTCACAATAGTCACAAACAATATAAAGTACCTTGGTGTGACTCTAACCAAACAAATGAAAGATCTGTATGAGAAAATGGCAAAACTCTGAAGAAAGAAATCGAAGAAGACCTCAGAAGATGGAAAAATCTCACATGCTCACGGATTGTCAGGATTAATACAGTAAAAATGGCCATCCTGCCAAAAGCAATCTACAGATTCAATGCAATCCCCATTAAAATTCCAACTCAATTCTTCATAGACTTAGAAAGAGAAATTCTCAAATTCATTTGGAATAACAAAAAATCCAGGATAGCAAAAGCTACTCTCTACAACAAAGGAACTTCTAGGGGAATCAACATCCCTGACCTGAAGCTGTACTACAGAGCAGTAGTGATAAAAACTGCATGGTACTGGTACAGTGACAGGCAGGCAGATCAATGGAATAGTATTGAAGACCCAGAAATGAACGCACACACCTATTGTCACCTGATCTTTGACAAAGGAGCAAAAACCATTCAGTGGAAACAAGACAGCAATTTCAGCAAATGGTGCAGGCTCTACTGGTAGTCAACATGTAGAAGAATGCAAATTAATGCATTCCTATTTCCCTGAACAAAGCTCAAGTCCAAGTATATCAAGGATAACCACATAAAACCAGATACATTGAATCTAATAGAAGAGAAAGTGGGGAAAAGTCTTGAACATATGGGCACATGGGAAAAGTTCCTGAACAAAACACCAATGGCTTATGCTCTAAGATCAAGAATGGACAAATGAGACCTCATAAAATTGCAAAGTTTCTGTAAGGCAAAGGAAACTGTCAATAGGACAAACTGGTAACCAAGAGATTGGGAAAGATCTTTACCAATCCTACATCAGATAGAGGGCTAATATACAATGAACTCAAGAAGTTAGACTCCAGAGAACCAAATAGCCCTATCAAAAAATGGGTAATAGAGCTAAAGAGAGAATTCTCAACTGAGGAAACTCAAATGGCTGAGAAGCACCTAAAGAAATGTTCAACATCCTTAGTCATCAGGGAGATGCAAATCCAAACAGCCCTGAGATTCCACCTCACACTATTCAGAATGGCTAAGGTCACACACTCAAGTGACAGCAGATGCCGGCAAGGATGTGGAGAAGGAGGAACACTCCTCCATTATTGGTGAGATTGAAAACTGGTACAACCACTCTGGAAATCACTCTGGCAGTTCCTCAGAATACTGGACATAATACTACCGGAGAACCCTGTTATAACTCTGTTGGGCATAGACACAAAAGATGCTCCAACATATAAAAAGGACACATGTTCTACTATGTTCATCACAGATATATTTATAATAGCCAGAATCTGGAAACAATCCAGATGTCCCTCAATAGAGGAATGGATACAGAAAATGTGTTACATTTACACAATGGAATACTATTCATCTATGAAAAACAATGACTTCATGAAATTCGCAGGCAAATGGATGGAACTTGAAAATATCATCCTGAGTGTTATAACTCAGTTGCAAAGGAACAAACATGTTATGTACTTACTGCTAACACTATATTAGCCCAAAAGTTCAGAACACCCATGATTCAATTCACAGCAACTATTGGACTGAACATGGGGTCCCAGATAGAGGAGTTGGAGAAGGGACTAAAGGAACTGAGGAAGTTTGCAGCCCCATGGGGAGGAAGCAATAGTGTCCAAAGAATGCATATGGAAGGGTCTATGGTGCTGGCCACATATGTGACTAAGGAGAGCTTTGTTGACAATCAGTGTGAGGAGTGGCCCTTGGGTCTGAGGGTGTTAGATGCCCCAGTGTAGGGAAATGTCATGGAGGGAAGAGGAGAATGTTTGGGTGGGTGGGGGAATACCCTCATAGATGCAAGCAGTGGTTGCATGGGATAGAGGTTTCGAAAGGGACATCCTAAAAAGGGGAGACCATTTGAAATGTAAATAAAGTATTAAAATAAAAAATAAAATGAAATAAAATTTTAAAAAATGGAAAAATAATAGCATAAAAAAGAAGAAGAGGAAAACCATAAATCCTTTAAAGATATACAGGAAAACACAACCAAAGAGGTGAAAAAATTAAACAAAACTATCCAGGAACTAAAAATGGAAATAGAAACAATAAAGAAATCACAAAGGGAGACAATGCTGGAGACAGAAAACCTAGAAAAGAGACCAGGAGTCTTAGATGCAAGCATCACTAACGTTATATAAGAGACAGAAGAGAGAATCTCAGATGCAGAAGATATCATAGAAAACACTGACACAGCAGTCAAAGAAAATTCAAAATGCAAAGAGCTCCTATGCCAAAACATCCAGGAAATCTAGTAGAAGGCAGGAAATAATCAAACTCAGGGCTGAAATCAACCAAGTAGAAACGAAAAAGAACTATACAAAGAATCAACAAAACCAGGAGTTGGATCTTTGAGAAAATCAACAAGATAGATAAACCCTTAGCCAGACTAACCAGAGGGCACAGAGACATAATACAAATTAACAAAATTAGAAATGAAAAGGGAGACATAACAACAGATTCTGAGGAAATAAAAAAAAAATCATCAGATCCTACTACAAAAGCCTATACTCAACAAAACAGCAAAATCTGGATGAAATGGACAATTTTCTAGACAGATACAAATACCAAAGTTAAATCAGGATCAGATAAACCATATAACCAGTCCCATAATGCCTAAAGAAATAGAGGCAGTCATTAAAAGTCTCCCAACCAAAAAAAGCCCAGGTCCAGATGGGTTCACTACATAATTCTATCAGACCTTCAAAGAAGACCTAATACCAATACTCTTCAAACTATTCC
>CM052711.1:79882799-79908947 GCA_028551405.1 Uromys caudimaculatus | reverse complement strand
AGATACACTGAATCTTATAGAAGAGAAAGTCGGGAAAGCTGTCAAACACATGGGTACAGGGGAAAAGTTCCTGAACACAACACCAGTGGCTTATGCTCTAAGATCAAGAATAGACAAATGGGACCTCATGAAATTGCAAAGCTTCTGTAAGGCAAAGGACACTGTCAATAGGACCAAACGGCAACCAACAGATTGGGAAAAGATCTTAACCAATCCTATGTCCGATAGAGGGCTAATATCCAATATACACAAAGAACTCAAGAAGTTAGACTCCAAAAAACCAAATAACCCCATCAAAAAATGGGGAACAGAGCTAAACAGAGAATTCTCAACTGAGGAAATTGGCAGGGCTGAGAAGCACCTAATGAAATGCTCAACATCCCTAGTCATCAGGGAAAGGCAAATCAAAGCAAGTCTGAGATTCCACCTCACACCAATCAGAATTGCTAAGATCAAAAACTTAGGTGACAGCAGATGCTGGCGAGGATGTGGAGAAAGAGGAACACTCCTCCACTGTTGGTGGGATTGCAAGCTGGTACAACCACTCTGGACCAGTTTGGCGAACCCTCAGAAAAATGGACTACCTGAGGACCCAGCTATACCTCTCCTGGGCATATACCCAGAAGATGCTCCAACATGTAATAAAGACACATGCTCCACTATATTCATAGCAGCCATATTTATAATAGCCAGAAGCTGGAAACAACCCAGATGTCCCTCATCAGAGGAATGGATACAGAAAATGTGGTACAACTACACAATGGAGTACTACTCAGCTATTAAAACCAAGGACTTAATGAAATTTGCAGGCAAATGGATGGAACTTGAAAATATAACCCTGAGCGAGGTAACTCAGTCACAAAAGAAGGAACATGGTATGTACTCACTGATAAGCGGATATTAGCCCAAAAGTTCAGAATGCCCAAGTTTCACTTAACAGTAACCGTTGGACTGAGAGTGAGGTCGCAGATGGAGAAGTTGGAGAAATGTCTGAAGGAGCTGAGGGAGTATGCACCCCTAAGGAGGGAGCAACAACGTCAATGGGCCTGACCCCTTCCCCGGTAATCCTGGAGTTTCGACCACCAACCAAAGTATACACATCTATGGACCCATGGTTCGAACCACATATGTGGCAGAGGATGCCCTCGATGGCCATCAGGGAGAGAGGAGAGGCCCTTGGGCCTGAGGGTATTAGAGGCCCAAGTAAAGGGGAATGTCAAGGTGGGAATATGGGGATGGGTGGGCGGGTGGGTGGGAGGTGGAATTCCCTCATAGAGGCGGCGAGGGGGAAGGGGTAGGCGGTTTCCAAAGAGGAGATCTAGAAAAGTGGAAACATTGGAAATGTAAATAAAGTATCAAAAATAAAAATAAATAAATAAATAAATAAATAAATAAATAAATAATGAGTGTGGATGAAGAAAAAAAAAGAAAAGAAAGTTAAGGATAATAGGTGAAAAGAGAAAAAAATTTCCAACTCAAAGTTCCAGTAAATATCTTCAATGTTATAATAGTAGAAATGTACCCTATCCTGAAGATGGATATGCCCATAAACACACTAGAAGCCTACAGAATCCCAAAAAGATAGTACTAGAAAAGAAATTTTTCTTGTCACATAATAAACAAAATGATAAATGCACAAAAGAAAGAAAGAATATTAAAAGCACTAAAGGGAAAAGGTTAAGGAACATATAAAGGCAGACCTATCAGAGTTACACCAGACTTCAGAACAGAGACTCTAAAATCCAGAAGATACTGGGCACATATCATACAGACCCTAAAAGAACACAAATGCCATCCTGGGCTACTATACCCAGGAAAACTCTCAATTACCATAAATGGAGAAACCAAGATATTCCATGAGAAATCCAAATTTACTCCTTATCTTTCCACAAATCCAGTCCCACAAAGGATAATAGAAGGAAAATTCCAATACAAGGTTGGAAACTACACAAAAGAAAAAGCAAGAAAATAATCATTCAATAAACCCAATAGAATATACGCCCACAAACATAATTCCAACTATAGCAACAAAAATAACAAATGGGACCTCATGAAATTGCAATGCTTCTGTAAGGCAAAGGGTACTGTCAATAGCACAAAAGGGCAACCAACTGAGTGGGAAAAGATCTTTACCAACCATACTTCCAATAGCAAGCCAATATCAGGATATATCTGCTTATTGTTCTTAGTTATCCTAGTCTGCAGAAAAAGGAAACAAAGGACTGATTGAGTTCTGACTTTCATCTCTTTGCTTCATGACTCATATATAGGCTGCCATGCCTTCTTCACCATGATGGACTATCATTGAACTGTTGAAATAAGCACTTTCTTTCTTAGGTTGATTTTGTTAATGTTCTTTATCCTAGCAAGACAGTTAACTCAATGTTCTATGCAATTCATTCATTCTAACAAAAGTCAGACATGCCATGACTCCTTTTTTTCCATGAAGTCAAGGAATGGGTTCTTCCACTGTATAAGGTCTTGAAGGAAAACACCATGACACAGTGTTGTTATTTTTATCTGAAGTATAGTATAATCCTTTTCCACTTTCTTTGTAATAGCTATCAATTAGATTTTCAGTCAGCATTATATTAAACAACTTATCATGCCCTTAGGTGCTGAAGATATTATGTAGGAAGGGTGAATCAGCATGTTCTCACTAGTGGCCTGTAATAGACCACACATGTGCAGCAGAAGCAACCACATTGTGTTCACTAACCTGACAACCTGCCTGACACCCAGAGAAGAACAAAGAATGAGCATGGGACCCTGACAGACAATCAGATGCTGCCAGCTCAACCAGGTAGGTGGTTAAGGAATAAGGGGTTTTGGGGGGGAGGGTATAATGGCATTTCTCACTATTACAATAAATAGATCTGCTTTTGCTTTTCATCTGGCTCCTGGAATCTGTGTTGTTGATTTTGTACCTTATTACCCCTACAATGAAGGACTATCTAGAGGAACCAAATGATACAATATTAGAAACAATATTAGAAATAATGAGATTGCATCTTTGCCACTGAGGAAACAAAGATGTATAATCCAGTAAAAGACAGAACAAGTAGTAAGTGAGAAAAATATCATGAAGTTGCAGGTTTGGGATGGCAGAAGCTAAACAATCACATTGTGCTTGAAAGATAAAAATTCTAAGCAAAAATTGTGTGCGTATTAAAGAAAAATATCTAGACAAAGTATAATTTAACAAAAAAATCAATTATGTCCACATCATAAACCCCAGGAAAACAACATGTTGTTATGCTTAACTAAGTGTCACATCTTTCCAATATTTTCACTAGATATACTTTTCACATTTAAGGAAAAACTCCTTGAAATTTTTGTAGTTTCAATTCTGTAACATCATTACCTATTAAAAGCAAAACAACATCCAGTATTGGTTTTAGCAATTTAAGGTTATTTTCTTTGATTGTTTGTTTGCTTGTTTTTTAATGTAGCAAGGGCTTCTTTTTCTTTTGCCCATTTTCCCTTTTGTTCTTTGAAAGTTTCCTATAACATCTTTGATCATATTCATACCTCCTCATTCACCATTCTTCTTAATTACAGTTTTTAATGATGAGAATGTATACATTTGTTAGATTTTTTTCATGTTTGGAAAACAAAATCAAGTTTTTTTGTTATAACAATTAAGATGTTGTTCATGCTCTTCACTTGTTTGGTATATGCTATGCACATGTGTGGATGCACGTGTCTTTCAGTGCTCATGGATGAACATGTGAGGGCATGTGCATATATGTGGGCATGTGGAGATGTGCAATTGATGTTTAAGTTTTCTTTGAACACTCTTCAACCTTATATTTTTGAGGCAGTATTTCCTAGTTAAAGTCACAGCACGCTGATATCGATAATCTTGTCAGCCTGTTTACTCTATAGACATTATTTCTCCATGAGAACCCTGGAGCTCTACCTGCAGAGGGATGAATTATAGACAATCTGCCATACCTACTTGACATTTACATAGAGAGTGGTGTTCCAAACCTTGCTGGTCTTCTTTCTTTCATGACAAACAGGGGAACCACTTATCTATCTCCCCAGACCACAATCACAGTAATATGTGAAAGATCCTTGGATTCGCTTCCTTATCAAAAAATATAAAACCATTTGTCTTCCTATCCATACACATTCTTTTCCAATATTCAATATTACAATGCGTGTTACCATTATTTTGACACTGTGTGGTGTTTTTCCTTTTTTATTATTGTTACTAAAAGCATTCTTCCTTTCACGCGACTTTATTTGGAATAGTCCTACATTGAAACGTATTTACCCCCCTAGTCCAGGCTCCTCCTCAATTGACCATTTCTACACTTGGTATTCCTCTTCCTCACATTTATTCAACCTATATCCTATACTACCACTTTCTTAATTTAGCATGCGTGGGCACACACACACACACACAGACACACACACCACCTCACCACCATCACCATCACCCCCCACCCCCACCACTACTAATGCCACCAGCACCATCGAGGACACTTATTAATTATTTTGTCTTTTTGCTAGTTAATTTAGCAGGGCAAATATCTGTATTACTCCTTGAAGTCACTCCTGCAGTCCATTGAAGTACTACTCATATATCAAATTATTCATATAATTAAAATGCATAAGTATTTTTTTTTGCTAACCTTCCCATAGTTGAACCCTAAAAAAAAATCCCCACACCCTCTGACTGCCCATCCAAAAGAGGCAGAGGAAGCTGAAATGGAAAGAAAGAAAAAATCTGTTAACAAATAGTTCATTAGAGAAATATTTAAGTTAATCAAATGGTATTCTATAAAGTTAGAATAAAGTTATATTGGGGGGGTGATGATGCCTTCCACTATCTTTTTTAAAATATGAAAAAAAAAAAAAACCAATCCATGGGAATATATATGCCCAACTTTGGAGAAACATTCAGAACTTCAGAACATGGCAGTACCTCTGACTCAATGTCACAGAAGTGACAGAGAAGTCTGCTGAGACTATGTAGGAAATCATCTGTGAAGAAATGGGTAGTTAATATAACAGAACTGTTTGGAGAAAAGGGCAATAACACTTTCCTAACACAAGTTGAATATGAAGATAATAGAGCTAGAGAAATATATAAGTTCTCAACTCTGCAAATACAGTTCTGTAGCAGTGAATATTTATTCTGCTTTAGACTTCCAGTGGGGCCTACATATTTCCTCTGCACCCACTCAAGAGCTCAGGATTCATGAAGGAAACACATACACACACACACACACACACACACACACACACACACACACACACACAAAACACACACACACACACACACACACACACACACCAGTTAATTTTGGTATGCTTTGACTAGCTCAATGGCTGAGCACCTCTAAACCTCCCCCTTGGCTAGCACATACGCCCCTCTGATATTCCTGAGTTAACAACTTTTAAAATCTATATTTCATCTCTGCTACCCAAGACACAATCTGGGGAATGGCCCTTAGGGTGACATTCCTGGATTCGTACATGTCAATAGGCCATTAAGTCTGTTCTCTTTGCACCCCAGTCATGGTGATTCTTCCTGCTTTTCTCCCGCTACTTGACTTGCCAGTGTAATCTAACCATCCCCCCTCCAGTCTTGCCTCCATGTGCTTGAACCACAATTTGCTGTATGGCAATTCTTACTTACCAATCAAAGCCAGCTGGGGGCAGGGACCCTCACTGTCTGGAAGTTGAATTAAGACAAAGCATTATAACCAATGCCCAATAGGTAAGTACATGCCAGGCAAATGTGAGAATGTGAATGTATCCTCAGAACCTATGTAAAAGTTAGGAAATGGTACCACTAACTGTGAAAGAATTCCTAACCAGAAACCACTAAAAATTAATTCATAAATAAATGCATAAGGAATCCAGTCTGTTAACCCCCAGTGCTCACCTGTGTTGCATTCTGTGAAATTGCTGCAACCCTGAAACTGAACATATAGGAAGCAGGCATTGTATGGATGACACTCAGTCACCAGGACTTCAAAAATGTCTGAACACATAGGAAGTACAAATTATACTGTATTTTCAGGCTGTGATTGGAAGTCTGTTTTCTGATAGAGCTAAGGTTTGAATACTGCAGGCCCAATAGGCTATCTTCAGCCTATAAGGTATGGTAGCCATTAGCCCAAGCTCCTAGAATACAGCTTCTAACACGTGGTTACATCTCTCTATAGGTCTGTGACATTGGGTCATATAAAAAAGGGTCACACCCCCTAAGCCCCTCCTCAGGGAGAGGCATGGCCACGCAGCCCCAAGCCACCACCAAGTTAATGAAACACCTAGAGACTTAGCCATGCCCCTTCTCGCTATTCTTCCCTATGATCATAGCAGCCTTATTTATAATAGCCAGAAGCTGGAAACAACCCAGATGTCCTTCAACAGAAGAATGGATACATAAAGTATGGTACATTTACACAATGGAGTTCTACTCAGCCGTTAAAAACAATGACTTCATGAAATTCTTAGGGAAATGAATGGAGCTAGAAAATATTATCCTGTGTGAGATAACCTAGTCTTTTCTCACATATAAGTTTATCTCAAAAACAAAACAACACCAAAGGACCTACTGATGAAAAATAAAATAGATTCCCCACATAGTGACAAGCATTCTTTTTGTCATTGTACATTAAGAATCTTTAAGGAAGTCAACAACAAAGCTCAGCAGAAAGAGATGGTTTGTTATCAGCAGCCTAATAAAAATGAGTTCAACCCCCAGAACCCACAAGTTTGGAAAGGAGAGAACCATCTTCCAAATCCCACAAGTTTTTCTCTGACTTCTACATGGTCACTATGGTGTGTGTGTGTGTGTGTGTGTGTGTGTGTTTTCAATTTAATGAGAACATTTAAAACAAATTTAAAGACATGAAACCAAAGCTCAGCAATAATGATATGAATTGATATGTCTTCTAGGACAGTAGCCTTTGAAACCATGATAGGTTATGGTTTTCAAAGGAGAACAGTGTCGGACACAATGCCACATCCTGGTGCATAGGATTTTGAGTATTTACCTTTTCAATATCCTAGAACACAAGACATTGTTGTCCTAAGAGAGCTTTATGACTTCATGTGGGACTTCTTTTACACGTGTATCTAAGTAATAAACAAACATATAATATATAATTAGGAGTAAGTACATCAAATTTGAGAGACTGAGCAGAATTATGAGAAGGAAGAAATGTAGGTGAAAAGCTGGTAGCAGCCTTGGGATAGTAGAACATTAAGAATTTAGGCTGTCAGCTTGAGATCATAGTTCATTTAGTAAACTGCTTTCTGTTAAAGGATGAAAAGGTGAGTTCAAGTATCCAGAACATAAATAAACTGCCAGATATGGCTGAGGAGGCAGAGAACAGGTCGATCCCTAGGGTTCCTTGACTAGTCAGTCAATACTGCCTGGATAGCTTCAGGCTGCCGAAAGCGCTTGTCTCAGCAAACAAACTGAAGATCAACTAAAGAACAACACCCCAGGTTGAATACTGTTTTCCAAAGGCAGGAACACACACACACACACACACACACACACACACACACACACACACACACACACAGTCACTTGGACATGTCCTCATGTGTACACATGCATACATAAGCACAATTTTAAAGAAGAAATTGTTATGTGTTTAGATGAAATTGATGAACAATAAATCAAGATCTTTAGTTTATGATGACCATAAGAGAGACACTGGGACAATGAGCAGTAGAGTGTAAGGGAACTGAGAGGAGAAAGAATGATAAAGTTTGATTGAAAGTGAGAGTGAGTCATGAAATGCTTCCATGAAGAAATTATGCAAATCTTAAGATTTAAATGACGAATAGGATCGCAGGAGTCACCCAGCAAAATTATATAAGGACTCTATGCTTGTGTGTGTGTGTGTAGGGAGGGTGGTATGCTTCTCTAAATATGTGTCTTGGTACCTGTGTGCATACATGTACATAAGTGAGATGATAGAGATTAATGTTAGATGTCTACCTCAATTTATCTCCAACTTATAAATTTAACATTGAACAAAATTTCTCAGAGAACCTGGAGATGACTGATGTAGCTAGACTGGCTGTCCACCCCACAAGCCCCAGGGATTCCTCTCTCTCTGTCTTTCTACCCCTAGCAAGTGCTGAGATCATTTATAGGACATACTACAATGCTTATTTGCATGAGTGCTTATGATTGAACAAAGGCCCCTATGTTTGCTGAGGTCAACTGTGCCATCTGTCCTATCTTTAGGTATAGATTTTTCAAGGGCTCAATATCTTATTCCTTCTTAGCTAATTCTTGCTATTCTTATAGAATGTGATTTTCTCTCATGAATAAACATATCTATACTCATTTTTATAAATACTGACATCAGATCTAGTAATTACAAAATATCTTAAATGTGTTCCAGACCACATGAGAAGTACTATGACAAAAACAAAATTTTAGAGGCCCTATTTTGTCCTCAATGCCTTTAGACTACATTTGTAGACAGGAAAAAATCAAACTATATTTACAGAGGACATGCTTTTATCTCATTTTATGCCATGAATCCTAGAGAGAGAAAAATTACAATGAATGACTTAAGATACTTGAGTTTAACTCTCTCATGTCTGTGACAATGTACTTGACCAAACAACTTAAAGATGAAATGTTTTGGAACTCACAATTCAAGAAGTCCATCATGTCAGGGAAGTGTTGACACTAAGAACATAGAGTGACTGGGCTTACTGCATCCATAATCATGAAACAGCAAGATATGAATGCTGGTGCTCTTCTTGTTTTTTTCATTTCTGTTAGTCTGGCAGTCTATACAGGCATGGTACCCATATTTACAGTAAGTTTTCCCACCCCTATTACTGAATTTAGATAATATTTTACAGTTATGTCCAGAGGCAGTACTCATATCTGTCACTAGACATTATTAACTTGACAATCAATAGTAGGCATCACAGAGGTACATATCCTACTAGAATTTAGATGTTCATACAAATAAATAATTCTACTTTTCTGTGCTAAATAGTATGTCATTGTATTATGGGACAACTAGGAGCAAAGGCTAGTCACTGGAAGTATTGAGCAGGAATTTATATAACATTTCTACAGGAGGCCCTGTCTAGGCAGTTATAGATGATGGTACCTCAGAAAAGTAGAAGGTCTTAAAGGGGTTAATTCAGAGAACAGAAAGAGTAAGTATCACATGAATTTTTTTTTTAAATTTTGGTAAATTTAGGTATAAATGCAAGAAAAAGAAAGTACAAGGCTAGTGGTCGTGGGCTGTTAATTTTAACAGTTACCTTGACATAACATAGAATCATCCAGAAAAGAGTCTCATTTGAATGATCGTGTAGACCAGATTGGCCCATGTGCCTATTAGTGGGATGTTGTTCTAGTCCTATATTAAAGTAGGAAGACATGCTATTTTAATTAGTGTTACTACTGCTATTATGAAACACTGTGATCAAAACAAAATGGGGTGAGGGGCAAAGGATTTATTTGGCTTACACTGCATATCATATTCTAATACTAAAGTAAATCAGAACAGGAACTCAAGCAGGTCAGGAACCTAGAGACAGGAGCTGATACAGAGGCCTTGTTAGGATGCATCTCATTGGCTTATTTCCCATGCTTTGCTCAGCCTGCTTTTCTTTCTTATAGAACCAAGGAATACCAGACCAGAGTTAGTATCACCCAGAGTGGAGTGAGCCCTACCCCATTGATCACTAATTAATAAAATGTCCTCGAGCCACATATTAAGGAGGAATTTTCTCAATTGAGGTTGCCTCCTTTCACATGACTCCAGCTTGCGTCAAGTTGACAAAAAAACTAGCCCTGAATCTGGTTGGCATGTTTTCATGGGCTGATCACTGATCTAAACCCAGCTGAGGAGAAGCAGCTAGGAGAGAAAAGACATGCTTCTCTCTCTACTGTTGGCTCTGGGTGGGGGCAGTGTAGCGTGACTTGCTGCCTTGGCGTCCTCTTGAGGACAGAGTGAAACCTACAACTGTGTGCTTAATAAACCCGTTTTTGTATAAGCTGCTTTTTCTCAGGATATTTTATCATGACCATTCAGCTAGAAAATAATGCCTGCCAATAATCTGGAAGTATGTGAGCTTTGAATAATGTCATATTTCCTGAAATACCTTGCAATAACATTATCTTTATTAACAGCCCCTATAAACCCACTTGCAGGTTTGAGTTCTGCTTTACCACATCTGGATCCCAAATGAATGTCGTTACTTATTTCAAAGACTTAGCTTATCTTGTTTATGAGTTGCTCCAACAAACACAATATTCCTACATGACATTTAATGTGAACTTTTATTAGTGATTACTATTCAACATGTGGTCTCCCTCTCCTCTGCATCCTGTAGTCCTTAATGAGTGTTCACTAAACCAGAATTTATGCAACATTTGTGCCATATCTGGACCTGTGCCAGGTATTTTATAGCAGTAGTTTCTCAACTTTTTATATCCACATATCCTTTGGCTCAACTTTAAATACCATGCTTTTCTTTAATAACAACCCAATGTAAAAACTTAGCTTAATTTTAAATAATGGGCATTGTAGATGGAATTGGATTTGATATAGAGAAGCTCACAAGAGTTTCTGTGCTTGAATGATAGTAACTGAAATGGGAACCTGTTCACTTACTGAATGTTGCTCCAGGCTAGGTATATATCTTTGTTTGTTGAAGGTGATGATAATCTGTGACCTGAACATTATTCATAGTTCGGGGTGCTGGACAAGTCATGAAATAAGAAGCACTTTTTAACAGAGGTCATTTTTTCAGACATTTTGATAGTAGCAGCAGCATCTGGATGGATGGATTCTCACCAATTGAGCAGCACCAATAATAAAAGCAGTAAATATAAAGAATATTGTAAGGTGAGAGATATAATAAGGATGTATGAAAAAGATTAAGCAAGGTAGGAAAATTTAAATGAGGTTGATTGAAATTTTAAAAAGGTTTACTTAGCTGGTAATATTTGAACAGTTTGAAAAGGATTGGAATGTACACATGTGGAAGTTTAAGATTCTAAAAATTAATAGAATAAATAGAATGAAAATTATTGCAAGAATAAGCTTATTATATTACTTAATGACACAAGATGAATAGCCCAGAAATGAACATCTATACAGCAGAAGGGCTGAGAACACCGGAGCTATTCTGTCCACAAGTCTAGATGCCTCAACAGTCCCAATCTGGCACAGAAGGTCTGAAGAATTCCTAAAGAGTTGATAGTCTGCAGTCCATGTTAGCAGGCAGAAGAAATTGGGTTTTGATGACATCCTAGTCTGGTGGTGGCGGCAGGAGCAGCACCACCATCACCAACAACTGGATAGGTATACTCATCAACAATAAGCACAGGAAAGAAAGCAAGTAGCATTTAGTAATTCTCCCACTTCTATGTCTTTTGGTGCTATTCAGGTGAGAGAATATATACCCACCCATTGCATGTTCCTTAGTTGACTACAAAACCAACCAAGTTGATTATCACAACTAATAAACTCAATAAGTAGTAAGGGAACTAGGAAAATCCAACAGATGAGACCTCAGGTTCAGAGCCTGATAAGTTGAGGAAGAGCAAAATGCCTACAAGCCTCACACAGGAGAGCTGACCAAGCCTGTTGTACTGGACAGGGTGGCCAAGCTGGAGTGAAAGGAGAGAACTTCAGAAATGTTGGCAAGCTGGAGACAGGGAGGTTTGGAACATGTTGTAGTCTCATATCTATTGTATAATTAAATAGCCTCATCATAAAACAACATAGGAGAGGAAGGGTATATTTGGATTATAATTCCAGTATACTGCCCTTCATTTTTTGGAAGTTCAGACAGTTATTCTAGCAGCTAGCAATATCCCATCCACATTTAAGAGCCGAGACAGATGAATATAATCTTTGTTTGTTTTAGGCTAGATTTTTTTTACACTGCTCAGGACCACCTGACTAAAGATTTGTGCTACCTATAATTGTGCTGGGGCATTCTATTTCAATTAATCAAAAATCAAGGCAATTCCCCACAGACATGCCTATACAGGCCACACTTATTACATTATTCTGAAATGAGCCTTTCTTTTGAGGCACTTTTAGGTTATGTCAAGTTGACTGTTGAACATAAAAGTAACCAGTATAGTTAGTTAAATAAAAATAGAAGTGTGTTTTCCTAGTAACAGTTAATGTCTTTTGGAGAGTCCTCAGCAGTGGCAATAATGCCCATGCATGTATAGGAAAAGTCATATGGCAACTGAATCAGAAAGGAGAACAGACTTTGTTTAGCTTATGCTTTGAGAAGGATCAGTCTGTTGTCGCTTGACTCCATTGTTTGGAATAAAGCAGAAGACCATGGTGGATAGAATGTATAACAAAATATGTTTATTTCATGATGAACATAAAAGAAGGAAAGATATTATTAAGCCAGTAGCAAACTACCATAAACCATTTGTCCCTGGTGACCCACTACTTCTAGGTGCGCCTCGCCTACTAAAGGTTCTGGTACCTCACAAAAGAATGTGATCATTGGGGGAATCTGAACTTTTGTCTTGTGAGAATATTTTGTAATCAAATCTATCTGCCAAGGATTGAGCATCCAGTTAATAAACCACACAGATAGATAGAGGATGGGAATCTTCCTACCTTCATTCAAGTTCTGGCTCCACCACAGCCAGGCCAAGAATTTTGAGATAATCAATTATTCTGCATCTTATATTATCTCATAAAAATAACATTATCTCCCTCATAAGGGGCTGAGGTGTTCCTCTTCTCGTGGGAAATTGTCTGACTGACGCATTTCTTATAAATGACACTAAAATTCATTGCATCATCAAAAACTGTGAATGTACAAACAGGGCTATATGGGAAAAGAAAGGGTGTCAGCAAGAGTGTAAACTGGTGGGAGATGGTGGTGGTGTGAAAATGAGCAGCACACACTTATGTACGCATGTGTGAAATATCATAATGACAGTCATTATGTATAATTGAAATACAATAGTAAATTCTTTTTTAAAAATCTTAAAAGGAATGCTGTAAGCATTTGTATAAGAAGTCTCAGAAGTATCAATTGCTATTATTGATAACAATACTTTTCTTCATGTATCCCGCAGAAATTTTTATTTTTTATACCAGTAATATATGTTCCAGAGACCAAGTGAGGAAGACTTGATACTTCTCTCCAAATAATTTTAAAGAGCTTTGACCTTGAGGCTTTCATCAATCTAAAAATCAAAGTGATATTTACTAGCAATTCACACAGATCATAGACATAAAATATCTATAAATGATTGAAATATCTCACAATAAGCAAAGTTATTGATATTGGTGCCTGTACCTATATTTTTTTCAGTTTGGTGTATTATACATAATGTCATATGTCAGAAGAACCATTCCATCACTTCCCCTTTCAATTTAATGAATTATTTTTTTAAACCTGAACCCAATTAGAGGTGACAGTGTTTACATCTACGAAAGCATGAAAAATCTATTATTGGCTACATCCCAGAAGAAAATTGATTCTTCCCCCTCAAGAATCCAGCATTGGCCAATATATCAGGATAAACTTGTTTATATATGTAAACAAAAATTAAGACTGACTTGTCTAATATAATTTGGAACAATTGCTTTCATTGTTAGCAAAAAAAATTAATTAGTTTATTTCTAATTGACTATTTGTGATCCTACAATAGAAGAACCTTGTGGTTTTTCTTCAGATCTATATTGAGGATGTCAATATTTTTGCCTTTCATGCAGGGGCCTTCAAAATAATTACTCATGAATGTTATAACAAATGTACTTTATAGATAACATTATTCTTATGGCTAAGGAGAAATCATGATGATTAGTGCTGTCAACTTGGCAGAATCTAAAATCATCGAGAGTATGATATGTTAGCCATGCTTGAGATCCCTCATACTGCTCGTTAGGTCACTGAGAATGCAAGATTTGCCTTGAAAGTAGTGAGCACTGATCCCTGGGCATTGGTCACAGACTGACTAAAACTAAGAAAGTGAGGGAAACAATAGCATTCACCACCCTACATTTAGTCACTTCCAAGTAAATTTATATTATGATACAGTTTTGTTTAAGTGGAAAACAACTTTAGCATTAAAGATTCTTAGATCAATTCCACTAGGGTGTTCTATTGCTCCTGTTACTCATTGGCATAGCTACTCGAGGTAACTTAAAATTTCCCCAGATGTGAGAGTAATGTCTTCTCTGTTGGGTCCTGGGAACCTCTTCATTCCCTGGCATCTGGAACCTTCTAATGCTTATGCCCAAGGACTAAGGGAGCTGATGGAGGTTTTTAACCTCATAGGAAGAACAACAATATCAACAAACAAGACTCCCCAAGGACTCCCAGGGTCTAAACCACCAACCAAAGGGTACACATGGAGGGACCCATAGCTCCAGCTGGATATGTAGCAGAGGATGGCCTTATCTGGCATCAATGGGAGGCAAGTCCCTTGGTCCTGTGAAGACTTGATGACCCAGCATAGGTGAATGCTAGGGTGCTGAGGCAGAAGTAGATAGATGAGTGGGAGGTGAGCACCCTCATAGAATCAGGGGGAATGGGGACTTGGGGACATTTGCTGAGGGGAAATTGGGAAAGGGGATAATACTTGAAATGTAAATAAATAAAATAACCAATTAAATATTAGAGGTTGAACCAACTTATGCTGTCTCTGACAGTATAGTATATTTCATCTATATGTTTAATAGTTAATGTAGCAAATTTAATAATTTAATATTTAATAAATAAACATTCTTATTTTGTGTAACATTTAGGTAAAGATGAAGTACTTTTTTAAAAAACAGAACATCTTAAACTAGTAAAACATTAATGCTAAAATTCTATTAGGAACTCAATGAACTTGTATAACACTTGAATTCAGAATTTAAGTTTAGTGAAATGTGCTGATTTTCCCAGACCACATAACAAGGCACAGGATGAAATGCTTACAGAATAATAACAGAGAAGTGAGGGATTAAGTGATGAAATTAATGCTGTAGGTAAGCCTGTAAAATTGCAGTAAGGGGATGGATATCTGCCATGTTAAATGCTATGTAACATTTCAAATTACTTAAACTTTTACAGTGCAGAAAAGAAAAGGACTGTATTCTCAACTGCTGGACAGCACTGACAATGAGTAAACTGCCCTCACCCCAGCTGTGATTGGTCCATCTAAAACAGACATACAAGGAAAGTTGGGAAACTATTACTCAGTAGGAAAAGCTACACTTGCTTGTTCACACTTTAAAGCATATTATTTCTGATATTCAATATTGCCTTCCAATATGCTGAGCAATGGAAAGAGTAAGGTTCTTTACATTCTGGAAGAAATCTTTCAAAACCAATATTATGTATGGATATTACATTAATTGTACATGAGTGTTGTAGTGACTAATTTTACACTAGTGTTTTGTATGTGTAGTAATTTTACATTAGTGATGACAGTTTTGCCCTGGGCTAGCTCTTTTCTATAATATTTAAATTTATCATCACTGTGAATAATATCTATATAATAAATATAAATATTCAACATAATGAAGACATTTATATAAAAGTAACCCAAATCTCCAATACCATATAACCCAGTCTTTGAGTACACATCTTGAATGTAAACGGTCTAGGCACCATTTTCAATACTACAAAATAGAGGAGAGAAGGATGGAAAGGCAATGGAGGCTGGAGAAGTGAAGACTTGGGTACAGACACAGTAAGAGAGAAGAAGAAAGGACACAGTAAAAGAAAGATGAAAGGAAAATGGAGAGAAAAGTAAGGGCAAGAAGAGAAAGAGGAGGGAGAAATGGAGAGGTGGCAGGGAGGAAAAATAGTGAACATTTTGGTAGTTGCTTCAGGCTATTTCAATTTATAGGACTAAATAAAGTGTGTTTAGAGGTCTGTTTTAATTCATTCTTAATTTTTCCCTTCTGGAAGTAATTATTTTACTAATATTCATGTATTTGTGACCTCCTCTAACTGCTTTATTCTTTACAATATTTGTATACATAATGTATCAAAGTTAATGTGTAAAGATCTAATTCTTTTGTCTACTATCTTAAATCAATGAACTGAAAATGTAAATATTTTCTTCTTCAACAGCAACATTCTGAAAATAGTATTGTTTTGCTTAGTTTCTTGGGCAACATTTGAGGATTTCTCTGAGATAACTGCTTGATAATGATATTAGTACATTAAAAGACTTGAGGGGGCAAATCATCAATGTGGCTGGTCCTCAGAATACCCAATACTCTGAAAGCCTCCCATGAGACCTGCTGCAGCCAGGACCACAGATTTCCAAGGAGACCTGCTGCAAACTGAGGACACTGGAGGCAGACTCCTGACAGACACATCCTGGCCAGTTAAAACCCAGGGAAAACCAGATGATGAGAGGCGAGCACAAGACCATACGCAACAGAAGCTAATATACTTTGGCACCATCCAATTCCAGTTCTCCTACCACAGCAAGTATTTGACACCCTAACACACCTGAAAACCATAATGCAGACCGAAAACCTTATTTCATAAATATAATAGAGTCTTTTAAGGAGGATATAAAGATAATAACTCACTGAATGAAAAACAGGAAAACACAGGTAAAGTGGTAGAAACCCTTAAAGAGGATTTTTATTATTTAAACAAATAAATCCCATAAAAAAAAATACAGAAATACACAATCAAACAAGTGAAAGTATTGAAAAAAGCACTCCAAGATTTAAAAATGGAAGTAGAAACAGTAAAGAAATCACAAATGTAAGCAACCCTGGAAATAGTAAACTTAATAAAGAAGTTAGAAACTACAGATGTAAGCATCAAGAACAAAATACAAGAGATAGAAAAGAGAATATTAGGTATAGAAGATACCTTAGAAAATATTAACACAACAGTCAAAGAGAATACAAACAGGATCAAGTATTTTACTGCATTCAAGAAATGTACCTCAGTGACAAATACAGATATTACATCAGAGTAAAAGGCTACAAAATGTCTTCCAAGCAAATGGTCAAAAGAAACAAGCAGGAGTTGCCATTCTAATATACAATAAAATAGACTTTCAACCAAAAGTTATCATGTGAGATGGGGAAGGATACTTCTTATCCATCAAAGGAAAAATCTGCTAAGAGAAAGTCTTAATTCTGAACATCTAAGCTTCAAATGCAAGTGTACCCACATTCATAAAAGAAACTTTACTAAAGCTCAAAACATACATTAAACCTTACACAATAATAATGGGAGGTTTCAACACCTCACTCTCACCAAGAGACAAGTCATTGAAACAGAAACTAAACAGAGACACAGTGAAACTAATAGAGATTATGAACCAAATGGACTTAACAGATATATACAGACTATGCCACCCGAAAAAAGAAGAATATACATTCTTCGCAGCACCTTCTCTAAAATTAACCATATAATTGGTCACAAAACAAGTCTTGGCAGATCCAAGAAGATTGAAGTAACCCCATGTATCCTTGCAGAACACCATGGACTAAGGCTAGACTTTAATAACAACAAAAACAGCAGAAAATCTACATACCCATGGAAACTGAAAAACCCTCCATTCAACGATAACTTGGTAAGAGAAGAAATAAAGGTAAAAATTAAAGACGACATGGAATTCAATGAAGATGATGGTAACAGCATACCCAAACTTACAGGACACAAAGAGAGGAGAGCAGTGCTAAGAAGAAAATTCATAGCACTAAGATCCCTCACAAAAAAAATGGAGATATCCTACACTAACAACTTAACAGTACACATGAAAATCCTAGAACAAAAAAGAAGCAAACACACCCAAGAGGAGGAGAAGGCAGGAAATATCTAAACTCAGAGCAGAAATCAGACAAATAGTAACAAAGAGAGGGATACAAAGAATCAACAAAACAAAAAACTGTTTTTTTGAGAAAATCAGCAAGATAGGTAAACACAAGCCATACTAATGGGCACAGAGATAGTATCCACATTAATAAAATCAGATAAGAAAAAGGAGACATAATAACAGAAACTGAGGAAATTTTAAAAAAATCCTTAGATCCTACTCCAAAAGCCTATATTCAATAAAACTGGAAAATATAGGTGAAATGGATGTGCCAAAGTAAAATCAAGTGCAGGTAAACTATTTAAGCATTCCCATATTCGTTAAGGAAATAGAAGATATGATTAAAATCCTCCCAACATCAACAACAACGAGCCCAGGGCCAGATGGCTTTAGCACAGAAGTCTACCAGACTTTCAAAGAAGAGCTAATACAAACACACCTCAAACTATTCCATACAATAGAACAGAAGGAACACTACCTAATTTATTCTGTGAAGCCACATTTACTCTAATACGCATCTATGCAAAAAAATCAACAAAGAGAAAGAACCTTAGATAAATTCAGCTTATGAATATTGATGCAAAGATACTCAATAAATTCTAGCAACGAAAATCCAAGAACACATCAAAATTATCATCTACGAAGATCAAGTTGGCTTCATCCCAGTGATGCAAAGTTGATTCTATAAATGAAAGTCTATTAATGTAATCCAGTATATAAATAATCTCAAAGAAAATATTCACATGATCATCTCATTAGATGATGAAAAAGCATTTGACAAATATAACACCCCTTCATGTTAAAAGTCTTAGAATGATCAGGAATCCAGTGCCCATAGAAAAACATAATATAAGCAATATACAGCAAACCAACAGCCATTATCAAATTAAATGTAGAGATACTTGAAACAAACCCACTAAAATCAGGGACAAGACAAGGCTCTGCACACTCCCAGTATCTATCAATGTATTACTAGAAGTTCTACCTGGAGCAATAAGACAACAAAGGGAGGTCAAATGGATACAAATTGACAAAGAAGTCAAGGTATCACTATTTGCAAATGATATGATCGTCTACATAAGCAACCCTGAAAATTCTATCAGAGAACTACAGCTGATATACAACTTCAGCAATATGGATGGATATAATATTAACTCAAACTTAGCATTAGCCTTTCTTTATACAAATGATAAATGGGATGAGAAAGAAAATAGAGAAATAACCCCCTTCACTATAGTAACAAATAATGGAAAATATTTCGGTGTAACTCTAATCAAACAACTGAAAGATCTATATGAAAAGAACTTTAAGTCTCTCAAGAAAGGAACTGAATAAAACCTCAGAAAATGGAGAGATCTCTCATGTTCATGGATTGGTAGAATTAGCATAGTAAAAATGGCCATCCTACAAACAGCAATCTACATCAAAATTTTAAGACAATTTTTTATAGACATGGAAATTTTTTCATTTTCATATGGAAAAACAGAAAACTCAGGATAATAAAGACAATTCTTAATAATTAAAGAAATTATGGGAGAATGACAATTCTTGACCTCAAGCTATACTACAGATCAAGAGTGATAAAAACTGCCTGATATTGGTACAGAGAAAGACAGATTGATCAATGGAATAAAATTGAAGACTCATATATAAACACATACATGTATGGACACTTGATCTTTGACAAAGAAGCCAAAAGTTTACAATGGAAAAAAGAAAGCATTTCCAATAAATGAAGCTGTTCTAACTGGCAGTCTGTATGTAGACAAATGAAAATCGAATGATATTTTTCACCTGGATCAAATTTGTCCAAATGGATCAAAAACCTCAACATAAAACCAGATATGTTGAATCTAATGGAAGAGACTGTGTGAAAGAGCTTCAGACTCATTGACAGGAGAGCAAGTGGGCATTTTCCTAAACAGAATTCCAATGGTTCAGGCTCTAATATCAAGAATAGACAAACTGGACCTCATGAAACAGAAAAGCTTCTGTAAGGCAAAGAACATAGTTAATAGGACTAATAGGTAATGTACACATTGGGGAAAAATATTCACTAACCCCACATCTGATTCAGGGATAATATGTATAAACTCAAGAAGCTAACCTCCAAAACAACAAGTAACACAATAAAAGGGGGGATATTGAGCTAAATAGAGAATTCACAACAGAGGAATCTTGAAAGGATGAGAAGCAATTAAATATTCTATACAACAGGAAATGCAAATCAAAAATGGCCCTGGGATTCAACTCACATCAATCAGAATGTTGAATATCAAAGACATCACAATTTGGCAAGGATGTGGATAAAGAGGAATAGTCCTCCACTGCTGGTGGGACTGCAAACTGGTACAACCATTCTGGAAATGAGTCTGGAAGTTCCTCAGAAAATTTAAAATCAATCTACATGAAGACCCAGCTATACAACTTTTGGGCATATACTCAAAAGATGCTATAGACTGCCACAGGGACACATGCTCCATTATGTTCACAGCAGCCTTATCTGTGATAGTCAGAAGGTAGAAACAACCCAGATGTCCCACAGCATAAGAATGGATACAGAAATTGTGGTTCATTTACAAAATGGAATAATATTTAGCTTATAGAATGAGGACATTATAGTTTTGCAGGCAAATAGATGGAATTAGAATATATCCTGAGTGAGATAACTCAGACCCAAAAGAAGTAGCATGATACATACTCCTCAATAAGTGAATAGTAGTCATAAAAGTACAGAATAACTAGGGTATAATCCACAAAACTCAAGATTAACAAGCAGAAGGGCCCCAAGTGAGGATGCTTCAACCTAACTTGGGAAGGAGAAGAAAGCAACCACTGGAGGCAGAGAGAAGGATGTACTTGTGTGGAAGAGGGAAGGGGAAGGGGAAAGGAGGAACATGATCAGTTATGAAGGGGCAGGAGAGAAGCCCTTAGGTCTAATATAATGAATGAAAATATGCAACCTTGGGGGGTAGGAGATTGGGGGACCATCATGAAAGTAACAGAGACCTGGGGAGGTGAGAGACTATCAGGACTCAAAGAAGGAAATGGAGGGACTTTAAATGAAATGTCCAACAGTGGGGAGAGAGAACTGCTAGAGTAAACCTCCAGTAGAAAGATAAGACATCAAGTGGAGAGATGAGGTTGCCATCTCACAGTCAAAAATTCTGACCCAGAATTGCTCCTGTCTAAAAGAACTACAGGGACAAAAATGGAGAAGAAAGGCAGTCCAGTGACCAGTTCGACTTGGGATGCATCTCAAGGAGAGGCTCCAAGGATTGATACTATTACTGATGATATAGTGTGCTTACAGACAGCAAACTTGCATGGCTGTCCTCTGAGAGGACCAACAAGCAGCTTACTGAGACAGATGCAGATACTTACACCCAACAAATGGTTTGAAGTTGGGGATCCCTGTGGTTGAATTAGGGAAAGGATGGAAGAAGCTGAGGTGTTATGAAAAAAGAACCCATAGGAAGACCAACAGTCTCAACTAATCCAGATCGCTGAGATCTTTCAGACACTGAGTCACCAACCAGGTAGCATACAAGAGCTGGTGAGAGGGTCTTTCATACATATACAGCTGAATAATGCTGGTCTGGCCTCAGTGGGAGAATATATGCCTTACTCTTGTGTGACTTGAGGACCCAGGGTGTGGAGAAGCCTGGAGGGTTGGGAGAGCATCCTGTTGGAGACAGTGGGGAAGAGGATTGGCATGAGGAACTGTGGGTGGGGGTGTGGGAGGGGTCAATGACAGTACTGTAAAAAAATAAAAGGAATAATAATAAACAGACTTGCATACCATACATTGTCTCTAAGGTTGTGCCTTTGTGTCACATGGGAAAGATATTTAAGTTTATGACTAGTAGAAAAGAGTCACATTCTTTCTTGATTTTTTCTTTTCTACTTGATGATGCTATTTTATTTCAATGAACAAAAAGGAACTGTGTCTTTTGGTGTCAGACACACTGTCCAGGAGAAGCAAGTCTTCACCCTAATTCATAAATTCTCATTATGTTAGCCATGCAATATCTCTAAACAAAGTATTTCCAGTCAACTCAAGGAGTTATAGTATCAGAACTATCACATATATCTACTCAAGGAATATATATATATATATGATGTTACTGGGCCCATAGGTAATGTGCCTACCATGCAAGCATGAAGATCTGTGTTCATATCTCTAGTTATAGTATTCATGTTCAAAATACAGTTATTGTGTTTTGTGTCATTAATTTTTGCGTGAGCAAGGCAGAAAGGCTTTGAGCTTTCAAATGCCTATACCATTTCCTGTTAGCTGTGTCTTCCTTATGCCTGTAGATCAAGATGTAAGCTCTTAGATATTGCTCCAGCACCATGCCTACCTGCCTACTGCCATGCTTTCTATCACCATGATGGTTATAAACTCTAACCATCTGAAACTGTATACCCTAAATTTTCTATAATTGCCTTGTTCATGGCATCTTAGCAATAGAAAAGTAACTAAGGACACCATACATGCACATACACGTACATATAAGATGTTCCTATGTGAATGCAGCATCTATTTAAGGTATGTTTCTGAATGTGAACAACCTAGGTTGGGATTTTGTACAGCAGTCCCTTTATCAGGGTAGGCCAGGTACCATTGAGTACCTCGTCTGGACCCAAGCTGCCAATGTGCACTGTTGTTTCATTTTGTTAATTTCATTTCGAAGGGAATTTTTGAAGGAGTAAAAGGAGATATGAACTCAAAATTTTATCTTCTGCCAAGTCTTTCCAAGATATTTATAATTTTCTTAATTTTAATTTGGAGAGTATAAAGGAACTTCATATCACATTGTGTTTAATTGTATTGTATCCCATTCTGATGTCATTAAATTTCCGTAGAAGTAAACTTTGAGCTGCATGTTTTTCTCTATAGATAGATGCTCATGAAGCTTATATGACTAATGATATCTTTTGAAGATATTGATTTCTAATAATGTTCAAAGTACTTAATGCTCTGTAAACAATTTTATTCAAAATAGTCTGTTGTTCATTATTGTTTCTCAGTTTTCACATTGCAAATTTATTTGTTTGTATGTACTGTGTTCTATAAACCGCTCTTATTGCTTGTGATATATCAAAAAGGCAAAGCATTTAAGAGAATTCTGGAATTATAAATCTAGAGTATTTTCTTAATAAAGTGTGAAGCCCTGGGAAGAATATCTGATAGAGCGGATTTGGGGGCCCAGGCCTCACCTTGTCTTCATGCTAAGATGATAAGTACAAGAAAGTATTTTCATAGAAAGTACTAGATGTACCAAAAAATACAATAAAATAAATAAATAAATAAATAAATAAATAAATAAATAAATAAATAAGCACTTTCCATGAAAGTACATTCTAGTACTTACCATCCTGTGAGTTTAGCAATATCAGGAGTATAGAAAAATCAGCATTGTTGATAGCAAATATCTACAGAGCCTGGTTTTTACCAAAGGAATATGTGAGTATGTATACATTGAGTATGTCTAAATTTTAGAAAAATGGATAGACAAGCCAACGTTGGGCAATCTTTTGGCTCATTTTATATAGTTTGTCTGTGTTATTCAAAATTTTGGTATTTTTATTCTTATAACTGCATCATATTTTGTAAACACTACCTCTAACATTATCTGATTGGTTTAATAAAGAGTCGATGACTTATAGCAAGGCAGAAATGATAGGCAGGATGTCTTCATAAAGACAGAAACTATGAGAACGTATCAGGCATGGGGAATTTAGCAGCTAGACTTGGAGGAAGAAACAGGTGCTGTTATAGAGGAGAGGTAATGGGCCACATTGCTGAATACAAGGTTAGTATGAGCTGGATAATTTTAAGTTATGCAAGCTAGTTGTGAAGAACCAGATAATATCAAGCTTTCAAGATTAAGAAAATGTCTCCTGTCATTACTTGAGTAACGGCAGTGGATCAAGACAGTTCGGCAATTATCTAACACTCTAACAACATCTTCAATATTTATAAAACATTTAAAGGGAATTTAGCAAAATGCAGTAGCCACTGAGGACCATCTTATCATCTGTATATAGCCTTGAATCTTATATAAACTTGTACAAAGAAAAAATCTGATGAATACAGAGAATAAAAAGCTTTCAGTCCCGAAGATAAGATTGTGGAGGTCATCATCTATGACCTTAAGATAGCAAAGGCAGGTACTGTGGGTAAAATCAGGACAGTGACATGGGCTAACTGACATGGACAGTAATGGGAATACTTTGATACCAAGACAATAGAGTTGTCATTGCTTCTTGTGAGCTCTTAGTTCTAATGATTTGGAGAGGAGACATAATTCTAAATCAAAAGGACTATAAGATAAGTGTTGGCTTAGGAACTACACATTTTTGTAATCTGTCAAAATATGTAAAATGTTTTAATTTCAAATTATGAAAACTTAGGATAACACAGTGGAAAGTTACATTGGAAGGAAACATATCCAGCCCAGGAAGCCTGTTTCCAGAATCTTTCATGTTATGAAGGGATTACTCTTCCTGAAGAATGGTTAGTAGTTTTATAAGTGTTATAATTCAAATGTGGGAGATAACTTTACTTGTGGCTTAAGTCATTTATATTATTCAATGAATTTATATTATTCATTGTATAGGGAACATTTATATTATTCAATGTATATATTCAGTGGTGTATCATTTCCCAAGAACCTACAGAAGTATGTCCTCATTACTAAAAGAACATTGCTAGATTTAGACTTAGGTGCAATGATAGGATGACAACAATGTTGGCTTGGCTAAATATCCATTCTCAACAAGAATCTGCAGTTAGTTCCCAGTGAGAATGGAAAAATAGAAATTGAAGTCATGAATTGTGGTTTAAAGTTTTAATTAGCATACCAGTGTGTGGAAAAAACCTACAATATGTGTATGTTCAGAGATTTTCCTGACAATAGCAGATAATCTTTATTCTCCACAGTTATCCAGACCATTACAGAACCACACAGTAACAGCTGTAAAATTTGGGAATTGTAGGGTATATTGTACAATCTCTTAGATTCCTTTC
This sequence comes from Uromys caudimaculatus, assembly GCA_028551405.1. Lineage (NCBI taxonomy): Eukaryota > Metazoa > Chordata > Mammalia > Rodentia > Muridae > Uromys > Uromys caudimaculatus. Next base: position 79,884,114 of record CM052711.1, on the reverse strand, counting down.
AGAAGTTATTTGTTTTATGTTGAAATATCAACATATCAAATTTTAATTGTATGTGTGTGTGTGTGTGTGTGTGTGTGTGTGTGTGTGTGCGTGCGCATGCACAGAAACATAAATGAGATTGCCAGTCAGTGTGTATGAGGGTGTCCTTATAGATCAAAGAAGGGGATGGAGTTCCCTAGAGCTGGAATCATAGGGTTTTTTTGAGTCACTAGTATAAGTGCTGGGAATTGAACTAGGATCCTCTGCAAGAGCAGCAGTCATTTGCAAATGCTGCTCAATCATTCCTATCCCTTCTTTTGGCTTAAAACAATTTATGTAGTATTTGCATTTGGATATTTTTATAAGAGGTAGTATCCAGTATATATTTTAAAATATATTTATTTTTGTTTTTACTCACTTTTTACATTGGGCAACAAATATCTACAATTTATCAAGATCAACACCCAATTCTCCGAGTCACCGGTAATAAGCAGGTATCAATTTATTCAAGTTTGACACTATTTCACTCCTGTTATCTTCAAATTACAAAGGTTAAGGGTGCAAACTCCTGAGACTACTTGCTCTTTGGGCAGAGGCATGTAATAAGAGAAATCTCCCAGTTATTCCCAGGTTTTATTCTCAAGGCCCAACATAGATTTGGAAGTGTTCTGGCCATCAGTGAGTGATTGTTCTAAAACAATCATACTGTTTGCTCATTTTTATTTTTATGTTTCAAATAGTCCTATATATCAAAATTTTCTCTTTAAAGCTGTGTCTTACCATCAAAATAATCTATAACAGAAATATTTTTTTGCCGAATCTTAGCAAAAACAGAGAACAATACTCGTGGACTGTCAAGCTTCTTACTAGCTAACACTCTGGAGGCTATATTTGTTTGCATTCTTGTTTTGTTTTGTTTTGTTTGAGTAAAACCATCTATGACCCTAGATTACTGTTTTCACAGAATTAAAATATTGTACTGGTTAGCTTTTCTAAGCTGTACAGCATGCAAGTTTTAAGAATTGAATTGTGATTTTTTTCTGTTGTGTGTTTTTGTTTTTTTTTTTGTTTTGTTTTTTTTTTTTAAGAATAAACCAAAAAGCTTCTCCTGCCTTAAGCTTTCAGTCATCTTGAGCTATAATAGAGTCAGGAATCTAGTCTCTGGGAAGCTAAAGTCCTCCCTTTATGGTCGGGTTATTGACTTGAGTTAGCTTGTTTAACACTTTTCAATTTCTACATGGGGGTGACTACTAATAACCTCAGAATCCCATGATTGTCCAAGGAAATAGGAATGAAATACAGTCTGTTAAGGAGTCTATCTCACTTCTGACCAAAG
>CM052711.1:79835652-79882699 GCA_028551405.1 Uromys caudimaculatus | reverse complement strand
CACACACACACACACACACACACACATATATAGTTAAAATATGTTTCCTAAAATAAAATTGAAAATCTCCCTGATATATCATAAACTGCAAATGTTAATTCATATGCCTTCCACGGGCATCTCTTTTATGAAAGAGATTGGGAAAAGAGATCTGAGAATGTCGAATGTTGGTGAGCATGCTAACTGAAGTCAATGAAGGATCAGATTTTAAGTTTCCTTTAGAGCAGCCTTAATTATTCAACAGATACAGAAGGAGGAGCTTGAGGTAAATGCATCATTTAAACAAATTACCTGGGAAATCCACGGAGGCTCCACTGCTCGCTCCAGGCCTGTGATTAAGACTTGACTGAATAAGCAGTAGTGTTTTTAATTGAGGTATAAGAGGAGAAAGATGAAATTCAAGGAAAATAAACATTACCAGTTTCCTTTGGAATGAAAGACTACTCACTTCTGAGAACAGAGTGGGCCTTCAAAAAATGCTTACAATGGGGAAATTTCCACATTTCCTTTTAACTGCATAAGTAGTATCAATGTGCTATTTATTCTAAAATGAGCTCATAATTTGCTGCATGGCTACACTTTATGAAATACTTGTGTTCTACTACATCACAGAATAAAACTGTGAATGCACTTCTGCTAATTCATGTATAATTGAAGTTGGTATAAAGCCTCTGGAATATTCACATTGTGATTTCTTTGTTCATGGTGTTATTGTAGTTAAAAGCTTACAACTACAAAGAAGGGTAAATACATTGGACTCTTTACTTTTATGAGCTGTATAAATGCAAAATGAAGTTGGCTCCTAACATTTCTGATTGTGTAAACATATCACTAAGTATGGACCATAAAATATCTTGCTTACTTTTTATATAAATCCAACACAGACAAAAGAATATTGCAAATTTGCAATTGTTTTCTGTAGGAGGGAATATAAGTGTAAGTTTTACTGAAAAATAGAGACCCACATTTTGGTAAGAGTGGGGGGAACAATTTGTCTTCAGTAATTTAAGACAGTTTGAAAGTAATCCTGTCTTTAAAATCTTATCAAAACACTCAAATTTAGGACTGGAGAGGTAGCTTAGCTGAAAAAGTACTTGCTATGCAAATGGCAGCTCCTAAATTGGATCTCAGGAACCCTCTTAAATATCTGAATATATGGGTTCCTACTAATAATTCCAGCAATGAGAAGAGAAGTGGAAACAGAAGATTCCAGCAAGCTCACTTGAAGGCTAGTTTACCCTGTTTACTGAAACTCCAGGCCCATTAGCGAACCTGTCTCAAAGGTAGCAGGCACTTAAGAAAGATAATCAAAGCTGTCCTCTGGCCTCCATGTGTAAACTCACACGTATGTAAGCACCCCTTGTACTGATACTGGTCTCTTCCTACCATGCCTCCCACCTGCCATGATGGACATTTATCCCTTTGAAACTATAAATGAAAATAAATTATTTCTTTTATAAGACCTATCTTTCTCACTGTGTTTTATCACAGAAGAGGAAAGTAACTAAGAGTTTGGTACAGCAATTGAGTTTTTCTCTGAAGAATCTGTTCATATTGTTTTCAGTAGCATATGGAAGAATTTGGAACTTTGGGCAAGAACAGTGGTTGAATGTTGTAAGAGGTTAATGGGATGATCTAATAGAAGCAATAGAGACTAAGAGGAATGAACTGATCTGAGTAATAATTTACACAGGTCCCCTGTGATGACTAAATCAACTTATTGTGGAACTAGGTATCTCTTAAGGGCATTTATGCTAGAATACCTGGCAGATATTAATATCCTGCAGATGAGGTTAGAATAGAATAATGGGCTGTGAGGTATAAACATAAGACTTTGCTTCTATAAAATCTGCTTATCACTGTGGGAAAAGGAAACAATGGTCTATTTTATTAATATTTGATAGGAAAGTAAGAAACAAAAAAAAAGAAATATAGATAAAAACAGATTTATGGTATTTCTACTTCACAATTTCAAGGATAAAATGTGTTTAGTTTATCAATTCTGCAAAAGAATGAAGACTTGCTGTAGTAACTAGAATATGAATTGTAGTGGATTAACTTAATGCTGCTTGTATTTTAATACTAATTTGGGTGACACCAAAACTATTTGCCCCAGGATTCACATAAGACACTGAGGGACCCTGCCCCCAGTTAATTCTGATTGGTAAATAAAGATGAGATGCTAGCAGCCAATAACTAGTGAAAAGGGACATACACAGGATGTAGGTTTCCCAGGCTTGAGACTATAAAAGAGAGAGAGAGAAAGAGAGAGGGGGGAGGGAGAGAAAGGGAAAGAAATATAAGAAATACGAGAATATAATGAAATATAAGAAGAACATGCAGAATGGAGGAGAGCTGTGTTGGGCTAAGGGCCAAGAGAAGGTGGCTCAGAGGACTGCCCAATTGGGTTAGGGTCAGCCAAGATGGAAAATAGTAAATAGTAAGTAATGAAGTAGATTCTAAAAGCATGGAGGGTAGGCAGTTGCCTAGCTATTGTGCTGCCTAAGGCGTATTTAAAAATTATAAGGCCGTGTGTGTGTGTGTGTGTGTGTGTGTGTGAGAGAGAGAGAGAGAGAGAGAGAGATAGAGAGAGAGAGAGAGCAAGAGAGAGAGAGAGAGAGAGAGAGAGAGAGAGAGAGAGAGAGAGAGAGAGAGAGAGATTCATCCTGGAACATAAATACTCAAAAGTGGGAATAAATCCCATATCAGTATTATTTAATTTTTTTTTTTACTACATGAATGGCCCCCATAGACTCCTGTATTTGAATTCTTAGTCATCAGAGAGTGGCACAACTCATACAAATTAATACAATTAAGGATCATGGTCTTGATGGAGGAAGTATGTCACTTGTGGTGGGGTTTGATGGTTCAGAAACCTATGCCAAGCCTAGAGTTGCATATTCTTTCTGCTGCCTGTGAATAAGGATGTAATCCTCAGCTACCTCTCTACAACCATTCTTGGCTACCTGCTGTCAGGTTCCCTACCACAGTAACAATGGGATCACCTCTGAAAGAGTAAGCAAGCTCCCAAGTACTTTTTTTTTTTTTGACAGTTGCTTTGGTCATGGTATCTCTCACAGTAATAGAACACTGATTAAAACACTAACCAGTCCAGATGATGCTGACACTGCTGCTGCTGATGATGATGATGATGATGATGATTATGCAATATTTTTGATTTTATAACTCAGGAAACAATTTCTAAAAGTGTGGTGCTCTGACATGCTGAACAACTCGAAATGAATAAAGTAGTTCTGGAATCAAGATATCTAACCTTCTACATATCTCAACCCCATCACTGTTCTTTCTCCCCAAAGGGTAAGGTGTCTCTCAAGTTTCTCTGCTAGCTTCAGGGAAGATTAATTCTCAGGAAAAATTGAAATGTGTGCTTCACCAGAGTGCAGAAGACATTTGCCTATTATCTGTTTTGTCTCTCCTAAAATAAAGCAGTTGTCCCCATGTCTCCCAAAGCACTCTTACTAGTGTATTGTTTGCAGAGGTTTTTTTCTTAAAATTTCTTTCAAATTTATGTGTCATAGATCTGACAGACTTGTCTCCTACAACATAGTGAACTAACGTCCATCCTAGCAAGGTAGGTTTCTTGGCTCATTAACACTCTATGACTTGATCTAAGATGATGCTAAATTGTATAAACCATGTCAAATTGTGGCTGTCTTATCAGGAAAGAAGCTATTTTAAAAAGAGAGCTCTCCTTTGAGCTCTCAGACTACTGAGACAATGGACTCCAAGAAGTTAGAGTTTCCTCAGGAATTTTATGCATGAAGAAGGAAAAATTGAGTCTCTAATAGTGTAGCAAGAGGGAGGAACATGTCTAATGTAGAGCTCTGACTGGTCTTTCAGAGGTCCAGAGGTCAATTCCCAGCCACCACTTGGTGGCCCACAACCATCTATAAAAGGGATTTGATGCTCTCTTCTGGTGTGTCTGAAGAGAGCCACAGTATAATTACATAAATAAATAAATAAATAAATAAATAAATAAATAAATAAATAAATAAGTAAATAAATAAATAAATAAGTAAATAAATAAATAAATAAATCTTTAAAACAAAAAAGAAAAAGAAAAAAAAGAAAGATTTTCAACTTCTCAGAACACGTTGCTGTAGAGATGCAGCTGAGACTGGTTATGAGAAAAGCCAGGTATCTCTACAGGCAGCGTGCCGATGCATTGCCCTTGCCCTCTATTGAAACACCAGCCTCACTTTGCCCTTGATGTTCGCCTTGGAGGTTAACTGGACTTGTTTATTCCCCTTCCCAATGCGAGTACTCTGTTCTCTCCCTCAGTGACAGTATTCTTTTTCTTGTTTTTTCTTTTCCCACAAAAGAAAAGAATTCAGATTAGATACTGTGATAATTCAAACAGAGTTTGGTTGGAATAGACAAGGATGAATGAACACCTACACAGACAAAGAGAGGTTCAAACAAAGCACCTGAAGCCTCAACCATGGCATGCTTATATTTTACTCTCCAACAATCCCTGCTCTTTTTGCCTTCAAGATGAGACATTCTAGAAAAGGGTCCTTTATATTTTAAAGCCTATTTTACCCATAATTCTTTCTGTTATAAACAGATATGTAAGACTCAAGAATATGTGTACGCTTTTAGTGCCTATAACGTTGAAAGGTTTTATAGGGAAAAATGTGCAGGCTTCCCAAACAAGGACCATAAAGTTGCTTCGAGCAAACACAGTTAGAGACCCTTAGCATCTATTGCTCCTCACATCCTATTTTGTAGACCTTCAGCACTTTGTGGTCCAGTTGATGTGACTGCCATCTATTTTTCTTTACATCCTGTTTTGGGGATTTGTTCCTCATTTTCTTCTGGAGGTGAACTGTCTGGCACATTGAAAAGATTTCTTTTGTTTGATTTTCACTATGATTTTGAAATTAGTCTATTGAGGATGGATCATCGAGCCTGGCTTGATAGTACTGCTAGAGAAGAGGCTCTGACCCTCACTACTCTAACAACAGAATTTTGCTTTGTTCCTATTTCAAACTGCAAGGTAGCCATTAATGTTTCTCCCTATGCATCTCAGCATAATAGGCTCTTTCAGTTTCATCATTGATTTCTTTCATTGGTCTCCTTTGGGGCAATGTGGTTGGCTCTAATCTATTGTTTCCTGCAGTCAGGACTCTGGCCTAAAACTTAAGGAACAAAAGTATTTATCTCTCTAATTTCTGACAGCCCCAACTTCACAGTCACATAATAAAGGTACAGAAGTTCATAAGTCTCATTGTATCTGTGAGAACTCATTTTCCTATGACAAATCCGTGCTTGTAATAATCCTGTATGTTTTCTTTTTCTTTTTTGCTAATCTCTATGCCATCTAGGGATGAAGTAACAGGTTAATTTTCTCTGGTAGTTAAAAGAAATTAAAAGACAAGAGTGAATTATTTCAGGAAATCATGAGAAGTACTAGCAGAGCCATCATGTGTGTGTGTGTGTGTATGTGTGTGTGTGTGTGTGTGTGTGTGTGTGTGTGTGTGTGTGTGTGTGTATACCTGAGAAGCAAGTGTCTCTTCCTTGGGCCATTAGTTTCATTAACACAAGAAATTAAAAGTGGACATATGGAAATTTTAGGGAAAAGAATGGGCTCAAGCAGAAGTGTCAAGATCACTTGGGCTGCAGACAGGTAACCTTGAAGTTGCCTGGAGAAGGAGAATGGAAAAGAGAGCATGGAAAGCAACGTCAGACAGTGCCAGTGCACGGAGGGAAGCCTTAGATGGAGAAAGAAACCTCAAAGCATCAGTGTGTCAATCAGGTTTTCTATCCAAGCAGAACTGATTCACTTATATATGGAATTTACTACATCATTTTATAAGATGCAAGCTAACTCATGCTTGAAAAGCCAAGAATCCTGTAGTTGCTCAGTTCATAATGCTGGATGACTCAACTCTCCTGGTCTGCACCGTAGTTCTGGAGAACTACTGACTTTCTCTATGATGGAAATCCAAAGAAGCTAGTTCTGATATCAGTGGAGGATGCTGCAGTAATAGGAAAGATAAGTAGTAGTATGGACAAGTGAGCCAAAAGAAAAGCTTCCTTTTTCCATTTCCTTTTATCTGGACTCCCACTAGATTGTAGGGCCTAGATTAGGGTATATTTTCCTGCTTCAAATATGCTAATTAGAGAAAACCCTTCACTGGTGTACCCAACAGCTTGGGTATGTAACTCAATATGCTGGAAAGTTGACAACAAAAATTAGCTATCACATTTAGTCAGGTAGCCTCTGCCTAGCATCTAAAAGGAAAAAGACAGAAGAAAAGAAATAGTTATGTGTGATGGCTTGAGCAAGATTGGCTTCTATAAGCTCATATAATTAAGTGTTTAGGAATGATATCCCCTAGTGATATTAGGATATGGGGCCTTGTTGGAGAAAGTGTGTCACTGGTGATGGGTTTTGATGTTTCAGAAGCTTGAGCCAGAAAAAAAAAAAAAAAAATGGCGCCCTCTTTCTTCCTCTTTTGTGCTGATCCAGATGTTGAAATCTTGGCTCTTCTCCAGCATCATGGCTGCCTTCCAGGTGCCATTCAGGCTGTCATGCATATCATCATGATGATAGTAGACTATGCCTCTGAATCTGCAAGCAAGCTGCAACTATTTTTTTTTTTCCTTTCAAAGTGTCACTGCTGTTAGTTGGTGTCTCTTCCCAACAATAAAACCCTAACTAAGACATACCTTTTTCTACATGAGGCCCACAAAGGTGGACAGATGCAGCTGCATCTCATGGCACATTGCATGGACTGCAATACAGGCTGGGACTTTGGGAAGGAAAATATAAGGTGTTAAGTTAAGCCTGCCCATGAGGGTTGGTCCTTGCCTTTTATATTAACCCTTAAGAAAGGAAGCAAGGACAGATAGAAGTAGATTCCATTCTTTAGCATTGTTACTATCAGTTTATTTCAACGAACTTAATTATCATATCTTTCCAGGATGAAACATTCTTTCATCCTGATAGTGACAAGATACCACCACATTGGACTGGGAATAATAAATAAAATATATATATCCAACTTTGTAAAAGCTCACAGCCTAGATAAGGGAAAATAATGACAGGTTTCGCATGGAAGACAGATAAGAATGTTCTTCATGTGGCCCTTGCCCACAGATTTTCATTGTTGGATATCTAGTAACTTAAATTCACCCATTTTTCCTTGGCACTGAGGGGAAGACACCCCTACACTTCTTCTATAGGTATAAATTTATTATAAAGAGGGGTGGCTGACTCTATTTCCATAGTTGCTCTTATATCTGCCTTCCCAAACAAATCAGCAGAAAATATACCTTGTGATGAAGATTCATGTTTGAAGCTGGCATCTCATGTTCACCCAGAGTTAATTTTAATGCTGTAACTCTGTAGGACCGGGAAAGGCAGCCTGGTTTCTGGTTGAGCTAAGGTTTGAAGCCCTGGTGATCCAGCAGGAGATAACCCTGCAAGTGGCGGTAGGCATTTTGCCATGCTCCTGGGCCCCAGGTTCCTGACAGCAGCTCTCCATAGGTCTGTGGCCATCAGTCTCATAAGGTCAATGCCCCAAGCCCTGTAGATTCAAGAGAGATTTCCATTTTAGTGAGGTATCTAAAGGCCTGGCAGATTAGCCAATAAACTCCCCTTCCCAGACACTCCTCGCTACAAAGGGTATTTAACCTCAGGCCCACCCTGAGAAAGTGGGGTACGGTTTTACTCATCTCCACTATCTGTCATGACAATAAATGCCTAAAACACATGGACTGCCTCTTTTCATCAATTCCACTGTGGGGAGCAGTGGAACAGGCCTTCATCTAAAGAGTGAGCTGCAAAAGGCCTGTCAGGGCTCCCAGCCTTGGCCTCCACTGAGAAAAGTCAGCTGCCTGCCTGCCAACAAGCCAAGGACTCAGTCCCTGGCAGGACTCAGCCGGAGCACTCTCTCCACCTTTCCTCCTTGGTCCCAGGCTAAATCCAGTCTGCGGGCCCCCACTCCATTCTCAGCTCTTCCACAGCATCCAGCAGTGCCTGGGGTGCCCAACAGTCTGAGAACCACATGTTCCCGGCCTCTGTGCAGGTCCAGGAATGCCCAGCCAGATCCAGCTGTCCCCAGGACCTCAGGCCCAGAACATTGTTCTGCAGCTTCATCTGCCCTACACCAGCATGGGGTAAGCGTGATCAAACTTTCCAGATCCTGCCTCCTCAAGAGAACCTAGCCCTGTGGCAGAGTGGTTCAGGACACCCCATATACCCAACACAGCCCAACTAGATAGATCTCACATTATCCATAATTCTACTACTAAAATTCAGTAAATTTGAGAAGGTATTTCCCATCACTCATGATAACCTGAATTACATGTTTATACCCAACATGATAGAAGAATGGATCCAACTCCCACAATTCCCACATTTTTTCCTCTAATCTCTCTATATAGGACACACACACATACACACACACACACACACACACACACACACACACACACACCCCAACACACATGCACCAGAGAGGAGTAGGGGGAGGGAGATAGGATGTTAAAAAGATATTTTTGCAAACAAGTTTCTATAGGCATTTGCAGAAGAGTTACTTTTGCCATATGCCTGTGGTTTTAAAGGTGAATGCACAGAGGACGGGTTGGAAAGGTTGTTGGAGCAAAGCAATATATCAGAAACTAAGGCAGAACAAATCATCAAAGCTGTTAACACTTAAATTCTTATTTCAATTCGAATGATTTCTGCCAGGCTTGAAAGCAGTTGACATATTTTTCTCCTATTATATTTGTGTTTTCATGCTGCCTTTGCTCTTTCAGGCAGAGGAGACAGAGCTGCAAATGTGAATAGGAAATCTGACCTTTTCCAGTATTTTGAAAGAGTAAAACACAGAACAGGAAGTGAAGCGTGCTGAGAATGTTTTGAGGAGTGTGTTCTTGGTCAGAGTCACAGAAGTGACCCTTCCTCATAATTTGGGGAAACAAGCAATGCCTTTTGTCATCATTCTGTGGTATTGCTTCACTGTTTATTCCGTCCAGTCAAGGATACTGTTCCTTTGATTTTGGATCTATTTCCCCTAACAACTGCTCCTTCACATTAAGGTTACATACAGTAATTGTTATTCTGATAAAATACCTGAAAAAAGTAATGTAGAGAAGAAAGGATCATCTTAGTTCACAGATCAGAGATGCTTCCTCATCATAGAGGGGGAGACATTGTGGCAAGTGATTGAGGAAGCTGTTTGCATTGCATCCACAGTCAGGAACCAGAGAAGTGAGTGCTGTGCTTGGTTCATTGTCTTTTTTATTCAGTCTGAGACCGCATCACATAGAAAGGTGCTGCTCAGACTTATAGTAGGTCTTCCCAATTCAACTTAATCTACATAATCTCTCACAAGTATGCCTGGACTCTAGCTTAATTTAGATATTTTACAATGGACTAGCCTAGAGTTTTGGCTCCTGGGATGTTCTAGTTGCCGTAAGTTGCCAATCTCAACCATCTTGATGGTCTATTGCTCTGCTTTTGAAGTTTCTTATGGGAGTTTTGCAGTCTCTAGTGAAGAGACCTCTGATCTTAGGAGACATCTGCAGAGAAAACTGACATCTTCAGATATTATAGGCAGAAGATTAATGTTTGGAACTAATGAGTGGGGTCTCAGGAGAGAACCCTGGAGTGTACAGTTTGGAGCTTATTGAATGGGTCTCAGTATCCTGCTTTTAGAAGGTGATTATTGGTTTGGTGGAATTGATCACAATCCAGCTCACAGGATGAATGTTATGTAGAAAAGACGATGCTGAAGATGGATACCTCTGCGGAGATATTGTAGAAACTACAACAGAAGCTGCTTTGAAACTGTCCTTTCCTATTTCTTATCTTAGTCTGGAATTATTCCTCTCAGTCTTGATTTACTCCAGTTTGCTCCCCAGAACTGATTCCTCTCTAGTCCTTCCAAGTTTATCAGATTCCAGAAGTGGGAAGTCCCGCAGGCTTAGATTTATTATAGATATTAAAGCCAAACTCAGGTGGGAACAAGCAGCTCAAAATGGAATTGGAAAACTCTTTGGGTAAGAAAGATGGTTTAGTGCTTAAGAACAGACACTGGTCTTGAAGAGAACTAGAGTTTTGTTTCTAGCACCCATATTTGGAAGCTCACAATAGCGTGAAACTCTAGTTTCAGGGACTCTCTCACCCACTTCTGGCCTGTGCTAGCACTTCACTCACAACACACACATAGAAACTCAAACACACACACACACACACACACACACACACACACTCACAAAGAGAGAGAGAGGGAGAAGACAGAGAGACAGAGAGGAGGAGGAGGAGGAGGGAGAAGAACAAAAGACAAAGAAGAGGAATACTCTGTGAAGCAATAAGAGCTTCAGTGACTTCTGGGCATCAGAATAGTATATTGGGGAGATACACACACACACACACACACACACACACACACACACACACACACACACACTCACTCACAAAGGGAGAGAGAGGGAGAAGACAGAGAGACAGAGGAGGAGGAGGAGGGAGAAGAACAAAAGAAGACAAAGAAGAGGAATACTCTGTGAAGCAATAAGAGCTTCAGTGACTTCTGGGCATCAGGATAGTATATTGGGGAGATACACACACACACACACACACACACACACACACACACACACACACACATTGTTTTTAAAGCAAGTATAAAAATATTTTCATAATGTGGCAGTCAAAAATGTAGGTTAAATATACACCACTGTAAATGTACACTGAATCCTGTCTGTACATACTTCACATACAAAGTCTTTTCAAAACAATGAGCTTAGCAACTGAAGATTCTACCTACATCAGCATGTACATATATTTTACTTCAAACAATGGAGAAAAGTGTTTCTTCTTGACAGTCCTATGTGGTGCTCTGTTTTTCTTTAAAGACATCTTGAAATATAACTGGGGGATTCAGGCAATTAATGTATCTCTTCATGATTGATTTGGAGTGAATATATTCTATAAATGAACTTTCGAAGTAAGCCCCCCATTTACCATCATATGCCTACAATGCATATAATTAAAATCAGATGAAAAAAGTTGTAAATAATCCAAGCCTCTCAATCAAAATGAAGAACCTCAAATTTTGCGTCCCATCCAATCAAGGCCTTCACTTGAACCCAATAAAAAGAGACCCTAAACAATAACCAGAACACTTGAGTGCCATGAGTCATATAGTTTGCAGTTACTCTTGCTAGAATATCTGATTCATACTGTCATGTTGCTTTTGAACTTAGTTTCATTGCTACTCTGAAATCTGTTTGCTTTTAATCTAATTCCTTGAATAAGACACAAAATACCTGAAAATACGTAGTCCATTTGATGGATAAAGCCTTTTGACCTTCCAACCAATTTGAGATAAATACCAGGTATAAGCTCTGACAGTGCTGGTAAGTTCAAATTTCAAATGTTCCTCCCAGTATTATAATGATTTCTTTCCCCATGTACCCCTGTTCTAAATTGTAAAGCTATTGAAGACAGGGGCAATTACTCACTGCTTCCTAACTATTGATTCATTGTGACCAGCTACCTCACCCTCCTGCTGCTATGCCTTCATTTTCATGATGGACCCCAAACCATGAACCCAAATACATTTTTACTCCTTAAGTTTCTTTATATCAAGTATAAGTCATAATTACAAGAAAAGTAAATGATGGATCCAAGAAGTGAATATAAGAAGTGGTACTGCATGTTATTCAACTTGGATGCAGAAAACAAAATCTATCCCGGAGCCCAATTTTTAAATGATGTTGAACTCATGGCATGGGAAATACCTGCTTGCAAAGATACAGGATTTTCATATATTGAACCACCCCTGCATGCCTAGGATGAAGCCTACATGATCATGGTGGATGATAATTTTGAAGAGTCCTTGGATTTGGTTTGCAAGTATTATATTGAATATTCCCAAAAGCAAACACCAATCTGTGACACTATTAATGATACTCTGATATGTCTGCAGACAGGAGTTTAGCATGGCTGTTCTCTGAGAGGCTCCACCCAGAATATGACTCAGAAGGATGCAGGGACCCATAGCCAAACAGTGGATGGAGCTTGGGAACTCTTATGGAAGAGTTGGGGGAAAGATTTTGGGCCCTGAAAAGAAAGGAACTACACAAGAAGAACAACAGAGTCAACAGAACAGGAGAGACTGAACCATCAACCAAAGACAGTACATGGACTGGACCTAACCTCCTTCCCCTCAACCCCTGCACAAATGTAGCAGATGTACAGCTTGGTCTTCAGGAAATTCCTGAACAACTAGAACAAGGCCTATCCCAAAAACTGTTGCCTGTCTATGAGATATAGTCTTCAAGCAGGGCTGCCTTGTTTGGCCTCGGTGGGAGAAGATACACCTAGCCTCAGAGACACTTGATGTGCCAGGACTGGGTCATACCCAGGGGGGAGTCTAATCTTTCAGAGCACAAGGGGAGGTGGGGGAGGATTGCGGGAAGAGGTGATTAGGAGGAGGGTCAGTGAGTGGGATGTAAACTGAATAATGAAAACAAAAATGAAAAACAAAACAAAACGAAACAAACCAACATGGTATAGGAACTAAGACATGACATCACATCTCTCAGCAGAGAGTGTAACCAGCACTATAGACTTTATTCTCTACTGAATGTCCCTAGAAGACATTCATTCATTAACTATTTACAACATAGCTGAGTGATTATAAGGGTTTAAAACACTGAACTATTATTCTATAGTTGTATTAAATAAGTGTTAGATGCTTTAGTGGTTGCAAAAGTAAGTGCTGCTGAATAACTTTAACTCTTTTATTTATTTGCTTGTTTTTAATGTTTATTTTATTTAGTGTGTATATTTTGCTGGTGGTGTTTCTTCATGGGGGTCTGAGGACAACTTGCTGGAGTTGCACTGACCAGCCATATAAAGGGCATGGTAAAGTATTGAGTAGAGCCATGCCCTTTCTTCTCTTATTGAAATACCCATAGGGAGATTTATTTAGGATTTGGACTGGAGATTTGTGTTGACCTGCAGTGACAGGAAAAACACTCTTTAGAAAATTTTGGTGTTGAGATAGTTTTTTTTTGTTTGTTTTTTGTTTTTGTTGTTGTTTGCTTGTTTTTTTTTTTTGTTTTTTGTTTTTGTTGTTGTTGTTTGCTTGTTTTTTTTTTTTTTTTTTTTTTTTTTTTGATTTTTCGAGACAGGGTTTCTCTGTGTAGCCCTGGCGGTCATGGAACTCACCCTGTAGACCAGGCTGGCGTCGGACTCAGAAATCCACCTACCTCTGCTTCCCAAGTGCTGGGATTAAAGGCGTGTGCCACCACTGCCCGGTGGTGTTGAGATAGTTTTAACTCCGAACACCCACCCCAGGCATTTTGTGCCATCTGAATGACTTTGCACGTCAGATTTAGCAAATCTAGATATTTGAATATTTGGAGGACGTCTGCAAGTAGACACACATGAAGCTGTAAGTAGACAGTTCCTGTGAAAATGTATCTTGCCTTAGCTTCAATCAATTGGTGAAAAGAGTAATATTCGCTGTAAGTTTTGAGAAACACCATTTACAAAGGTTCATTTATTTACTCATACACTTGTTGTACAAACATCATATAAACTTCTGGCATGTCAGAAAAATCAAAGTTCAAAGTTTTACACATATTAAATTTATATGCCAAACAAACCTTCCATTTTAGCTTTACAGCATCTTTGTATTAAGCTGTTTTAAGATAGTGTTTTAAGCAGCCCAAGCTAGCCTTCAGATCCTGAGATTACTATGATGTGATACTGAAGATCAAATCTAGGGCATTGCACAGACTAGTAAAGCTTCCTACCAAAAGAACTATACTCTCTGATATGCTTATAAAAATGATAACGATATATGTTATAGGGGTGTGGGAGAAAGGGGTGCCTCAGTGGGCCCATGCTGAGGCAACCCTTCCGCCTGAGGGACCAGCCACACAAGAATGTATAGTATAGAATTAGAGTTTATTCAGGGCATGGGTAGGGGAACTAAGAGTGTAGTAGAGGCAGAGAAAAGCAGAGAGAGAGAGAGAGAGAGAGAGAGAGAGAGAGAGAGAGAGAGAGAGTAGAGAAGTAGAGGTCGGCCATGACCATGTGGAGAGGTGGGGAAGGGAATGGGGAGAAGTAA
The DNA here is from genome assembly GCA_028551405.1 of Uromys caudimaculatus. Classification (NCBI taxonomy): domain Eukaryota; kingdom Metazoa; phylum Chordata; class Mammalia; order Rodentia; family Muridae; genus Uromys; species Uromys caudimaculatus. The sequence goes on along the minus strand of CM052711.1, from coordinate 79,868,579 downwards.
GAGATAAGAGAAGCAAGAGAGAAGCAAGAGGGTCAAGAGATAATGGGCCAGGCCCACCTGGCTGTTGCCAGGCAACTGTGGGGAGGAGCATACCTGGCTATTGCCAGGTAACTGTGGGGTGAAGTTTAGACAGAATGCTAACACTTCCCCTTTTTGTTTAATTAAAAAAGAAAAATTAGAAAGTGGCAATGGCAAAGCAGGAAGAGGGTCATCATAATATCTGACTGCTTCATGCTGGCATTGGGGGGCGATGTGTCTCCGGGGAACCTAGAAGAATGGAGGTGGGGGATGTTTGTCCAGTCGTAGGAGAGTTGTCTGTTACTTGTTGTCCAGGGTCTGTGGAGTCATCTGAGGATAGGTCAGAAAGAACAGGTCCAGTATAAACATCTGTGTCTGACAAGAGACTGGAGCATCTGAAGGTTGCTTCTCTGCAGCTGTCCTGGGTGTAGTAAATACCTGGACTTGACAAGATGTTTAAACACATTATTATAGGTAGAGAAAAAAGGTTAAGTACATTTGGAAGAAAGAAAAGCTTTTCTTAAAATGTACATTTTAAACCCAGAGGAATCCACCCTTTGGAATACGTAGTAAGTGGGAACTTTGGGCAGATATACTTATCTGGATGGAGTCAGATCTGAGTAGATTTTCTGTAGTTTATAAGTTTATAAAAGAGATAACAGTATGAGTTAACAACATGAACAATCTTTAAGATGAACCTTTTGTGGAGCAGAAAGGACAAAATTAAAAAGTTGAAAAAGTTGAATTTCATAGTGGAATGTTTTATTAGTGTCAGGCAAATTTATAGGAATTCAGATAACATTGCAGCAGTGGCATAGCAAGAAGAGGAAATATGAAGCATTTAATTAATGGAAACCTAGATTTGATAAGGAGATAACAGATAACATCTCGGAAAGCTTAGGTGTCAATGTAGTCAGAAGTCTGAGAAATAAACAATGATCTAGAAATTATATTATTTAAAAAATGACAGACTTCAATAGTCAACAGTTCCCTGGTCTCTGTGGCAACTTTATGGCAATTTGGACACAGTCAGTGTGGCTTTCAAGCACAGAATACGCAGGGCTTTTTGTCTGTGGAATGGAAACACGTGACATGGGAAGTAAGCTTACCTTGTTTTAGCCAAGCCCCTTGACTCAAGGTATCCAGCTTTGTTCACTGCATTTTCAGTGATTGTCATATCACAGTCTAGGAAGTATCCTGTAGCTGTGTCCACATCTTCTGAGACCATCTACCATCCTGCACCAGCTGTTAAAAGACTTTGGGGATTCTGTCTGCCATAAACTTAAGAATTAACAAACTTCTGACAGGATTGAGCTCGATATATATTGGTTATAACTGAATAGAATTTAATAGCAGTAGCAAAGAGACATATGGCTAGGACCAGAATAAGAAAGCTGGGAGTAGTGGCATAGAAAGAGAGGGAGAGAGGGAGAAAGTTCCTTGAGTATGGTGGAAGGTGGAAACGTGTTCAAGGATCAGGGACTGGCAGGAGCATGAGCAGACTGAGGGAGCCGAGCACAGAGTGAGGGGAAGGGGAGGCCACAGAGTTCCTGGCAGGGGGCACGGATAGAAGGGGCTCACATGTGCAGGAGCTGCTTCTCAGGGGGCAGATAGGGGATGAGTTGGGCCAAAGCTGCATTTTCCATGGTTGTAAGCCTTGACAGGGGTAGCAGGTGGTCGCACATGCATGGGAAAGCAGGTCTAAGAGAGGAGGCCTCCAGCAGGATGCAAGGGACTGGGCCAGACCCACTTTTCTTAGCTGAGAATCGAGAGCAGAGCTAAGGAGCAGAGGGGGAAAGGCAGCAAGTAGAGTCCCCTGCAGGGGGCACGAAGAGACTTGCTTTTCTGGCCAACTAGTTGAACCACTGGTTGCAGTGAACTGTAAATGGGGGGTGGGGGGGTCTGCACTACAGGTCCTTAGCAAGAAAGTGCCAGTTTAGCAGGATGGAGAGAGATTTAGACCAAGATAGCCTATTAAATAGGGACAAAGGCAGTGAAAGACTGACCCATGGGTGAGACACATGGGGGGGGGGGCACAATGCTCAGAAGTGGTGCTCCTAAGAGAGCAGTTGTCCAGGCCTGGCCTGGAATTCACACTGGGGAGAAAGAAACTGTCTCAAAAGGAAAGGGGAATGTCTCATCCAAGGGAATAAGTCCTAAAACGAGGGTCAGTGAAAGACTGAATGTCTCCTATCCTCAAGGATAAAACAGGGTAGCTCTGAACTCAAGAATTTTCCACAGGGACCATGTGGACGGTGATTTACTTAGGGCGGCACAGGAGTAGCTCCGAGCTCAAGAATTCTCCCTGAGTCCATGTAGACGATTACTCTGACCAGTGGGGAATGGGGGGCTTACTGGTTCTTCTGAGCTAGCGAGCATGGATCTCTCATAGTGGCTGAGGTGGGATGCAAACCAGCAGAGTTTCTAATTTGAGTCACGTGGCACCAATGATGTGTTTAAAAAAATGTAAAGATATATATGTTCTATGAAAGTGTGGGGAGATGAGGGAGATAAGGCTGTCTTCCTACCCTGACAATAGGAAAACGTCAGGACCAAGTAAGTGGCCCCAGTGTTGAAGAGAAAGGAGATGGGCCGCTCACATACCATGGTATCTACATGGGACTCCTTGCTAGTGATAGGCGTGGTCAGGAAAGAAAGCTCAGGCCCCTTCAATCATCCATAGCCAAGCCTAGGAGGTTGACTGAAGGATTACCTGGGAATGACATCCCTCTGTTCTTCACAACATGAGGGCAGTCAACAGCCCAATGTCCTTCCTGATGCTACCTAGGACTGGTCCCCTTGGCTTGTTGGGGTTGGGGCAAGCCCTCACCCAGTAACCTTGTTGACCACATTTATAGCAGGGGGCTGGTGGACTCTGAGCCTCAGAAGACCAGGTGTCCGGGTTAGCAGCTGAGGCTGGTCAGACAGCCTTTGCCAGCATGTGGTACTTTTGTTTTTAGGCTTTCTCATCCCTCTCATGGTACACCTTGAAGGCCAGTGCCAAGACTTCTGCCTGTGGAGTTAGGAGCCCTTTCTCCAACCACCTCAGTTTAGCTTTTATGTCAGGGTAGCTCTGGGGAAAAAAGTAGGTCATCAGAAGTTCATACAGGATTGTATACACATTTAAATATATATGTACATATACATACATATATGCAGAATGTTTTCATTAAACATGTTGCTTAGAAGCAAGAGGTAAGAGATATATGAAGCAATTAAAAACAGTTTAAATTGCAAACAAGTTACTGAAGAGATATAAAATGGCACATAGGTTTTTAGAAAATACTGGAGAATGGCACTTATATTCAAAGCAGGGAAACAAACAAACAAAAAAACCAACAAAAATGAAACAAAACAAAACAATGCCTAAAGCCTGCAGAACATAACTAGTAAACACCACAAAGCTACAAGAGAGGGAACATTCTACCTGGAATGAAGGTATTCTGTAGAGACACCAGTGCCCTCCTTAAGACTGATCAGACAATGGAAACAGTGGGTTCCAAGAAGCTGAAATTTCCCCATCAATATGGTATTAGAAGAACAAAAACTTTGAGAGCTTGTGATACAGGAAGAGCTTGTCAAACAGGGAGCAACTGGAGCTGGGGAATGGCTGATTGATGGGAGAATACAGCTTTGTTATTCATATTGCTAGACCCTCTATTTAAACACAAATATACTAAAATTGAGAAGGTGACTTGGAGAGGGAAAGAACAATGGCCCAGTATTTATTTCTTTATAGTCTCCTCACAGTGAATAAATCTCCTATCTTTGGTTTCCACTTTTACTTATTTAATTCCCTATTTGGATATGTAGAGCTTGTTAAGGATGCCAGGGCTTTGTCGCTAACAACTCTGGTAACAATGACAAATTCTCAAGGGAACCTGGGTGTTGACAGTGAAAACTGTATCTCCATTGTTGGGCTTCAAAGCTATTGCCTTCAATTTTACAGGGAGGTGAGGCAGAAAAAATGCAACAGTTTGGTGCTAGCACCCCAAGGGACCCCTGTGACTGTTCTCTGATCAGGTGACAGATGTGCAGCCTACCCTCCTAGTAATTATTTAGTAACAATGGCTTGTGCTGCCCTGAACGTGACACCTTGATATTCAAAGTACTTTGCAAGGAACTTTGAAAGTTGTGTGAGGTTAGGATCCTACCTTTCTGAAGGCTTCTTTGAAAGGCTCATTATTCAGAGAAGACATTTAATAACACAGAGTTGAGTGTCAAGGTCAGAGTCTTTGAAAAGAGCCTGTCAGAAACACTCTCCTACTTCTCATGTTAATTTCACATATGCCATAAATCTTAAAAAGTTAAAAAGAGAGTGGAACTTGCAGCATATTAAATTAAGCAGGATATTTTGGGGAACACTTTTTGTTAGTTTATACTAGAAAAATGCCCAGGACCTTTAAGACCAATAATCACATAAACACAGAAGAAACCTAGAAATCAAGCTCAGACAAAAAATATTCTAAAGATAAAACTAACACTGTCCACATTTCTCAACAACAGAAACAAATAGATCACAGAGAAACCCATGAGCCAACCTGATCTGAGAAATCCCTCATTCAACAATCACTTTTTTGATGATTCAAGGGTGTATAAAGATGACAATTCATGCTAAGCAAGATAACACTCAAGCATGAGGACCTAGGTTTCCAAGCACTAACATCAAGCAAGCAAACAAACAAAACCAGTCTTTTGGATTCAAAACCTCCACTTCTCCCAGTAAGTGATACATTGTCTTCTCTGTCATTTGTCATCTATCCAACATAAAAATATTGCAAGATCATGCACGGCCAAATTGGAGATGCCAGCTCTTTATGTTTTCCAAGATTTTCCCTAAGTGTGCTTAAATAGCATCTTGGTTTTACTGTTTTGATACTGATTAATATCAGTGTATTTATTGGATATTTCTCATATCTTATGCTTTAAGAATTTTGCCTGATTTCAAATGCATAATTAATTGTTGCTATATATGTTAGAAAATTGATGCTTATAATTGGTCTTTTAGCCCCAGAAATGAGAAGACTTTGGAAATATATTTTAGGAAATGGAGTTAAAGGGATTTGTCTGAAATGTAAAAAATGAAATCTATGGAAAAGATAAGCAAGTAAAGAAAAGAGAAAACTAAGAGTTGAAACAGAATGTTTCTCCTCTGAAATCTTGTGAATGGTGTGCACATGCGTGTGTGTGTGTGCATGCGCGTGTGTCTGGGTATGTGTGCATGTGTGTGACTTTTGTTTTTGTTACTGTAATAAATTGTCCAGGCAAAAAACCCAATATATTAGAGAAAGGTTTTACTTTAACTTATAATTCCAAGTTACAGTCCATCACTATAGGGCAATCAGTATCATAGGAACTTAGACAGCTAGTCATGTCATGTCTAGAGTCAAGAGCAGAGAGAGATGAATACATCCTGCCTGTTCTTAGTTGTCTTTCTCTACTCATATATAACTCAGGGCACACCCTATGCAATCATACAGTCTACACATTGAGTGTGTCTTCTCAGCTTATTTAGCCCTATTAAGGAAGTCCCTCATAGCCATGTTCACTTTCCAGCCTGATCTAGTTAACCCCTTATTGAAATTTGTTTTCTAGATGATTTGAAATAATGTCAAGTTGACCAAACTAGATATCACAGAGGCTTATTTAAAAAAAATGACGTGCTAGGAATAGGCAGTGCACTAGAAGACGAAAAGTTAGAGTAGTCTTCTGACCTATTAAATTTGGTTGTGTCCTATACTTTTAAATGAGACTGGTGATTAGGCCATTAATATATTAATGTTGTTTCATCTAGTTGAGCTTCATTAAAAAAAAATTATCAAAAACCTCACACAGCAGAGAGCATAGCTCAATTGGTTGAACAGAAAGCTCTGAGTTTTGAGTGATTCCAAGTACATGGGAATTGGTCTTTGTGGTTCTCTTAGGGAAGACAGCAATTGAGCAGTAGAGGCATGTTAAGTTTGAGGGCAGACAACACTAAAGTCCTATATCATATTTTTTTAAAAGAATCAGTAGTATCAGCGATAAATTTCATATACACATAGGTCCTATATTTAGTAGTTTAGCATTACAACACAGGTCCTTTTTATTTCTGTTTATGCTGTTCAAATCATACAAATGTACTTAGGGATAAAATCCTGTATTTAAAGAAAAAATATTCAGAATGTGAAAATACTTTAATTGGTTGCCTACCTGCATACTTTGAACACTTCATTTGGTAAGAAAAAAAAAAGGTTTCATAAACACATACTTTTAAAGGCCATTGCTGGGAATGTTTCCAACTGGGCCTTAAAAACATATTTAATAAAAATGGAAGTAGTGTATAATATGCAGGAAGCTAACACTAAAGCTGTGGTTGAAATGAAGACATAATTGTATTATTAAAGGAATCAATAAATAAGAGCTGTCTTCCAATACAAATGTCCCAACTTACACTGAGCAAATAAGCTTAGATCTATTAAATAATCATCAAATATAGAACAAATACAGAAACTGGAATAAATAAGGTCACTTTCTGAGTAACAGTATCCAGTTTGTATGAAGATTATGTAGATCAAAATTCACTATAGAGAGAACACAGTCAATCAACTCACCAGGAATCACATCAATTTACTCAACAAATTGCATGCTTAAATCATTCCCCAAACATCTTCACTGTAAGTGTCAAAGGCAGTATATGAAATGTCTGGATGGGAAAGATCTAAAGACATTAAAACACTGAGAGTTGGAAGTTAAGCAACACAAATTAGGCAATATCTCTCTTAAGTAGCCAGGTAAGACATACCTAAACTTGAGGAATACATGACTTCAATCATGCCCAATTCTTTCAAATATAATTATATAAGTAAGAAATATTCTTCCAGACATTCTACATAGGTAGTAGATCTTGCAAGAGAAATAGACATGAAGATACAAGAAACAATAAGGCAATTTTGTTCATAAACTTAAAGAAAATCACAAATGTAAATGAAGCAAATTGTATTATCTTTTTAAATAACAATTTGTAATAAGCACCTGGAGAGATGATTCAGCAACTAAGAGTATTTTTTACACTTTCATAGTACCTGCATTGTGTTCCTAGTACCCAGGTCAGGTTGCTCACAACCATCTTACACCTTCATTTCCAGGGATTCTTACACTCACCATCTTCTGTTCTCCATATCTAGCAGCAGGCATGTGTGTATTCACTGTTTTAGTTTGGTTTCCGGTGACTGTGATAAAACATTCTAACCAAACCAAATTATGTAGGAAAGATTATATTTCAGTACATATTTCTAAGCAACTGTCCTTCACTGAGGGAACTTAGGTCAGGGACAGAAAGCAGTAACCTTGGTCAGAAACCATTGAGGAAGACTCCTTAGTGGCTTGGTCACTTGCTTCTGCTCAATTAACTTCCTTATATATTTCATTCACACTTGCCCAGGGATGGTGCTACCCACAGTGGCCCAAACCCCCCTACATTAGTCATCAATCTAGGCAACCTCGCATGGACATTGCCACAGCAAACTTTGGTCACCCAGTTACTTCTACTTTTATGTATTAAGGAATGGCTATTTGGCACTCAATCACCTTGTAGATGGCTCATTCATGGATAAGACTTTTTATTTCTTTTCCCAGTTGTCAGTAATCATTTATGACTATTCTTTTATGGTAGAGACCTTGCAACACTTCCCTTGTTCACAATTGGCATTTCAACTTGTGTCATCCTTGTGCACATCTTATTTAAGCAGCAATATTGTTAAAATTTCTTAGGTGCAGCCTCTCTGTCATTCCTCGAAAACACTCTCAGAAGAGTCTTGATCATCTGGCTCTTAGAGTCCCCCTGCTGTCTCTTCTGAATATTCCCTGAATGTCTTAGATATAGGTAGGTATCTTGCTGTAGCTGCACCAGTTGAGGTTGGACATACCATGGTCAGTTGTTCTCTGCATTTTGATCTGTTGTGGATTTCTGTAACATTCTCTGTGGTGAGTTAAATGAAAATGTTTCTCACATTTAAAAACTTAGGCCACAGTTAGTGGAACTGTTTGAGTGGCTTAAAATGTGTGACTTTGATGGATAAAGAAAATCACAAGGGAAAAGATTTGAAAATTTAAAGACTTGTTGTTTTGATTTTTTTCTCCTTCTTGTTTGTGATTTAAAATATGGTCTCTCAGCTTACTGCTCCAGTCACCATGTTTGTCTACCTTCCACATTTCTCTGTCATAATGGCTATGAGCTCTCATCCTCGTGGGAAAACAAATTCAAAAAACCCTTCCTTATATAAGCTGCTTTAGTCATAATGCTTTATCACAACAATAAAAAGTAACTTATACAGTTTTTATCCATTGTCAAATGAAGCTTTCTTTATTAAAAATGTGATCTACACTTATCTGTGGCATAAGTTTAAGCATTTAGAATGTAGTTGGAAATTATACTAGTCTATAAAAATGTCAGTAGTGAGTTCTCATCTAGGGTCCATTATCTCACCAAACATGTTTGCCAAGTGTACAGCAACAGGTACAAATATTCTCTTATCATGCAAGCCTTAAATCCAATTAGATGCCTGTTGAGTAGCCTCAATGTATAAGTCCCACTATTATATCATTGAGGGTAACTTGCCATGGTGATAATTGTAGTTCATAGTCCTTACCACTCACTATTTACTATTTTAATTAATAGTTATTATTAATTGCTTTCTATTTTGACAGTTTGCATAATACCTTTGGATACTATCGAAACTTTTCCTCATTATGAAGGCTTTCAGTTTAGTTCCACCTCTATTCCTCCAAATTCCAGTGAATAAAACATGATGTCTTCATCAAAAGAATCTCACCTTCAAGTCCTGTGAGGGACATAAGAGCAATGGCAGTAGCATATATTATTTCTGGAATCTCTTTGACTTTGCCTAAAGAACAACCCATGTATTGTTGAAAAAAAAATAAAATGATGCTTTCCTATGTCCTTTTCAAATATCATTCTGTTATTTATCCTTCCCCCTTCCTTCCCTGAATGTATTAGTCTCTATCCCATTCAAGTTGATTTTCTACTTTCATATACCACTTCCAGAGGATCTGTGTCCTAGTATCCCCTCTCTAGAGCCTATTCTCTACTCTCCTCCTAGTCTTTCTTTGTTTACCTAATTTTTAGATTTTCTTTTTCTTTTGTTTTGTTTGTTTGTTTTGTTTGTTTGTTTGTTTGTTTTTCTTCCAGTTACTCCAGGTTATGTATTTATGTCCAAAGGTTCAGAGCTAGATCTAAGATAAGGAGAACACATGACTTTAGCTCTCTGAGTCTGAGTTACTTCACTCAGTATAATATGCTCTAATCCTAGCAATGTATGGGCTTTTCTTTTTCTTTTTTGTTTTTGTTTGTTTGTTTGTTTGTTTGTTGTTTTTGTTTTTATGTTTTCTGAGACAGGGTTTCTCTGTGTAGCCCTGGCTGTCCTGGAACTCACTCTGTAGACCAGACTAGCCTCGAACTCAGAAATCCACCTGCCTCTGCCTCCCAAGTGCTGGGGTTAAAGGCATGCGCTACCACTGCCCGGCTTTCATCATTTCATTTTTTGACAGGTGAGTAGAACTCCACTGTGGATATGGACTACATTTTCATAATCAGTTGAAGAACATTTAGGTTGCTTCTAGTTCCTAGATATTTTGAGCAGAATGCTGATGAACTTGGGTAACCAGTGCTCTGATGTAAACTGAACCTCTGGGGTTATATTTACTAGTCTAATTGGTGTGAGAAACTCTCAATATATTTCATGTCTTTTAAGTTTTTTTAAACACTTCTCACATTCTGCGAAGGAAATTTAAGTAGACACTAAAAGCAGGGCACTCAGTAACTGCCACTCAGAGGGGGCTTAACTTATCAACATAGTCATTAGTCTTTATAATAAACTTGATTAGATCTAGATCTAAAAATCAACTAAGAGATACTCATATTTTCTGGTCTTTGAGGACTTCAGAGAAGGCTTACTTTAGGTGCGAAGACCTTCCACAAGAATTGGTAGAACCTTCTGGCAGCAGCACAGACACAAAAATGTCTAGGGCTGAGGCGGTGATACCTGTCTGCCTCCTTTCAATATTATTTACCTGCCTACCTTCAGTGCTCCTTGCCTTTCCATCCTCAGTACTCCCTGCCTGTTCACCTTAGCTCTTTGATGGTGACTATATCCATCTGTTGTTGCCACTGCTGTGCTTCATTCTCATAAAGGCCAGATTTTTAAGCCTTCTGAAGTGGACAGTTCTGGTTCTTGGATTTGAATTCATGACCAATACTTTACTGACTGAACCATAAAAAGAAAGTATTAAACAGTATTTCTGAATCTATCATTCATCTGGAAAGAGATAACCTCAATATAGGAATTGAAGCCTATCAGATTGGTCTGTGCATTTGTCTGTGTGGAATTTTCTTGATTAATGATGATTGATATGGTAGGGCTCAGCCTTACTTGGAGGACAGAATGTCACCCCTTGGCAGGTGGTTCTGGGTTATATAAGAAAACAAGACATGCAAGCCAAGGGAAGCAAACCAGTAAGCAGAAGTTCGTTATATTAGTGCCCTATAGTGAGCTAGGAAGTTGAGACAGGAGACTCCCCTAAAGTTCATAGGCTATTGAGCCTGGTATATATAATGATGACCCACCAAAATGAGACCTTGTTTCAAGGTAGAAAATAAAGAACAATATTCAAGGTTGTTCTCTGATACCTACATATATGTAATGAATGTGAACAACCCCACTAAAACACAAAAACATGCACACACTTGTGTACAGATAATTCTTAAAAATTGTTCATTCGACAGGATTTTCCTTTTATAATATGTCTGCAGATAAGAGGGGATAATAAGTCTGTTGTCATAGTGAAAATATACAGGCTCCTGAATATAATGGTTTCTTACTTCATTGATTTAGAATGGCATACTTTTGTGTTTGATCAGTGAAAACAAAAACATGTCTGAGAACTGTTCTTTTAAGATTAGATTTATTGGTGAGAATTATAGCTATACAAACAGAAAAGGAAAACTGTACCCAAACAGCCTTGGTTATGTGAATCTATCTACATGGGGTGGAGAACTTCCTGATGCTGAGCATATTGAGAATGACATGTTCATGATTCCTTGTTTGTAAATTAATTAACTGTGACTCTGTTCATTGTTGAAAACCACAGTAGCTATTGCTAGGAGCATAGGTAGGTTCTGCTTCCATTCAGGGTGCTTGGGCTGGCACATCTGTCACAAGGCCTGTTGAAATGATCAGGTTTCTGTGGTTGTGGAAGATAACAAAATGTAAAATGAGAAAAAGTTTGACAGTACATGGAGGATATAATATGTGTTTTCTGCAGAACATTTCAATGTATACTTCTGGTAGTCTAGATCATTTCAAAGAAAGAATAGAAAAATATAAATCATGATAATGATTCATATACATATTTATGCATGGATGAAACAATGATACTATAAATAGGTAGTATTTCAGATCAGTGTGATGTCTAGACATCTCAGGACTGTCTAGAGAAGTGCAACTTATAGAAAAATGAAAAGGGCCCAGCTTTAGTAGCAATAAAAGTGAGCATGGGAGTGAGAATCTCAGTGTCTTAAGAGGAGCCCAAAGCTGTAACTGCAGTTAGGAGAAGTGGGAAGCCAAAACTGACCCTTGTATAGTCTTTCTTTTGTGCTAGAGTCACGAGAATATATCTTAAGTTTGCCTTTGCTATTGGCAACCTATGTGGCTTTGAAGCAGGTATTTCCTTTTACTAGTGCCTTTTCAGTTTCATCTAGGGCAAGGTTATTGTTACTGAACCATGTGCAATCAAGAGATTTATTGTCAGTAGCATTTCCTTGTAGACAATGGAACTTATGTTTATACTGTTGTCCTCTACTTAATCTATCTCCATCACTGTGCCTCTTCACAGCTGATCCATACTATTTTCACCATGCTATCATCTGGAGCTCCATTTCTGTTCATATTTCCATCAGGTGAACATTCAATATTTCTTTTGACTGTGCTTGGGGCACAGTAGTTAGTGAGAGGCAAAAGAGCAAAGTGGTATCAATTTTGATGTTGAATATTGCCTGTCAACCTAATAATATCTAGAGTCATCATGGAGATGAGCCTCTGAATGAGACTAGGAAGGATTATATTTACTAAGCTAATTGGTGTGGGACAATTTAGCTTAACCATGGGCAACACAATTCACTGCGCTGGGGTTCTGAACAACATGGAGAATGTAAACCAAGCCTCAACACTCATCTCTGTTCCCTGACAGATGGCATAATGAGAACAACCACAGCACACTACTTCCTGCAAGACTTCTATAGTATAATGGACCTCACCCTGAAACAGCAAGGCAATGTAACCCTCACCCCCAAAATAGTCACACAATAATAGCAATTATAATAATTAATATATTGCTGATGGTGAGTCATTCACCAGGTTTAAGGTGATTTTAACTTCCTTATACTGGATAGCCACCAAGATATAGATATCTAAAGAAGATGGTCAAAAAGTTTTTTATCTGATTTTGTAGTTAAAACAAACCTTATGTTATTGGTAGTTATTTTCAAAGTGTTAAAATGGTGGTGCTGAAATTTCCCTAGTTTTCTTCAGAAGAGTACATTCTTGTTCTCTATTCATTTAATCATTTATGTATTCAACAAACATTAATTTATTACATGCTATTATATAGTCTTAGAAATTGGAACAAAAGCAAGAATCACAGGTGGTTCAATATTCCTGAAAAACAAACCATCACAATAGTCTCTGTCATTGTGACAGGGTTGCACAATACACTAAAATTTCAGAAACTTACAATGCTGAACAGTGATTTCCTATGTTCAGTGTCTGTGGTTAAATGAAGTGGGATACTTCAATCTGGTGGTGGATTCTCACCCAATCTGAGGTTGGATTCTCTCTTGGCTCATCTTCCTTCAGTTGGCAGCCTCCAGAGCAGCCCTCCTCCTGAGAGGAATAGGAATGCTGGACAATGAGAAGCTCCTGGTGCTTCTCAAATTTTTGAAAGAAGATTTTATACTCAAATGATCATCTGTGGTCTCTGACCATCATTGTTCACAGTCAACACCATGATCACCCAGGATATGAGTACCCTCAGTTCAAGGTAGCCTGAACGGTAGAGGTGACAGACAAAGGTCTGAGAGCAAAGGCACAGGTACAATTTTCTATTATGGGAAAACCCTAAAAATTGGAGACTCAATGAAATGTACTGAATGGGAGAGAGTAGAGGAGTGTTAGTGGAAGGAGAATTACAATGTGTTGTAGTGGCTGAACAAATAGCTGTATAACAGATGATTTGAGCAGAAGCTTTTGGAGGTGAGGTTGAGAAAATTCAGGAGGCATTTTTGAGAAAACTGTCCAATGAATAAAATGACTGCTAAGCAAGCATGAGGAGCTAAGTTTAGATACACAGCACCTATGTAAAACCTGGGCATGGAAACACATGCTTGTAACTGTTAATTTGGGGAGTGGAGGTAAGAGTGTTAAATCAGCAAGATCCAGGTTCACTGAGATACTCTGTTTAAAAAATAAGTAAGTAAGTAAGTAAGTAAGCAAATAAATAATAAAATAGTGAAAGAAATAGTGAAAGAAATAAACAGGCTTGAGAAATGTCTCAATGGTGAAAACACTTGTCTTGGAGAGACTTTGTATTCTGTTTATAGCTGTGACACTGGGAGATTCACAGTCAACTATGAGTCCAGTTTCAGGAGATGTAGTTTCTTCTTTAGGACTCTCTGGGCATATGTAAACACACACACACACACACACACACACACACACACACACACACACACACACACATACACACATACACACACAGAGAGACACAGAGAGAGACAGATACAGAGACAGAGAGAGACAGACAGAGAGACAAAAAGACACACAGAGAGAAACATATTCACAAGTATAGTGCCACATCCACTTTTAAATAATTTTTAAGTTTTCTCTACATTCTACTAAAATCAAACAACTATATCAAATCAGGCATGATTAGGGTCACGATGACCTGTGATGTACTTTGCCTTTAAAAGTAATGAGGATATCTAGAAATAAATGATTTATGGAAACTGCATTTAAGTTATTTTAACCAATAACATGCCATTGGAAGGAGATCACAGGACAGTTCAATTTTATTTTTAATTACCTTCCAGAGTAAGAGTAGACAATTGTCTTTGAAAAGTCAAATGTGTGGCTTAAGTTTCAGATAGTTTTGAAACATTTAATGCAAGATCAAAACAGCCATTGCCCACAATATGTTATAACTTTAGTTTTATAGTGAGGATGTGGCCTTCCCAGCCATGAGCAGGCCATTCCCAACCTTGAGCAGGCTGAACACACCTTGAGAGATTACAACAAGGACTTTATCAACCTTGGTGGTGTCATCTGCCTTGCTTGCATGTGCAAGTTCCCACAGGAACTTAGAACAATAGACTGCTCCATGACCTTGCTGTGCAACATAATCCAGCTGAAACAAATGATGGATTCTGTGGGCTTTCCCTATAGAAGTGTAGTGCTGAATATTTAACTTGGAGCCTTGATCAGAACCTTGTCTTGGCTTCATACTTCTCTCACACACACCTCCATCTATTTTTTATTTCCAGCCACCTGTCCAGGTAAACCCAGTTTGTCCTTGGCCGCTGGATGAGTACACGAAGATAAGGTGTAACTATGACTTTCAAATCACTCTTCAGATAATATTCTCTATTTCATCCAGTAAAAATTACAATGAAAATATATTTTTTTTTCTGAATTGCCTAGCTTAAAGGAGCTAGTTCCCTGTCCATTTGCTCTTGCTGCCTTTGTACTATCTTGTCCATCAATGACATGCATAAATCCCCCTTCCTACATTCAGTGATCTGTCCATTTTGATTTCAAATACTTCAATATAACACATACATAAAGCATAATCTTCATACATGGTAGCTATACACTTTTAAAAAGACAATTTATAAATAACCATTCTAAGAACAAAGATATATAAATTGTTTTTGCTACTTTTTTCTTTTTTTATAAACTTTTTTGAAAAGATTCTTTGAATTAGTACATAAAATTGGAAACCCAACATTAGTCAGGTTGCTCTGTGGGTAAAAGAAACTGCTGTAAACCTGATTATTTGAGTTTGAGCCCCAAGACCCACTGATAAAGGAAAAGAACCAACTCTTAATGGCTTTCTTCTGACATTCATATGAGCAATGAGTGCTAAAGCCTCTGTCCCTCCACAGGGGTAAATGGAGAAGACGAAGTTACATGTCATAATGTTATGAAAAAAGACCTGATCAACTTAAGGAAGGCAAGTTTCATCTTGACTCAAAAATTGGGAAGTACAGTGTAAGGTGGCAAGGATGGTTGGTTGCTTGTAGGAACACGAAGCTTTCTCCATGGGGAGATTCTGAAATTATAAATATAGTGCTAACTGAGATTTTGGCTTATTTTATTTTTTATGGTTTGTTTTATTCTTTACTTTGGCAAATGTGTCTGATTTTAAAATGTTTGATTTAGTGAATTTCTTTTTAAAGTGTTCTGCAAACAGAATGTCCTCATCATTTAAAGGAAATTGTTATTTATTTTACTATGTACAGATATTAAACTTTTAAAGATTTGTCTATTTATTCCTTGTAATTCATTGAGAATGGCGTGCATATATACAATGATTATATAGATGTATAAGCATATACATGAATGTATATAATGCCATTCATATACACAAAGAAAATTTTAACTAGGAATGAAATTTCTGGAGAACAAAGCTCTTTAAGATGCAAGAAATTGAGCCAGGTATGATGTAGCAGGACCATAATTACATCAAATGAGAGATGGGGAGTATAGGTCATGTGTTTGAGGCTAATTTGTGCTATAAGATATGATTTTTCTCAGGATACAAAAAAAGATGAAACAACCAGACAATCAATCAAACCTCACCAAAAGCCAAGAAGAACTTTGACTTTATGGACTCAGGCTGAAATTTTGTAAAAACAAAACAGAAAAAACAAAAATAAAAACAAACAAATAAAAACAAACCCTCACTATTTGAGATCAAACAAGAATTTGCCCAGAACAACAGCTGTAAATAACAAGAGAACAAAAATCTCACAGATGTGATCAATATCTAATGTATGCATGTATATGATTATCAAACAGAACACTTTTATGATTAGAATGTGATTACAATAATTAAAATGTCATATCTGTAGCCTACAAATGAATTTCCATATTAAAGTGGATACTTTCTGTATTGCATTTCCTCCCTCAGAATAAGCTAATACCACCCATGCTGGGTTGCTGAAAAGGGACGACAACTTCAGATAGGAATCTGGATGTGATTCTCCAATCTAATAGCTTTGACTATAAATGTAAACTATAAACTGCAATATCATTGTTCTTGTTAGCCTTAGATGGTAGCTTGATACAGACTAAAGTTATCCAAGAGGAAAGCTTAGATAAAGAAATTACCTATGTCAGATTGGCCTGGGGACATGTTGGTGTGTGGGAAGGGTGTGGTTCTTGATTATTAATGAATGCTGAGAGGCCCAGCTCACTATGGGGAACAAAATCCTTAGGCCTGTGGGGACCTGGACTGCATAAGAAAGCAGGCTAAGCATAACCTGAGAGTGAGTCAGGGAGCAAGCCATCAATCTTGCTTTGTGGATTTTGCTATGAGTTTCTGTGTAAGCCCTCACCCTGATTTCACTTAATGATTGACTGAGATCAGAGTGTAGGATGAAATAAACATTTCCTTATCCATGTTGCTGTTCATCAGAGGGTTTTGTCACAAGTAATAGAATAAAATTAGGAAAATTACCTAGTTCCCAAAGTTGTTAGAGGCGGTATTATGTTTGTGTGGCTATCGTCTTTTGGATTTGTTGATAGATTACTTTCTTGCTTTTTCTAGGGTGTAGTTTCCATCTATTTATTGGTGTTTTCCATCACTTACCCTTTGTAGGAATAGATTTGTGGAAAGATATTGTGTAAATTTTGTTTTGTCATGAACTATGCTGTTTTCTCCACATGTGGTAATTGAGAGTTTTGCTGGGTATAGTAGCCTGGGCTGGCATTTGTATTCTCTTAAGGGTCTGTATGACATCTCTCCAGGATCTTCTAACTTTCAGGGTCTCTGGTGAGAAGTCTGGTGTAATTCTGATAGGTCTGCCATTATATGTTACTTGACCTTTTCCCCTCACTGCTTTTAATATTCTTTATTTGTTTTGTGCATTTGGTGTTTTGTTTATTTTGTGACAGGAGGGTTTTCTTTTCTGGTCCAGTTTGTTTGGAGTTCTGTAGGCTTCTTTTATCTTCATGGTCATCTCTTTCTTTAGGTTAGGGAAGTTTTTTATAATTTTGTCTAAAAAATTTACTGGCTCTTTAAGTTGAGAATCTTTCCTCTTTTCTATACCTATTATTCTTAGGTTTGGTCTTCTCATTGTGTCCTGAATTTCCTGGATGGTTTGTGTTAGGAGCTTTTTTGCTTTTTGCATTTTCTTTGATTGTTCTGTCAATATTTTCTATGGTATCTTCTGCACCTGAGATTCTCTCTTCTACCTCTTATATTCTCTTGATGATGTTTGCATCTATGATTATTGATCCCTTTCCTAGGTTTTCTAACTCCTGGTTTGTCTCCCTTTGTGATTTCTTTATTAGTTCTATTTCCATTTTTAGATCCTAGATGGTTTTTTTTCATTTCCTTCACTTGTTTGATTGTGTTTTCCTGTAATTCTTTAAGAGATTTTTGTGTTTCCTCTTTAAGTGCTTCTACCTGTTTACTTGTGTTCTCCTGTATTTCTTTAAGGGAGTTATTTATGTCCTTCTTAAAGTCCTCTATCATCATCATGAGAAGTGATTTTAGGTTCAAATTTTGCTTTTCTGGTGTGATGGTGTATCCAGGATTTGCTATGGTGGGAGAATAGGGTTCTGATAATGCCATGTAACCTTAGTTTCTGTTGCTTATGTTCTTACGTTTGCCTCCTTCAATATGGTTATCTCTAGTGCTGCCTGACCTCCATATATCTGACTGGAGCCTGCCCTTCCTGTGATCCTGGTTGTGTCAGAATTCCTGAGTCCAGCTGCCTTTGGGATCCTATGATTCTGGGATCCTGGGATCCTGAGATCCTGGGTGTGTCAGAGCTTCTGTGAGTCAAGCTGCCTCTGGGACCCTGAGATCCTGCTGTGACCATGCTCCTAGGATCCTTTGACCCTGTGAACCTGGGCATGTTAGAACACCTGGAAGTGGAGCTTCCTCTGGGTGTTGTAGGACTGACTGAGGAGTTCATGCCCAAAGTCTGTTCAGGGCACCAGCCCAGGCACGAAGGAACCTGTGCCACTGGTTGGGTGGGATTCATGGGTCCCTGGATCCCACTCGTCCCAGATATTCCTGGTTTTGAGACAATTGTTGGGTCCTCTCATGTCTAATCCTATGATCCTGGGCAGGTTAGAGCGCCTGGGAGTGGAACTTCCTCTGGGTGTTGTGGGACTGGCTCTGATTTGGTATTTCAATAAGAAAGGGGCACATAATATACAATGATACTGGCTAAGCTTTTATACCAGATACCGAGGCAATTTCTCTGTGGCACAAGACAGAAAATTTTTCTATTATACCAATTAGTAAAAATCATTACACTTGATTGGACATGAAAAGATACACAGAGACAACCGTGAGTTTATTATTTTTTTTTAATTCAACTTTAAGAAATTGGATTTTCTCTTGAGTAAGGAACAGAGAAATTAGAAACTAAAGGCTGCAAAACTATTGCTCTATTAAGACTGTTACAAAACTATTTTTTCATTCAAAAATCATGTAGTAGATATTGATACATCTGCTTAAAAATTCAAATCTTCTGTGACATACCTGGACACTTGCTCCATAAGATGTCAGTCATAAGCATAATTGTAAATATAGAGCTAAGTAGCTTAAATGTTAAGCTTTCCTGCAGATGTTGTCTGCTCTATTAAACTAAAGAATGAAGACAAAGAAAGAAAGAAAATCTTTGTACCATCTTATATTGCTGCCAGGCAGTTGAGTAATCGAAAATATCTAAATGGCACTGTAAACAAAATTCTATTCTTAAATTTGATTATTTGAAAGTGTATTAACAAATGATTAGGATATATGAGACATTTGTTTCTTGCTTCACTAGTATGTAGTAACTAATAAAACATTAAAATGAATGAATCTTCCCAGAGGATAATGGCTTCAATTGGTTGTAGTAATAATCAAATGTCATTGTTACACAAAAAAAGCAATAACTTTTTGTGTGTGTGTGTGTGTATGTTTGTGTGTGTCACTACTTACTGATAAGAGGTAGATGCCAGCCAGGTAGGATGTAAAGCCTTTGCACATAATCATGAAAACCTGACTTTGATCCTCAGAAAGCATGGTAGGGAAAGCCAAACATAGAAGGAAATTCCTTTACTTCTAGCTCCAAGGGGCAAATGAAGAGATCTACCTGGGATTCATGGTGCTTCCTGACCACTCACTAGCCTAGACAAGTCATTAAACCTCAGGTTCAAAGAGATCTTGTCTCAAAAAAATCAAATGAAGAACAGTTGAAGAGGACTTCTAAATTTGATTTCTTGGCCAACACACACACCTCCTTCTGTGTTAAAGTTTTGAGCAGGGTAGTTATCTGTGCTTTCTCAGAGAAAGATAAAAAGTTGTGTTTGCTGTAATTATGTATTTTAACTCTGCTTTCAATGTAATTCAGCCTTTCTCAAATTTTCTTATGCATTATTTCCTGTTCGTATTTACCTGTTTGACCTATGGTTTTCATACT
This sequence comes from Uromys caudimaculatus, assembly GCA_028551405.1. Lineage (NCBI taxonomy): Eukaryota > Metazoa > Chordata > Mammalia > Rodentia > Muridae > Uromys > Uromys caudimaculatus. Next base: position 79,848,805 of record CM052711.1, on the reverse strand, counting down.
TTTAATTAAATTCATTAGTTTATATTGGCACAGGCTGAAAACTTAGGATCACCTGAAAAATGATTCTTAAAAAGGCATCATACTGTGATTGGTGTGAGCCCATTGTATTTATATCCTTCCAGTTCTTAGGTATAAATATTCTCATCAAAAGGAGTTTCATGTGGAGAGAAGCTCTGCTTGATATTTCTTCTCATCTGAAGTAAAAAGTGTGAAGGATCTGCTGGATATAGTAATTGACTGTCATACACTATTTAGATGCTGCTTTGAAGAAAAGGTACTCACTCCTCTACTATTCTGTCTGTGCCAATAAATATTCAAAATGAGCAGATCAAATCAAAATGTTCATTTTTATCACTGCTCTTTCATTTTTGAGACTTTAAAAAAAGTAATTCTTTGGTTAATGACCAAAGTGTGTGAGATTTGAAACACCACCCAGACTTTTGACAGAGATAGATTGTATCTGTTGACCATCAGATGAAAACAGGATCTTATTGACAACTGTAGTATCAAAAATGCACATAGAACTTACAATTTTGTCTTTAAGAAATCAAAAACAGAAATTTACCATCTGAAAGTTAGAAATATCATCTCTAGTGGGGGCTAAAATCTTGAAGATATTCTCATGGATGTGCCTATATAAAGCTAGGAAAACTGATTGATTTCATGCTTACAGTCCAAAATGGAATTCCAACTCTGAAAGACTGCCTTTGCTGACATTTGAACTGTGTCTCCTAGAAGGCAGAGATGAGCCTTTAAGGAGACTCTCTTAACCTTGCAGATGCAAGAAGCCATTAGTTTACAGCTACAGGGCAATTCTTCTCCTGGAGCCAACATTTCAAACACATATTATTTTTCCTTGTGATGAAAACACAAGCTTTGTGTTGACTACTTGCCAATGACAAAATGCTAATGAAGTTTCTCTCTCTCCTCTCTCCATCTCTCTCCCTCGCTCTCCCTTTCCCTCTCTCACTCTATCCCTTGTCTTTGCCATCTCCCTCTTCCTTGCCCTATCTCTCTCTCTAAACATAAGTAAAAGTGTTTCTGAAGTTTCTGTGTGTGTAAACATAAATCTGCATGTATAGGTGCTACTTGAGATTCTCCCGCCCTTTCACACTTTTTCTTGTTTGCTTTAACCTATACTGGATTGTTTGTTTTCATATAACTTAATTTTATTTTACTGTTCTTGTTAATTTTATATCTCTGAATTCTTTTGAGAATAGGAAAAAAGTGTGGATTTGTGTGGGTGGAGAAGTCAGGAGGATCTGGCAGGAGTTGTGCAGAAGAAATCATAATCAGATATATTTTATAAACTATATGCATCTATTTTTAATAAAAATTGTGAAACAAAATGTGCTATTAGTGTTTTTAAAATGATATTACTGTCTCAAAATTGATTTTTTTCAATCAATGTAATATTTTAGATAAAAGTGAATTTTTATTAGTTGGGATTAACATTCATCTGTCCTACTGGGTAACACCCATGCTCAAGTAAATCTGAGATTTAGACCTACTACATTAACCAAATCGAATTTCTCAGTGAATTGTAGTTAAATATTCAATTAAAATAACTTTCAAAATTGCAAATGGCAAGCATAATGAATGTGACAAGGGGTTTTACCTTTGTGTGTCCCCTGTAAAGAATGTCTGAAGTTAACACTAATACCTAGGTCTTTTGACCAACTCTAAACATCTTAAATAACACAGTTCATGTCTTTACAGGATAATGAGTAGGTGATGGATCTCACACAGGATATATGTGTACTTTTATATTCTATAAGGAAGAACCTGCACTCTATAATATAGAAAAGACTCTGTATGTATATTCTATTACCAGTTTGTGTATGCACAGAGTTAATGATCTGTTTGTACTGGTTAATCTCCTCTAGGCAAAATGGCCTTGGCATAGTGCACAGTTGACATTGATAGGCATCAGTTATATTCAATATTTCATGAAGCATCTCTGACCAGATGAAGCCAGAAAGAATTAGGGAAGAAAGCAGTAGATGTTAAGGAGAGGGAAACTGACACCATAAAATTCAACTCACAGTTGACCACCTGACTAGAGGAGTAAGGCTTAACTTTAGAATAGCTGGTTGCCTTTGTCTTACTGCCTGTAGATAGCCTGCTCCCTAAAAAAGTCTGGAAATGAGATGAAAAGTAATTTTTCTTACATGTTGCTCTTCTAACCCCTCAGAGTCCTAATTTATTGAATAAAACTCATATTAAATATTCAATTCTTTTCCTTGCTCACCTGTGTGTTGACAGTCAGCATGAACTAAATTACAGTTAGAAAAGAAAGAGAATTTGGTAATTTATTTTTCTTTTTAAAACTAATTTGTTTCTTTGTTTTAATAATTCAATAAAAACATATAAACAAGAATAGCTAAAGTTCTTTATTAAGATAAATATCTTGGCTCTGTGGACATCTTAGTGTTTGCAACTACTATAAAGTAAAACATTTAATTGTAGATGGCTTACAATTTCAAAGATTCAGTTCATTATCATCTGGGTGGAAAACATGACATGGTACAAGCATGCAAGGTGCTGGAATAGCCAAGAGTTTTACATCTTGATTCGAAGACAGCAGAAAGAGACTGCATGTTTTACTGGGTGTAGCTTGAGCATAGAAGACTTTCAAGCCTGACCCCACAGTGACACACTTCCTACAAGAAGTTTTCACCTACTCCAAGAAGACCACACCTCCTTAGAGTGCCATTCTCCATGGTCCAAGCATTGCAATACATGAGTCTGTGGTGCCTTATCTATTCAAACCACCACAGTGGGTAAATAAAGGCAGGTGGTACAATTCCCAACAAATGGAATTTGAATCCAGAGACGTGGACAGTGAAAGAAGAGACAAGACCTGCAAGTGGCACACAGGAACCTGTCACCAAACATATTCTCACACATAAAAGAAAAAAAATTTTATAAGATTTAAAGTCTTATCCTCATTTGGTCCAAACGTATTAAATTTGGCAGAGGACTGAAATCTGTATGATATGCAAGAAATATGGGTCCATTTGTGAAGATTAAGTGAAATACTATGTGACTGTCTTGAATATTATACATTTGGTAAGTATTTTTCCCTCTCAAGTTTTCATTATATCTTATAATAAACACTAATTTTACTGTAAGGCCAAGTCAGAGCACCTTTCACTTTTGCATAACAATAAAATAACCTGGAATGTTGGAGTATGGGTAAGAATTCCCTAAGGTTTCCCTTCTGTTTCTTCACTGGAATCGATCTAATTTTGCTGAACCATATCATGTAGATAATATTATAAAAATTGTGAGAGAAAAGCGGATGCACTAGGTTAAAAGTAACATATAAAAATGAATATGTCAAATAAATAAGACTCAGCCTAAGATGTCAGCTCTGGGAGGTTTGTGATAATTTTATGAGTATGATATGTCCCACATGGTTGTGTCTCTCTACGTTTAGATGTCTCAACCTTACCTTAAGCTGATGTGTTAGCTAATGCGTTCCTCAGAAGACAATTCGATTTTCAAAGCTGCCTTGGGATTAGAATTTATACTCTTATGAATATGCTCTGGGGCAACCTGTTTTCTGTTACCTTGTATTGTATACAAAAGTAGAAGATTCTGAGTGTTCAGACTTTCATCTGTGTGACTACATGCCTCACATAAACAACAGAAGTCAGGAAGGGTTCAGTTTGTCCATAGCTTCAGAGATTGCAGTCTTACAGACAACAGCTGCCACTGTTTCCAGGTCATGTGATACATAGTTTGATGATAGGAAAGTTCTAGATAAGTAGAGCTTGTTGCCTACTCATGGTAGTCATGAAGCAGTCACATAAAGGAATAAGCTAGAGCAAGATACAGCACCAAGAACATGCCACCAGTGACCAACTTCTGTCAATAATTCTTACCTCCCCAATTCCAGGACTTTTCAATTAATGACATCTCTTCATGATACAATGAATCCTTTATTATCTATTATCTGTCAGTAAAGCCCCCAAAATAGGAGTCTGTGATGGATACTTTCAAGAATTACTCATTGGGTACTTTTATTGTAGACTTTCTAAGACTTCAGAACTGATATAATGTATGCTTTTGTCTATAAATATAGCCAGCTTAAGATATTCTAAGAATTCTAAGGAATTAAGTCAATACTCAAATTTCTGTATTTAACTACAATAAGGGGTTCCAAGACCATACTCTGAAAACAGAAGCTGCAGATATTACTTTGACATTAACAGGTAAAAAAGTGAGACCCTGGAAAGCAGTCACTCTAGCATCACAATAGCAATTTAGGCATTATATTCATTACTTTTCTTGTTGCTATGACAAAAGAACAAACAAACAAAAAGCCTGATGAAGATGATTGTATCACAGGTTGAGTCCAGGGTGCCAGGAGCACAAGGCAGCTGGTTATATTGTATCTACAGGTAGGAAAGAGAGAGTGATGATTATTGTGCTCAGTTCACTTTCTTTTTTTTGTATTCAGGTCAGAACCACAGTCCATTTGGATGGTGCTGCCCATATTCAGGGATGATCTATCTTTCACAGTGAAATGTTTCTGGGAAAACCTGCAATTCTTAATCTAATCAAGTTAACAATCATTAACCACCACAGTATCATATTGTCAGAGAGATTATTGTGTATCAAATTTTTTCTGGAGACCATCATGCAAGCAGAATGCTGCTAAGTGTAAAGAAACAAAACTGATCTTTGCTGTTGTATGATTAAAAGAATACACTTAAAATTGCATAAATAGCATCATCAATGTTATTCTGAAGAACATTTTTGACTGTTTAAAAATCAAATTGTATGAGGAAGGGAAAAAGGACAGATTTCCTGATGTAATAAATCATATGACTTTGTATCCTTTTCAAAATACCAATGTAAGTTATCTTAGGAATATACTATTATTTCCATACTGATTAAGAATAAAAGGATAATTGGGTAGAGTTTGAGCTGAAGAGTTTTCAAGCTTTCTTCTCTACATGCCTCACAGTTTCTTCATGGAAATGTATCTGCTTATTGTTTTATGACTCCATCTGATGCATTTTTACTCTTTACAGGGCCACAGAAATCAGAGGTAATTAGAAATTCCAAATATTCAATAACATTTTTCCTGAACTTCACAAAAGTAGCATTTTTTTCTATATTACTCATTATTTTCTGTGGAAAGCAATTAAGGCTCCTGGCTCCTCTTAGCCATGTCACTCCCATTTGTTCTGTTCTGTTTCATTTGTTAACAGGCATCTGGGTGAAATTTGGCCCACATGCAAGATGATGATTTCTCTTAACATGTGCTCTTTTGGGTGGCTCTCTGAAGAAGGGCTTCTGCTTTTAGTGGTTGGAATTCAGAATGATTAACTCTCAGGTTATTAATAGATTATATTTCTGAGAGTTACATAGTGAATACTCAATTAAACACATCTGGTGTATTGGGTTTGTTTACCAGAATCGCATTAACAGGATTTCACAGAGGGCAGTTTGAATTTCCTCTGGAGTTTTCTCAGGCAAGGTAGTATCAGATCAACTGGCGCAGTCCCTGTACTTCTAACTGAATGTGTGCTCACAGGACTGTCGGCATGTGTGCTGTGTTGACTACTTATTGGGTAGTAGTGTGGGAAGCAGAATGCTGCTCCTGTGAGAATTCACAAAATGAATTTTGTTTTGGGGATGGGAATTAAATGTGTTTATATATTATATTCTTTGTAATTCTTGAAATTCATAAATAAAGATAAAATGTTCTTTAAAAACAATAAAACAAATCAAATCAAACATTTCCTCTGGGCATGCTCCTGTGTCTTTTCCTGGTAAGATATGAACATCTATTTGCTCCCAGATAAGGTTTAAAAAAAAGGTCTAACTTAATGAACTAGTGGGTTTATTGGGGTTACTTATTCAAATATTTGAGACTGAAGGACAACCCCATCAGTGAAAGTCAGCCCTGCAATAGGGCACAACTAGTGAAAGTTATTTCCTTGAAGACCCCTATACAACTAGCAGGCTGTTCAACTGGTTAGCTAGCCTCTTTTCCTTAGTTGTAACCTTGGAAATGGTCTTGTAAATGTGTATGTTTTATGGGTTTCCTTAGCTTGATAAAAGTTTTCTGACTAGGTAGTCTTATGTATTTAATATACCTCCTGAATCATAAGAGCCTTCCATCTTCTTATAGAAAAGAATCCTTTAATTCTGAGGAAAAACCTGGACAAGCACTATGTTTTGGGAGTTAGACAGTCAAGCCACATAGATACCAGAGACCTTGCAATAGCTCTGGAGAAAGCAATCACAGGTATCCTACAAGAGTGCAGGAGTCTCTTCAGCACCAGTGCTGAGTTGAAATATCATGGTATGTTACTTGAAAAATAGGCAATTTACTTAAATCATTAGCATCAAACACATCATCCTCCAAACAGAAGTGATAATGAATTATGTGTGGGGTTAAATGAAGATTAAATAAAACAGTACATACAAAGCATCTTGCAAAATGTCAAGCACAAACTGTTCAATTACTCTGTGTTACTTTCAATTCCCCTACCTTCAACAAGCTTTAGAACTCAACATTTTCTTGGGAATTTGAAAAATATTCAAAGTTGTTGGGACTTGTTAAAAAAGTTCTTTATTTGATATGCAATACTCTATTTAAAAAAACTCATGTGTAGTGTTGAAATAAGTACATTTGCTACATGTTCACCACATCAGTATACTATTATTAAAAATTATAAGCCAGGAATTGTTACATTTTCAGTCTTTGATATCAGTTTTCATAACCCTCTCCTTTAGTATGCTATATAGAATTTCATGAACTTATAAGAAAGAAAAAAACAATACATTCCAACAAGCAATAATACATAAACATCATAGGAAATTGATATATTATCTGCTTTAAGGATTCATACAGGGGAAAGGCATAATGAGACAGGTGGCTTGTCTAAGAACAAAACCTTGTCTTTTCATTAATCATCTTTTTATTGGCTATCCCTCAATAACAATTGCAAAGTCCCAGTGGCTTGTAGTCACAAGTGTTCATTCCTTTCTCATATCCTCTTGCAGCTTAATGCACTTCCCAACCTTATCTTTACCTGTTGGTGATAACAAGAAATTTGACTTATCAACATATTTTCTGCAACTTTTAAAAATCATTTTAAAGTGATATGTAAATATAAACCATAAAATAAATTGTTGTAATAAGGTTATATCATACCTGTCCATTACTACCACCTTAAAAAAATCTAGAATGCTTTCATCTTCAGATAGAGTCACTTACTGCTGCAATGTCTAGCTAGCTTTTGTCCAATGGGCCACCTAAGTAGCAAAATTATACAATATGAACTTGTGTGTGTGTGTGTGTGTGTGTGTGTGTGTGTATGTATGCATGTGTGTATGCAATCACTATGAGCAATCTGTGTACCTTCTATATTTAGCCTACTTGTGTCCTTCTGTTCCAATTAGTTTTAATTAACTTGCTACAAGCTAGGATCATCCTGGAAGAGGGGATCTCAATTTAAAAAATGTTTTCTACAGATAATCCTATAGGCAAATCTGTGGTAAATTTCTTGAATGATTATTGACATGGGGTAGCCCAGTCATTTATAGACAATCCACCCTGGGCAGGTGGTCCTGGATTATTTAACAAAGCAAGTTGTTAGTCCTTGATGCAAGCCAGTAAGCAGCAGTCCTCAATGGCCTCTGCTTCAGTTCCTGTCTTCAAGTTCCTGTCTTGAGTTCCTGCATTGACCCTTAAAATATAAACTACAAGCTTTAAGGTGAAATAAACTCTTTCATCCCCAAGCTGCCTTAGAGCATGCTGTTTATCATCATAATAGAACATAATAAGGCAATTTCTTAACTCCCAATTTGTTTTGTTTTGTTTTTTGTTGTTTTGTTTTCTTTGAGGAGGGATAGATATGTATTTATATGTAAGGGTATATGTTCTTCTTAATACAAATGTGCATGTGACTGTGCATATGTATATATGTATGCATAAGCCCTCACATTTTTATGTATCTTCCTAAATCATTTGTTAATTTTTTTTTGTACAGATTCCATTCCTCTTTGGATAGGCTGGCTGTGAGCCTAAGCAATTTACTGAATCTATCTCCTGAAAGTTGATATCATAACTTTGTCAGCATTCAAAGCTTTCAATCATTTGCCATTTTTTTTCTCATACAAATTCCATTCCTCATTGGGTAGGCTGGCTGTCCAGTGAGTCTAAGCAATCTACTGAGTCTATCTCCTGAAAGTTGATATTATAAGTTTGTCAGCAGTCTAAGCTTTTTATTGGGCTTTCTGGATAACAAACTCAGGTCTTTATAAGGGAACAGCAATCTCTTTACAGACTGAACTATCTCCCCAATTCTCAAATATCTCCCAACTGAATAAAATTACAATTCAAACTGTGCTTATTTGGTTCTTGTTGATGAAAATTTGTTTATTCCTGACTGACACCATGAGAAGAAAAGCTGTTATTCATCATGGAGAAGTCCTGTGTATGTGATTTTGTTTCTTCTAAGAAAATACCTGGGGAAGGAAATGGCTGAAGACAACACAGTATTTCCCCACAGTGGATGTGCCAAGAAGCTCTCAAAGTGTACAGAATTTACTTTTCACAACTTTCAAATGGCAGGACCTTTCTTTTAAATTGGAGGTCTGATGTGGAAGTCAGAAAGTAATTTTCTGGAGTGACTTTTCTCCATCTATTAAGTTGCTCTAGGAAATCAAATTCAGGTTGCCAGACTTGTCCACCAACACATTTATCTGCTGAGTCCTAGACATTTTAATTTTATTAATTTAATAAAGTATGTATCAGCTTCTGAGTGAACTAAACATCATGGTATACAGTACATGAGTAAAAAAAAAAGTGGTTAAGATTACATGGATGAAATTTCTGTAAGTTTATTGTGTTATAAAGTTATAAAAATCATATCTTATAACTTATTAGCCCTGATTGTGTTGTAGTAAAATAAATCTGGATAATGTGAAAACATGCTTTCCTTAATCAAGGAAATTCCCAGTTATCTCCAGATTGTTTGGAGAAATGCTCTTATTCTCATACTTTGTACGAGGAACATAGGTTTGCAGTCCATCAATTAGAGCTGTGGTTTACCAAGAAAATTTTGAATCCTAGTGCAGCTGCAATTTTCTCTATGGCTTAATGTTGTGGTTTGAATGCAACATGCCCACCACTGGAGTTCTTACTGCTTTTGTTGTGTATGAAGATTATGGTCCCTTCAGTAAGGAGAACCATGCTAAAGGAAGTGAGTTATTATATGGGGTGGTCTTTGAGGTTTTACAGCCCAGTCTGATTTCCTGTTCAGTCTGCCTTCGATTTGGGATGCAATGTGATCAGCCAGCCTCCTTTTCCTGCTGCCATGTCTTCCGTTCAAAGATGGACTCCATTTGTCTGGATCAATAAGCCAAAATAAACTGTTTCACTTTTAATTTTTTTTTTGTCCAAATAGTTTATCAAACCAAAAGGAAAAAAACTAAGACAAATATTTTCACTTTGAGAAACATCAGGAATGTGACATTTCACATTTACTAAAAATGTATACACGAATGCTCAAAAAAATGTACTAAATTAACAATGAACATGTTTACATTCAGAAAATAAAGCACTAAATTATAATTGGATTGCCACAAATGCAGGTCAAAGTCCTCCTAGACATAATGGAGCAACATGCTCTTATGTTAATAAGAACCTGAGACCATCCAATAATTTACAGGGTTTTGTTCTTATTGTTTTTGTTTGGTTGTTTACTTGGTCAGTTGGTTATTTGCTTGTTTGTTTCCTATTGTCATGGAAATAAGTCCTCACTGCATCAACAATGCTCAGAGATGCCACTTGGGGATCATATCACTTTATGCAGTCTTCATGTTCAGAAGTCAACTTGGACATAGCTACATGATGTCCTTCAGTAGTATAAAGCCACCCATTCTAGTGTCAATATGCTACAGTCTACTCATGGCATCCATACAACAAAAGGGCATTTGTTGTGTGGAAATGGAAACATTCTTCTTATTTGAACTAACTTCCATTATGCCCACTGGCTTGGTAAATAATTTCTACTTACTACAGTCATATCACGCATGCTGTGTTCCTGGGAGTCAGGGTTAAAATAGTGGCAATGCTTTCCAGTAATGACCATAAGCTTACCTTGTCTCACTGTATTCAGATAGTTCTAGTCATTGTGACATCCTGTTGCAAACATGCACTTTTAGAGTCAGCTATTCCAAGGTGATATGTCTGTATACTCACAGGATGACAGTTGTAGCATTCTATGCCATTCAAAATTTGAGTGTGTATCTACCACCAATTATGTATGTTTGACATGTTATTTAACACTGCATTACTGAATGATTAATGTTAATTTTCAGCTTGGCAGAACCTAGAATCACCTATAAAAAAAGACTGCTGATATCCCTGAGATTTTCTAGATTAAAGCTAGTTTCTAAAGTACCTATAATATACTAAGTAGGCCAAATCAGTATAAAGACCCTTATTTATTTATTTATTTATTTATTTATTTATTTATTTATTTATTTATTTATTTATACTCCAGATTTTATCAGCTCCCCTGTCCACCCTCTGACTATTCCACATACCATACGTCCTCCCCCATACCCCTGTCTCCACGAGGATGTTCCCACTCACCAACCCCTACCACATGTGACCTCTAAACACTCTGGGGCCTCCAGTCTCTTGAGGCTTAGGTGTATCATCTCTGATTGAACACAGACCCAGCAGTCCTCTGCTGTATATGTGTTGGGAGGAGGACTTCATATCAGGTGGTGTATGCTGCCTGTTTGGTGGTCCAGTGTCTGAGAGATCTCAGGGGTCCAGATTAATTGAAACTGTTGGTCCTCTTACAAAGTAACCCTCCTCCTTAGCTTCTTTCTGACTTTCCCTAATTCAAGCACAGGGGTCATCAGCTTCTGTCCATTGGTTGGATTCAAATATCTGCATCTGAAACTTTCAACTGCTTATTGGGTCTTCCAGAGTGCAATCATGATAGGTCCCTTTTTGTGAGTTCTCCATACCCTCAGTAATAGTGTCAGGCCTTAGGACCTTGAGCTGGATACCACTTTGGCCTGTCACTATATCCTCTTTTCCTCAGGCTCCTCTCCATTTCCATCCCTGCAGTTCTTTCAGACAGGAGCAATTATGGGTCAGAGTTTTGACTGTGGTATGGCAACCCTCTCACTCATTTGATGCCCTGTCTTCCTACTGGAGGTAGGCTCTATAATTTCCCTCTCCCTACTGTTGGACAATTCATTCAAAGTCCCCCCCTTTAAGACCTGAGCATCTCTCACCTCTCATATTTCTGGTGCATTCTGAACTACCACCACAACAAATAAACCAATGAAAAAATGGGGTATAGAACTAAATGAAGAATTCACAACAGAGGAATCTCGAATGACTGAGAAGCACCTAAAGAAATGTTCAAAGTCCTTAGTGATCAGAGAAATGCAAATCAAAATAACCCTGAGATCCCACCTTACACCAATCAGAATGGCTAAGATCAAAACCTCAGTTGATAACACATGTTGGCGAGGATGTGGAGAAAGAGGAACACTCCTGAATAGCTGGTGGGATTGCAAACTGGTACAACCACTCTGGAAATCAATCTGTAGGTTCCTTAGAAAATTGGAAATAGATCAATCTGAAAACCCAGCAATACCACTCTTGGCAATATACACAAAGGATGCCCTATCATTTCACAGGGGCACATGTTCCATTATATTCTTAGCAGCCATATTTGTGATAGTCAGAAGTTGGAAACAACCCAGATGTCCCAAGACAGAAGAATGGATACAGAAAATGTGGTTCATTTACACAATGAAATACTACTCAGCTATTAAAAACTAGGACATCCTGAGTTTTGCAAGCAAATCGATGGAACTAGAAAATATCATCCTGAATGTGGTAACTCTGACCCAAAAGAATATGCCTGGTATGTACTCACTAATAAGTGTACATTAGCCAAAAAAAAAAAAAAAAAAAGTACAGAATACCCAAAATACAGTCCACAGAACTCATAAAGTTCAACAAGCTGAAGGGCCCAAGTGAGGATGTCTTAGTCCCACTTGGGAGGGAAAAGAAAGCAATAACAATTGGGCAGGGGGAGAGGAACTGGGAGAAAAAGTAGATGGGGTGGTGGTATGGGGAGAGGGAAAATGATATGGTATTGGCTGAGGGAAAAGGACTGAAGCTCTAAGGGCAATCAGAAAGAATGGAAACAGGCAACCTCAGGAGGTAGGAGGTTGGGGGCAGTCTACAGAATAAAGACCCATCTTAACTAGGAATGTCTAATCCCTTGGCTGTGTCCAAGACAGTACTATTATAAAGAAAGTGAGGTGAACATCAGTATCCACTCATCTCTCTCGCTACATGTTACTTGTAGATATGATGAGAACAGCTTCTTGAGCTTCCTTGTGTTCCCTGCTATGAAGTGCTTTACATTTGAACTTCTAAATCAATTGAAGCTTTTCTTTCTTTCATAGCTTCTGTTGGGATATTTATCACAGTAATAGTAATGGAAACAGAGACAGTCCCTCAAAGTAGCCTGTTCTATTTGTATTTACTGGAGGAGCTCACTAATAGAAAATCATATTTATCCTTGTATGCTACTACTTCTATTGAGTCAGTAATACTGCTATGGGCCCTGCAAAATATACCAGCATCCCCCTCTCTAGGATTTATGCAATGACTATGTAATGTGGGTTTTCTTCTGCTAATCAATGATGCTTCATTGCTCCCATGACAAATTTCTAACATCCTGAGTCAATCCTAAAGAAAACATTATTTTGTGTCTATTCAGACCTCTGACACAAGAACAGATAGTCTATCATAAGTCAAAGGCTTGCCAAGAGCTATCCATCTGTACTCCCAAGAGAGAAACTGATACACAGAGATGGTTTTTTGTTCCTTCTGTTTCTATTTCTTCTTCTTCTTCTTCTTCTTCTTCTTCTTCTTCTTCTTCTTCTTCTTCTTCTTCTTCTTCTTCTTCTTCTTCTTCCTCTTCTTCCTCTTCTTCCTCTTCTTCTCCTTCTTCTTCTTTCTCTCTCTCTCTTTCTCTCTCTCTCTCTTGTGTGTGTATGTATGTTTGTGTGACTCTGTGTTTCCTTTAATGTTATAAAAATAAAAAGAATTATGATAAAATGGAGAAGAGGTCAG
>CM052711.1:79803152-79830652 GCA_028551405.1 Uromys caudimaculatus | reverse complement strand
ATTAGTGCCTGACATTCATTAGAAAACCATTAAACTGTAATTGTTTTTGCTTCATGGCTCCAACGTCATTGGTTTTGAATTTTTTCTCCAAAAAGAGAGAGATTTATTTTGTAAAATAATAAGCAAAAAAGCATGAAAGTTTATTAACTGAAAGTTAGAACCCAATTTGGAAATCCTAAATTTACTTACAAGGGATATGTTTCCATAGAAACCTATAAGGTGGAAGCTATCTACCTCTATAATTGAGAAAATGGCTGTAAGCAAAGAGCTGAAAATGACATTCTGTGTATCTCTAATTCTGACTTTTCCATTGCATGAGACTAGAGTCTGTAAGAGCAAGCCTGAAGTAGTTCATACATCCCCTTTCTTAAAGCCAATTGACACAAATGGCCTCAAATTTTTCTTTCATTTCCCATAATGCCTTTAAAGATCACAGTTTTGCAGTTTTTCAGCCTTGTGGGGTGTGCTTCTGGGCATTGTTCCATGCTGCATACCATGTCATAACCTCTTGTCTTGGTTTCCAAATAAAGCTAATTGTTTAGCTTGTATTTGCTCTGTTGTGTGCTTGTAATATCTTCTAATGTAATCATTTGTTGAGGGAAACCTAGGTTGTAATGGCTAACTTTTGTTTGCCATTGAGAACTCAATAATAAAAGAATTAATCCAGCAATATCTTCTTCATTTCTTTAAAACCATCAGTGTATGTATATCTGTCTGTCTATCATCTATCATCTATCATCTATCATCTATCTCTATTCTATCTATCTATCTATCTATCTATCTATCTATCTATCTATCTATCTATCTATCTCTTATCCATTTATCTAATTTGTTATTTATGTCTACATTTATTATTTATCTATTTGTCTATCTGTCTAACTATCATGTAGGTTTGGAAGCAAATTAGCTGTGCAACAAGTCAAACTCTGCTTTTAGATATATTCTAAGAAAAGGATAAATACTAACATTCATATCTATGCTGTTCGGGATATAATGAAATTATTTCTGCACAAAAGGCTTTTGAGTGTACATGAAGGACATTAGATGCTATAGGTGATATTTAAAATGGTCTTCTTCTTACCAGTAACTGACAAGCTAATTCACTGTATGCTATGTTGTCCATCTTACATATTATGTAGCTTTTATATCTTTGATCATATTAGATTTTCCTCCTTGAATATTGTTTGAGGTTGTCTACAAATCAAACCATAATTGAAGTATTATTTTCACATCTTCAAACTCCGTTACTTATTTCTCCTCTGAACATGTGTAATTTTTAAATTCCTTGTGGCAGTTTTATACTTCAAATTCCATCTATGATTGCCACTCTCTTTAACAGTGGAATAGCTTTGGAAGTAGACGAACATAGTTTCATCTCAGAGACATGGAGTGTGACTGAAGTCTTGTCCTTTGCTTCCAGGAAGATGAAGTTGATAGGATATAGGAGAGAAACATCATAAATCAGACTTCCAATAAATATGTGCCTCAAGCTCTTGCATGGAGCTATCACTACAAGCTATTTGCTTTATAAAAATATGAGCATGTTCTCTTTTACTGTGACTGAAATATATTTTGATGATCTCCTCAACAGAGGTTAATACACAAAGTAAATTTAGTAAAATTGATCATTTTATTCCTATAGGTATATCAGACATTTATTAAATGAAAAGAATAAAATCACTAAATAAGAAAAGCAAAAAAACCAAATCACCCCAACAAAATAATTTAAAACATCAACCAAAATGTTCAGGATTTTTTAAGAAAAAAAGTATTATTTTACTTAATATTAATACTGAACATTCATTCAGGGCCTGTCAAATATCTTTCTACTCAAAGACATATTTCAATAAATGCATTTTTGTGGAAAATATACCATTGCAATTTAGTGAGCAAATGGTAAGTTAACATTATCTATTAAGAAAAAATATAATTATAATGGGAAATCCCTGGTTTATGGTCCTTAACACAAAGTAAAAAGGATGCTGTGAATTAGATCATAGGCCTATGATGTCCTAACTTAGATACAGGGATGCACATTGTGCAGAGGCAGAACTGATTCTTGCAAGTTGTCTTTCTGACTTTCATATGCATGCCACGGCACACCTATTTTCTCCACATGTACACACACACATACATACCCCTCGATTTTAAAGAAATCTATATCTTTTTAACCTGTTTTCAAAATCTGTAATATGTGTCTGGTATACATAAGTATATAAATTTGTGGCCAGTTAGAGAAAAATAATAATTTATTCAAACACCATGACTCAAAAGTCTATGTTAGTATTTATGAAAAAAATAAAAGAACATCCTCACTTTCTCTAAGAGTTTTAATAGAGGTGACCTTTATCATTAACCATGGAGACTAGGTGAGCTAAATGTGGCAGTCCATGCCTGTAACCCACAACTCAGAAGGCTTAGGAAGGAGGATCAAAAATTTGTGGCATGAGCTTGATAGTAATATTCTATCTTGAAAAATAGATACATAAAATATCAAAAAGTAAACTTTCCTCAATATCTACACTTAAAAATTTAATAACAACATAAAAATGACAAAAAGTAATGTTAACAATAGTAAACATTCTTTGAAGATTTTTGATATAAGTTCTGTGAAAACTACTATATACATTATTTAAATTTTTTTCCTTATAAGTATTAGTTATTTGAGAATTGACACAATGCATTTCAGGATTATTCTCACCTCTACCCATGTCCCTTGATTCATTCTCCCTTCCCTACTTACTCAAATTTGTGTCATTAAAAGAAAAGTTATGAAGTACAATTTAAAAGTTTTTTTTTTTTATTTTAAGTGATGTGTATATGTGTGTCTATGAGGAACAGTCGAGGCCTACTAGCATGCTGTCAGTAGAGTCCAGACAAGGTTTTGAATTTGTTGGAGCTCTCTTGTAAATTGTGAGTTATCCTACATGGGTGCTGAGAACTGAACTCTAGTTCTCTGCAAGAGCAATATGCACTCTTAATCGTCGAGTCATTTACCATTCCTTTATTTCATCTTTATAGAATCCAAGAGATAAAAAATTTTGGAATCTGCACTGGGTCACTTTATATCAAGTTGACACAGATCTAGAATCTTAGGAAGAGGAAACTTCAACTTAAAAAATATCTCCATCAGATTGGCCCATGGTACAAGATTATGACACATTATTATTATTATTATTATTATTATTATTATTATTATTGTACTTTTATTATTGTATTTTTGAATGACATGGGAAGAGCCAACTCCCTGTGTATGGTACTATTTCTGGACTGGTGGTACTTGGTGACATAGAAAACAGACAGAGAATGTCAAGAGGAGAGTGCCAAAAAACTGTACTCTTCCATGGCATCTGCACTCCCTAATATCTCCATGTTCTTGCCTTGAGTTTCTACACTGATTTCCTTTGTGATAGACTAATAACAAACTCTTAATTGAAATAAATTCTTTCTTCACCAAGATGCTTTTGGTCATGGTCTTTCTTACAGGTATAGAAACC
Source organism: Uromys caudimaculatus (assembly GCA_028551405.1). Lineage (NCBI taxonomy): Eukaryota > Metazoa > Chordata > Mammalia > Rodentia > Muridae > Uromys > Uromys caudimaculatus. The sequence goes on along the minus strand of CM052711.1, from coordinate 79,827,155 downwards.
TAAGAGAGAATCATTGTAACTCAACCAAATTACTTAGTATGTGTTTATTTCAAGAATCTTCCTCACCAGAGCCCAAGGCCTTAACTACTGAGCATATTGCCTTTTGTTATGAAAATATAACGTTAAATACATATTTTAAATAATGTCTTGTCTTTATGCTGCCATCTTGGAATCAAACAGTGAATGAAAATCTTTCACTTGTATATATTTGAAATACGATGTGAAGAGTTTGGAATACTCTGAAGTTTTTGACCATGTATTGAACCTACTGTAAATGTCTGTGAACTCAATTATGAAATAAATGGAAAAATGTTTTCGATTAACCTGAAAGTAAGGTAAAATGAGAGATGGTAGGATAGGAGAGAACTAGAAAGCTTTGTTTGGGGATAGGGCTTGGTGCTAAATACTTGGCTACCACTTAGAAGGCCTTATTTCAGATTATTAGCACTGTGATAAATGAGTACATAAATACATACTTTCTGCTTATAATTTGAGCACTGATATCTGACTTTGTCTTTCTTTTTAACATTCAGATTTCAAAGCATTCACAGTTCCTCCTCAGATAAACCCGCCCTATGATCATACAAAATAATTCTTTCTTGCGTCTGGAGAGATGGATCAGTGGTTATAAACACTTTCTGCCCTTGTAGTGGACATGGGTTTAATTCTCAGCATCTATATCAGGAAGTTCACAATTACCTTTGACTTTAGATTCAGGGACTACAATATCTTCTCATCTTTGCAAGTACCTCTAAATCCTTCATTAATTATTTGAGAATTCAACACAATGTATTTCTTTTTTAAATTTAACTAATTGATTTTTTTTTAACCTATTCACTTTACTTTCCACCCACTACTGCCCTCCTGGTCACCTCTACTCATAGTCCTTCTCCTACCCTCTCTGAGCAGGTATTCCAGCCCTGGTTATCCCACCCACCTTAGCACATCAAGACTTCAAGAGAGGCTAGGTGCATCCACTCCCATTGAAGCCTGTCAAGGCAGCTTAGCTAGAAAATTGTTTTCCACATATAAGCAACAGCTTTTGGAATAGCCTCCATTTCAGTTTTTCAGGACCCACGTGAAGACCAAGGTGCACATCTACTACAGATAAGCAAGGAGGCCAAGGTCCAGCCCATGTATGTCTTTTGGTTTGTGATTCAGATTTTGAGAGCCCCAAGGGTCCAGTTTAGTTGACTATGTTGATCAACCTATGGAGTTCTTATCCCCTTCAGGCCTGTAATCCTTCCTCCTTTTTTTCCAAAAACGTCCCCAAGTTCCATGTACTGTTTTGCTATGGGTGTCTGTATCTGTCTGAGTCAGCTGCTAGATGGTATCTCTTAGAAGACAACATGCTCCTGTCTACAAGCATACCAGAGTATTTAAATAATGTTAGGGATTGGCGCCTTCCCACGGGAGGGATCTCAAGTTAGGCTGGTTATTGGTTGCCCATTCCCTCAGTCTCTGCTTCCTCCCCTGTGCCTAATTATTTGTATACAGGATACATTTTGGGTTAAAAATTTTATGAGTGGGTAGATGTTTCTATTTCTCCACTGGAGTTCCTATATGCCTACAGAGGGTGGCCACTCCAGTTTCTATATCCCCAATGTAGTGAGTCACAGCTAAGGTCATACTCATTGATTCTTGGGTATCTCACCTAGCCCAGGTCTCTGTCTCCTCCAGGAGATGCCTACTCCCTCTTGACACCCATCAGTTGCAAATTGCCCTTCATTTTCTTGGTCATCTGGCCATTTCTCCATTCTTCCCCACACCTGATCCTGAACTTCTCCTTCTCCGTCATCCCACTCCATCCCAGTTCCCTTCCTGCATCTGCCTCTTATACTATTTTATTCGCTCTTCTAAGAGAGACTCAATCTTCCTTGTTTGGGTCTTCCTTCTTGATTAGCTTCTTTGGGTATCTTGAATGTAACATGGTACCTATATTTTATAGGTAATATCCACTTATAAGTGGGTACATACCATACATGTCCATTTGGGACTGTATTTCCTCACTCAAGATGATATTCTCAAATTGCATCAATTTCCCTGCAAAAATTAATTACAGCTTTGGTTTTAATAGACGAATAGTATTCTATTGTGTAGATATACCACATTTTCTTTATCCATTCTACAGTTGAGGAACATATAAGTTGTTACTACTTTCTGCCTAATAAAGCTGCTATGAACATAGTTGAACAGGTGTCTTTGAGAGATGTTGGAGCATCTTTTGGATGTATGCCCAGGAGTGGAGGAAGTGAGTCTTGAGGTAGTCTTATTCTCACTTTTCTGAGAAAATGCTAAATTGTTTTTCACAATAGTTGTAAAGGTTTGCAATGCCACCAGCAATGGAGGAGTGTTTCCTTTGCTCGACATCATTGCCAACATGGGCTATCACTTGACTTTTTGGTCTGAGCCTTTCTGATGGGTGTAAGATGTAACTTCATAGCTGTTTTGCTTTGCATTTTCCTGCTGACTAAGGATTTTGAACATTTCTTAAATTTCTTCTCAGGTATTCAAGATTCCTCTGTTGAGAATTCTCTGTTTAGTTCTATACTGCATTTCTTAATTGGGTTATTTTGGTTATATTGGTGTCTAACTTCATGAGTTCTCTATAAGTTTGGATATTCACCCTCTGTCAGATATAGGGTTTGTGATCTGGATCTCTAGTCTGCCAATTTCTCCTATTTACAGTGTCTTTTGCCTCACAGAAGCTTTTCAGTTTCATGAGGTCCCATTTATCAATTGTTGATTTTAGAGCATGAACTATTGGTATTCTGTTCAGGAAATTTCCCCCTTTGCCAATGAGTTCGAGGCTCTTTTCCACTTTCTTTTCTATTAGATTCAGTATATCTGGTTTTACATTGAGGTCCTTGATACACTTGGGCTTGAGCTTTGTGCAAAGTGATAAACATGGATCTAATTTCATTCTTCAATATGTAGACAGGCAGTTAGTCCAGCGCCATTTGCTGAGGATGCTTTCAGTTTTCCATTGTATGGCTTTGGCGTATTTATCAAAAATCCAGTGTACATAGGTGTGTGGGTTTATTTCTGGGTCTTTCATTTGATTCCATCTATTGAGGTGTCTGTTTTTGGGCCAAAACAATTCATGTTTCATCACTATAGCTCTGTAGTATAGCTTGAGGTCAGGATGGTGATACTTCTCGAAGTTCTTTGATTGATCAGGAATGTTTTGGCTATCCTGTTTTGTTTGTTTGTTTGTTTGTTTTGTTTTGTTTTTCCATATAAAGTTGAAAATTATTCCTTCAAGGTATGTAAAACTTGTGATGGAATTTTGATGAGATTGAATTGAATTTGTAGATTGCTTTCAGAAAGATGGCCATTTTCACTATGTTAACCCTAACAATTCATAAGCATGAAAGATCTTCCCTTCTTCTGATATCTTCTTCAATTTCTTTCTTCAAGGACTTGAAGCTCTTGTTATACAGATCATTCACTTAACATATTAGAGTTACTCTAAGATATTTTATACTATTTGTGACAAACGGTATTGTTTCTCTAATTTCTTAGATAAAGGAGGGCTACTGATTTCTTTGAGTTAATTTTAAATCCAGCCACTTTGCTGAAATAGTTTATCAGCTGTAGGAACTGGGATCATTTTTGTATATTATCCTATCATCTGCAAATAGCAATACTTTCACTTTTTCCTGTCCAATTTTATTCCCTTGATATACTTTGGCTATCTTATTGCTCTGGCTATAATTTCAAGTACTATATTGAATAGATGGAGAGCAAATTGGCAGCCTTGTCTTATCCCAGAATTTAGTGGAAATGCTTTAAGCTTCTCTCCATTTAGTTTGAAGGTAGGTATTAGCTTGCTGTATACTACATCAAATATGTTTAGGTATATACCATGCTTCCCTGATTTATCTAACATCTTAAAAATGAAGGGGTCTTTGATTTTATCAAAGGCGTTTTAAGCTTCTAATGAGATAACCATGTGTTTTTTATTTTCTTTCAGTTTGTTTATATGGTGCATTACATTGATGGATTTTTATATATTGAATCATCCCTGAATCTCTGGGATGAACCTATTTGATTTTGGTAGACTATGTCTTTGATTTGTTCCTGGATTTGGTTTGTGAGTATTTTATTATTATTTTTGCATCAGTTTTCATAAAAGGAATTGGCCTGAAATTGTCTTTGTTTGTTGTGTCTTTGTATGGTTTAAGTATCATGGTTAGTGTGGCCTCATAGAATGATTTTGTCATTGTTCCTTTTGTTTCTATTTTGTGGAATACTTTGAGGAGTATTGGGGTGTGGGTTTCTGGATTTTTCATCCTCTCAAGCACAGGGTATGGACCGTTAGGGAGGCAGGACTATGGGAGTTTGACAGTGTTAACCCAACACTGGAAAGTTCCCCAGGCCTGCAAGGTGGCCAGGGCCTTAGGGTTCTCAGGCTCTTGGACATCCAAGCACCCCTAGAAGTCGTGGAAGAGCTGAGAATGTAGTCTGGGGCTCTCGATCTGTGTCTAGCCCAGGGCCTGGGTAAAAAGGGGAGCTCTGGCTATATCCACAGGAAGATTCCTTGGCTTGATGGGCACAGGCTTTGTAGCATTTGTGGTTGGGAGCATAGAGAGGCCTTCTATGGGAGATTAGACTACAGTTCTGAAGGCAAGGGCCTTCTTCATGACTCCTATGGCGAATCTCAATGAAAAGTGACAGTCCATGGTTCTAAGGCATTTATTATCATGGCAGAAAGTGGATGTGTTAAGCAATACCCACAACTCAGGGTGGTCCTGAGATTAAATACCTTTTGCTGGGAGGAATATCAGTGAAGGGAATCTTATTGGCAACACCCTCAGGGCCTCTACATACCTCCTTAGCATAGAGATCTCTATCTTGAGCCTAGGTGACTACAGGTCACCTCTATTTTTCTATTGCCTTGGTCTGAAATGTTAGGGATACCTCATATACATGTGGAAGGGCTTGAGGCATTGCCCTTACATGACTGATGGCCACAAATCTATGGGGGGGCATGGCTCCATGACAGGGGCCTGACACTGGGAGGAGACAAAACTTCTCCATCCCTTCAGGGTTTCTGGGGCTTCAAGCTTTTAGTTCGACAGAGGACCAGGCTTCCTCCCACAGTCCACTGCCCCACATTAGGGCTATCTGTTTTCTGGAATCTTGTACCATTCTATACCAAAACAAACCCTCTGGCCATAAGCTTTTTTGGTTGGTAGACTTTTAATGACTTATGTCTGTTTCTTTAAGGGTTATACGGCTGTTCCCATAGTTTACCTGATATTGATTTCTCTTTGGTTACTGGTACCTGTATAGAACATCATCCATTTAAATAAAATTTTCCAATTTTGTGAAGTACAGATTTTTGAAGTAAGACCTAATTATTCTTTAAATTACCTCATTGTCAGTTCTTACGTATCCCTTTTCATTACTGATTTTGTTTCTTTGAATACTCTTTCTTTATCTTGGTTAATTTGGCAAAGGTTTTGTCCATCTTGTTCATTTTCTCAAAAAATAATTTCTTAGTTTCATTGATTCTTTGTATTACTTTATTTGTTTCTAGTTCTATCTGATTGATATCAGATCTTATTTTGACTATTTCCTGCCTTGTGCACCTTTTTTTTGTGTCTTCTGTCTCTTCTTCTTTCTCTTCTTCTTCTTCTTCTTCTTCTTCTTCTTCTTCTTCTTCTTCTTCTTCTTCTTCTTCTTCTTCTTCTTCTTCTTCTTCGTCTTCTTCGTCTTCTTCGTCTTCTTCTTCTTCTTCTTCTTCTTCTTCTTCTTCTTCTTCTTCTTCTTCTTCTTCTTCTTCTTCTTCTTCTTCCTCTTCCTCCTCCTCCTCCTCCTCCTCCTCCTCCTCCTCCTCCTCATTCTCTTCTTCTATAGCTTTCTGGCACAATTTAAAATTGCTGATTTGAGAACTTTCTAATTTCTTTATGGAGACATTTAGTCATTGTGAAATTCCTCTTAGCACTTTTTTCATTTTGTCACATAAATTTGGGTATGTTTTGCCTTTATTTTGATTGAATTATTTCTTTCTTTATTTCTTCACTGACCCAGGGATCACCGAGTAAGGAGTTGTTCAATGTCCATCAGTCTGGAAATTTTCCAGTGTTTCTGCTGTTGACATCCAGTGTTCATCCACGGAGGTCTGATAAGATACAAGGTGTTTCAATTTGCTTGTATATCTTGAGGCTTGCATTGTGACCTATTATGTAGTCAGTTTTAAAGAAGGATCCATAAGGTGCTGAGAAGTTGTATTGGGGTGTGTGTGTGCGAAATACTCCATAGATGTTTGTTAGGTCCATTTGATTCATTATGTCTACTAGTTCCATTGTTTGTTTCCTTAGAATTTTTCTGGATATCTTGCCAGTTAGTGAAAGTAGGATGTTGATGTCTCCCACTATTAATGTGTAGGATTTGATGGGTAATTTAAGCTTAAGCAATGTTTCTTTTACAAATGGGGTTTCCCTGTGTTTGGAGTATATGTTCAAAATTGAGATATCATATTTGTAGATTTTTTTTTCTTTGCTCTGTATGAAGTATCCTTTCCTGCCCCTCTTGATCACTTTTGGTTGAAAGTCTATTTTATTAGATATTAAGGTGGCTACTGCAGCTTGCTCTCTAGGTCCATTTTCTTGGAAAACTTTTTTCCAGACCTTTACTCTGAGGTAATATCTTTCTTTACTGCTGAAGTGTGTTTCTTGTATGCAGCAGAATGATGGATGCTGCTTTGAAATCCATTCTGTTAGCTTGTGTCTTTTTATTGGGTAATGGAGTCATTTATGTTGAGACATATTAATGACCAGTGATTGATATTTCATGTTGGTAGTGTGAGTGTGTGTGTGAATGTGTGTGTGTGTGTGTGTGTGTGTGTGTGTGTGTGTGTCTTTGAGTGTGCTTTCCTTGTTTTGCTAATATGGAATTATTGCCTGTGTTTTCTTGGATGTAGTTATTATAATTGTGTTGGAGTATACCTTTTGATATTTTATGTATGGCTGGACTTGTGAATAGACAATGTTTGAATTTGTCTTGAAATACCTTTTTTCTCCATCAATGTTGTTTGGTTTGCTTGGTATAGTTGTCTAGGTTAGGAACTGTCGTGTTTTAGAGGTTGCAAGATATGGGTTCCGGCCTTTCCAGGTTGTAGAGTCTTTGCTGAGAAGTCACATGTAATTCTAATAGGTCTGCTTTTCTATGATACCATTTGCCTTGCTGTTTTTAATATTCTTTCTTTTTTCTGTAGATTTTGTGTTTTGATTATTATGTGGTAGATGGTTTGCATTTTTGTTGCAGTATAATTGTTGTTGCTTAAGGGCTTTTTTTTAATGTTTACTGGCATCACTTTCTTTAGGTTGGGAATGCTTTCTGCTATGGTTTTGTTGAGAATATTTTCTAGGCCTTGGAGCTGGGAATCTTCACTTTCAACTATTCCTATTTTTCTTAAGTTAGGTCTTTTCATGGTACTGCAGATTTTCTGAATCTTTTCTGTCAAGAATCTTTAGCTTTAATATTTCCTTTGACTGATGTATCAAATTCTACTACTTTATATTCAAAGCCTGAGATTCTCTCTTCCATCTCCTGTACTCTGCTGGTGATGCTTGCATTTCTTCTTCCTGTTTTTACCCCTCTGTTTCCCATCTCTCAGATTTTCTCAGTTTGTGTTTTCTATATTGTTTCTATTTTGGCTTTCAAGTCCTCCACAGTTTTATATATTTCCTTCATCTTGTTAGGGATAGAATTGTTCCCTCTTTAAAGTCATCTATGTGTTTGATTGTATTATTCTGTATTTATTTAAGGGATTTATTATTTGTTTATCTCCTCCTTAAAGGCATCTATCATCATTATGAGATTGGATTTTAGGTAATTTTCTTGTGTTCTGGTTGTGTTAGGATAGCCAGGACTTGCTGTAGTGAGGTAATTATGCTTTGAAGGTGTCATATTGTCATGACTTTTGATTACATTCTTTTGGGGGCCTTTAGCCATCAATATTTTTGGTCCATGTATGTTGCAATAGGTATTAGGAGGGGTGTAGACTGTGATGGTCCTGATGTGGTAAGCCTCTATTGAATATCCTTGGACAATATGGTTCTGTACCTGCAGTTCTTTATCATTCAGAGCATCAGGTCCGAAAAACTTGGGCAAAGAAGTGCCAGGAGAATTGTTGTCCCCCTGGCATGGCAGGCTGCTCAAGGCATCTTGGTTTGGCCCAAAGAACTCAGAGAGCAGGTAAGTTGATTGGGGAGAAGGAAGCTTGTCTTTATGGTTCAGGAGTCTGATGGAGGTGGAGAAGAGGTATCAGGAGAATATGAGTGGGTGAGTGGAGGCCCCCTGGGATAGCAGTCTGCCCAGGGCTGCTTGATATGAGCCAATGGGCTCAGCCAACAGAGAATATGAGTAGGGAAAGAGAAGCTTACCTGTATGGCTCAGGAGTCTGATAGAGGCAGAGGAGAGGAGCAGGAGAAAGGAGGTGCATGCAAGAATGGCAAGCTCGCCGGGCAATGGTGGTGCAAGCCTTTAATCCCAGCACTCGGGAGGCAGAGACAGGCAGATTTCTGAGTTCGAGGCCAGCCTGGTCTACAGAGTTAGTTCCAGGACAGCCAGGGCTATACAGAGAAACCCTGTCTCCAAAAACCAAAAAAAAAAAAAAAAAAAAGAAAAAAGAATGGCAAGCTCCTCCCATAAAATGTATTTCTAACAAAGTTACCTGAAACTCATCCCAGATATGCCCCCTCATCCCTGTAGCTTCTCAACTTCCTGTCCTTTTTAATTCTTATAATAACCCATCAAATCCTGTTTACACTGCTCACATCTTCCTGCATGTTTACCTATCCACTGGAGCACAGTCAACCTTCCAAGGTCTACAGCATTACAGAAACCAGCACTTGGGCATAGATTCACAGTCAGGTGCTAATGTTTGTGAACTGCTACCACCTCTGTGCTTCAATGCTGACTGACTTGATCTGGTTCAGGTCTTGTGCAACCAACCACAGTGGCTGTGATTTCCTGAGTACAGTTGTCCTGTCATTTCCAGAAGACACTGTTTTTCACAGGCTGCCCCCACTGCTGTCAGTTTACAATCCTGCAAAAATAAATGCATCTTTTGAAACTGGCTGGAATTAATATGAGCATCTTACTTTCTAATATCTTGTTAATTACACAAATAATTTGTAGAAATTAAAGATGTTTTGTATTCTGTGATAATTTGGATGCTGTTGAGGTTTGGTCTTTTGTTGTGTATTGTAACATGTAGGCCCCCAAGACCTAGTTACCCAAGAAACAAGAGAGTCTGCATGTATAACCAGGTGACACTTGGTGATCTTGCCTTCAAGTTATTTCTAATTGGTTAAAAAAAAAAAAAAAAAGATGCTGACAGTCAATAGCTGGGCAGAAGAAACATAGGTGGAGTTTAGGGTACCTAGACTTGGGGGTCAGCAGAGAATCAAGCTGAGAAGAAGATAAAGAGAAAGGTAAGCTACCATGGATTAAAGGATTCATGAAAACATGTCCCTGAGGGATTGCTAATTGTCAGACTAATCATAGTAATAACTCAGGAGTATCTACAGAAATGTATATTCTAATAGAGTAGAAGGTAGATAAATGCCCAGCTCTAGTCCTGATTAAGGCTCATTATTAATATAAAGGTTGTATGTGTGTCTTTTATCTGGAACTAAATGGCCAAATGTGGGGGATCAGCATTAAAAATTTCTGCAGCAGGATACCTTATAAACAATAATTCCTATAGGACAAGCTCTAGCTCTAGAGCATTCCTGATCCTGTTTTTACAACGATGGCTTAAACTTCTGCTGGAGCACCCATAACTTGGGCGGAATAGAACTTAAGTAGGAGTTAGCATCTTGTAAGGACAATGTGGTCTCTCTACCTTGTACAGTGTCCCTGGGAGACCAAAGCCAACATCAACCCTGGGCAAGGGAGAGACTTTCTAATAGTACTCAGCTCATTCTGAACAATTGCATCAAAAATCCAACAGCTCACACTGTTCAGATCTTCTTGGATACAGTTGAAGCTCTTAGGAGAATAAAGGAAAATTTGCTGCTATACAGATGACTACCGAGCCTCAAACTCCATATAGCCATGTATGTCTTATAAAAAATAAATAAATAAATAAACATAGATCTCTTTAAAATATTTTATGACTTATTTTAGTTTTTTGTGTCTCTCTCTCTCTCTCTCTCTGTGTGTGTGTGTGTGTGTGTGTGTGTGTTTGTATTTGATTCCCAAATGGTAAGTTCATATAAAATAAAGAAATAAAGGAATATCCTGGTTTCTCTGAACTATTCCTTACTTGCATCATTGGATTTTTCATAGCAAGAATACTTACTTATCCTTGAGTCCAAAACCTGCTCATCTCCTGCTGGAGTGGATTCTGCTTACCTGATAGACAGAACTTCCTTTGTAAATTCTTCATGAAAGAAAGACTTTGTATCTAAGAATATTGCTCCCCCCCAAATCATTTAATACAAATAGAAAGTGAGTGTCAAATGAGTGAAGTAACTTGATCCAAAAAAGTCCATGATCCTGGTGGTGGCCCAGTAAAGCCCAGACTATGGGATTTTGTTTTCATGATCTGCCTCTGACTCCTGTGTCAGTCAGTTTTTCATTTCTATAATAAATGTCTCAGTTAATAAACATTGGCCACCAGCCTTCCCCTTTCTCTGCGTCTTCATCCACCAAGATGTGAGAAAATAGCTTTCTATCATCATTGACAGAAGCTGGTCCCTACACCATGCTCTCTCCATCATGATGGCCTACAGCTTTTGAAATGAACTAAAGCTACATTAAACCTTCTGTCTCCTTAAAAAACAGGAAAAGAAAAGAAAAAAAAATGAGACTGTTTCTTTCTATAGAGATATCTTCCTCAGTTGAATGACTCTGCTTCTTTTGTTCATGGCATTGTTGCAGTTGGGTATCAATGTCCAACATGTATCTACTGTGCTTTTTAGGTTCCTGAGCCATATACATGTTGGACATTGATACCCAACTGCAACAGGAACATGAGAATGGTGGTAGAGGCAGATAGCAGGTAAAAATGAGACTACTTCCAAGACAGTGAGTGGCCATAGGTGGGAGTAAGGTCAGACAGATTCTCTGATGGATGCCTACAAGGCTGTGGCTCATTGTCTCACATTTTATGGCTCCAAACTTTTATGTGGCTTTCCTAAACTCTGCTTTGTCTTTATAGAATTGCATCAGTTGGAGAGGTCTCCAGTTTTTCTTTCTGCAACTTTCTTCTATGGTCTGATTAAAGTGTGTGTGTGTGTGTGTGTGTGTGTGTGTGTGTGTGTGTGTGTGTGTGTGTCTGCAACATTTATGTATAAGTGCATATGCACATATGTGTACATGTTAATTATATGTATTATATTGGCAAAATTTGTACAGGCTTTCAGAGTTTATTGAGTGAATGTTAAAATCCCCATTTTCTTGAGGACAACTGGAAGATAAACTATTCCCAAACTAGGATACTATTGTTTCTCCTATAGGATAAAAGTGAGAAAGAGAAGCTGGATTTTCAGGAACTAAAGCTCACCCATAGAGCAGACACAATAGGAAACTGTAGTTGCCTTCCTTAAATAATCTCTCCCAGTCAGCTTCTGTTAGATGTTGTAAGGAATGATTGGAAGCTGTTACCTTTGTTTGTATTCTAAATCAGACTACTGCAGTCATCTCTGTTGGATGTTGTGTGGTCTTGATTTGACACTGTTTTGCTATTTATCTACTGTTTTCTTCTTCTACTTACTGTTTGTCATTTATTTTTGCTTGCTGTATACTGAATAAACTCATTAAAAGCCAACTGTATGACTAGTACAGATTGCATTATAGACCAGGAACATGGAGGGCATTAATTTGGCAAAGATTTCTAGAAAATGAACACCAGATATCTGGCTCTTTCTTTGTCTCCTTCCATCTAGTACCAGCCTCATAAATAGTATAACCGCGTGCTATTATAGCCAGGTTTTACATGTATACTGATGGTTGAAACTCATGTCCTTATGCTTATGTAACTGAACAATCCCCCAGTACCTCATATGCTGAATTTGAACTCATGCTCTGTGGCAGCAGCACAGAAGAGTATTGGTACAAGGGTGAACTCTCCAGAGATGTTACCTTATGATGATACCAACAAAGGATGGAAAGAAAAATGTTGAAGTACTTCCCTTAAAGACAAGCTCCCAGTTGCCTAGCTACCTTCCTTTATCACTGCAACTCAAACGTTCCTCCAGATCCTCACAGTCCCAATTCTTCAACAAAGGAGCTTCTGTCAGATGTAAGGGACACTAGTCCCAGAGGGAAAAATATCCTTGCAGCTAAGTTAATGAGAAAGGCATGGCTATGAGACAATCTCTCAACTTTGACTGGGCAAGCCTGAGTAAAGCAGCTGTTAATCTTTGGTCTCTTTTGGGATCATCACTTACTGTATACCCCACAGACAACTCAGATGCCAATTTTTCATGTGACCCCAACTACAGCTGAAATAGAAATTCAAAGCATTTTTATATCAGAACAATTAACTAACAGTCATTGGGGAGTAAGCACAAGTGATGTACATTGTATTTTTTATTTTTATTTATTTTTATCTTTTTGAAATGAATGCTGCATGAAAATTCATTCCCTGATTTAAATAATTCTTTCTTGGAGGGGGGGGGTGTTGGATATTTCCTTTATTTATATTTCAAATGTTTTCCCCTTTCCAGATCTCCCCTTCAGAATCCCCCTATCCCAACCTCCCTCAGCTTGCCTCTATGAAGATGCTCCCCACCCACTCTCCCACTCTCATCTTCCCTCCCTGGCATTCTCCTACACTGGGATATCAAACACCCTCAGGCCCAAGAGTCTCTCCTCCCACTGATGTTCAACAAGGCCCTCCTCTGCCCCATATATGAACAGCACCATTGGTCCCTCCGTGTGTATTCTTTGGTTTGTGGTCCAGTCCTTGGGAGCTCCAGGGGATCTGTCCAGTTGACACTGTTGCTCCCTCAGTGGGACTGCAAATCCCCTCAGCTCCTTCAGTCCATTCTCCAACTCCTCTATCCGGGACTCTAGGCCCAGTCCAATGGTTGATTACGAGCATCCACCTCTATATTTCTCAGGCTCTGGCAGAGCCTCTCAGGAGGCATCTTATCATGCTTTCATCAGCAAACACTTCACAGCATCCACAATAACATTCTGGTTTGATGGCTGTATACGGGATGTATCCCCAGGTGGGGCAGTATTTGGATGGCCTTTCATTGAGTCTCTGCTTCACACTTTGTCTCCATATTTCCTCCTGTGAGTAATTTGTTCATCCTTCTCAGAAACACTGAAGCATCCACATTTTGGTCTTTGTTCTTCTTAGGATTGAAATGGTCTGAGAATTGAATTCCAAACTTTGGGCTAATATCCACTTATCAGTGAGTACATTCCATTTTTGTTCTTTTGTGATTGAGTTACTCACTCAGGATGATATTTTCAAGTTCCATCCATTTGCCTGTGAATTTCATGAAGTCATTGTTTTTAATAGCTGAGTAGTATTCCACTGTGTAAATCTATCATACTTTCTGTATCCATTCCTCTGTTGTAGGACATCTGGGTTGATTCCTGCTTCTGGCTATTATGAATATGGGTGCTATGAACATAGTGGAGCATGTGTCCTTATTACATGTTGGAGCATCTTCTAGGTATATGCCCAGGAGTAGCATAGCTGGGTACTCAGGTCCAATTTTCTGAAGATCTGCCAAAATGATTTCCAGAGTGATTGTACCAGCTTGCAATCCAGCCAGAAATGGAGGAGTGTTCCTCTTTCTCCACATCCTCGCCAGCATCTGCTGTCACCTGAGTTTTTGATCTTAGCCATTCTGACTGGTGTGAGATGGAATCTCAGAGTTGTCTTGATTTGCATTTCCCTGATGACTAAGTATGTTGAACATTTCTTTAGGTGCTTCTCAGCCCTTTGAGTTTCCTCAGTTGAGAATTCTCTGTTTAGCTCTGTTCCCCATTTTTTAAAAGGGTTATTTGCTTCTCTGGAGTCAAAACCATCCAGTGGAAAAAAGACAGCATTTTCAACAAATTGTGCTGTTTCAACTGGTGGTCAACATGTAGAAGAATGCAAATTATTCCATTCCTATTTCCCAGTACAGAGCTCAAGTCCAAGTTGATCAAGGACCTTCACATAAAACCAGACACATTGAGTCTAAAAGAAGTGAAAGTAGGGGAAATTCTTGAGCACATGGACACAGAGGAAATGTCCTTGAACAGAACACCAGTGGCTTATGCTCTAAGATCAAGAATGGACAAATGGGACCTCATAAAATTGCAATGGACTGACAAAACGGCCAACAACTGATTGGGAAAAGATCTTTACCAATCCTACATCCAATAGAGGCCTAATATCCAATGATAAGTGGATTGTTAATCTCTTTAATTCTACAAGGTGTTTAGACCTTTCTAGCACTGGGCACCAAAGCTACCCATGGTGAACAAAGTAGCCATTGCAGGCCTCTCTTGATGAAGTGCTATTTATTACAGCTTCTTGGTACACTATTGTTTGTAGCTTCTTTGGTTTTTTATCACATTGTAACTGAATTATTACTAATTTCTTCTTTTGTCTTTCTAAGGACTGAAACGAAGAAGCCTTCAGCAGAAGCTCTGTGGGAAAACCCCCACTTTAACTGTGCTATATCCTTGTCAGTAGTCTGACCTTGGTGTCTGCTTCAGACTCTCTCTTCAGAGGCTTGAGGTGATGGCTAGAATTTATTCATGAATGCTTAGACACACAGGCAGTAATTTCATTGACAAACAACTCCTGGGATTATACAAAGAGAGTGGGAAATCAGTGGCAGCATTGAAAGCAGGAGGAACAGTGGGAGCTGATGATCATGTTTTAAATAGTCTTGTTCTTCCTTAGTGGGAACAATAATTGAATGAATACCTGGGAATTCCAAGAAAAAGCACAAAATAAAACCATCTGGATATAGACATCCTCTTTCTCTACTGGTAATGGTAATGTTAACAGTGGTGAGGGTGCTGATGTGTATCAGTCAGGGTTCTCTAAAGACAATATTGATATATTGACCTACTCCCCCAATCACACAAAGTAAATATATTAGACTGACTTAATGGTACATTGTCAGTAGTTTAATGTCTTTCTCATTGCAGATGGGCTAAAAATCAAGTTGCTTTTTAGTGAACAATGCTAGATGTCTATCTCTACAGTACCAATCTGGTGCTGGGTTCTTCATTCTAATTCTAATTAGTCTACACCAACAGAATAGACAAACTTTCCAGGCCTGTTTCCCCCTCTGCATGTGCGAAGGTGTGGCCCAAATTTAGGGTGGGTTTTCCAGGTTCAAATGATTTGATTCAGAATATTTCTCACAGGAGTGCCCAACATCTTGGGGTTTAATAGATTCCATATATACTCAAGTCCATAACCAAGATTAACCTTCATATGATATTAGATGTCTCAGTGGTGGTTGTGGTGGTGGAGATGGTTGCTAGTGGTAGTAATGGTGGCTGTGATGCTAGCATCATAGTGTTGGTGGTAGTGGTGGTTGTGATGGTGGTGGTAAGGGATAGAATAGGGTGAAAAGGCTTTATTATCCATTAAAGAGTGTTAAAATAACATAAATGGTAAGCCTAGCAGAAAGGCCTCCTGGTGACAGACTTGGTTCCATCATGAATTTTCTGTGAGTCTTGGTAAGTTCACCCTATATTAAGAGTTGTGATTTGTCTTCATAAAATATGGGACTTGGCTAAAGGGATCTTTAGTTCCTCAAACTTTACATTTTAAATTTCATTTATTTATTTATTTTTTCAGTGAAATAGCTTGTGAAATTATTGAGGATGAACCAGCATTTTATAAGCATTGGAGAATGAGAAGGGGTTCTACTTAGTATAAAGGTTCATTGGTTGAGTTATTTTTTTAAACTTTTTTTTAATATGTATTTATTGCTTTATTTATTTTGCCCTTTAACACTTAAAATATAATTATATCATTTTCTTCCTTCCCCTTTCTTCGAATGCCTTCTGTGTCCTTTCTTTCTAATCCTTAACTTTCAGCCCCTCCCAAGTAGCTCCCTGTCAAATTCATGGCATGTTTTATTTTGATTATTATTTTTTTTTGTATGTAGATTTTCTTTAATTTTTTTTTGGATATTTACTTTATTTACATTTCAAATGTTTTCTTCTTTACAGGTCTCCCTTTCAGAAACCTCTTATTCCATCTCACCTCTTCCTGCCTTTATGAGGGTGCTCCCACACCCAACCACCCACTCCTGTCTTCCCTCCCCGGCATTCCCCTACACTGGGGCATCTATCACCCTCAGACCCAAGGGCCTCTTCTCCCACTGGTGGCCAGCAAGGCACTCCTCTACCACATATGTGGCTAGCATCATGGGTTCCTCCTCTTTGGTTGGCATTCCAGTCTCTGAGAGCTCCGGGTGATTCTAGCCAGTTGACACTGTTGCTCCCTCCATGGGGCTGAGTCTTAATGTTCTGGGGATACCACATTTTTTTATGGAGAGTCTTTCCAGGAGCTAAACCTGCAGCTTCATTCTGCCAAGGACTACATGACATTTCTTAGGTAAAGAATTTGGGAGTGAGGCTTCCCAAATATGGTTGGACAGAGAAGCGCAAACCCATCTGGGACAAAAAGAGTCCTCCATTTTGTGTTGAGCTCAAGGGAGCTGTCTGGACACAGTAGACTACAACCTTAAAGAGCAAGACTGTCCAATAAAGATCTTCTGTCTCTAACTCCAGGGCCTTCCTTCCTCTATTACCCTGTCATTTTCTCAGTGCCTCTTTCCTTCAAGAACCTTTGAGTTTTTCTCAGAAAGAAAAAAAAATAAATAACTGATTTACCCTCTCCGTTGTTCTCACCTCCTCAATTGAGCTTGAGTTCCTAGAGACTTTCACTGGTTTACTGTTGCTTTCCATCTTAATTTCTTTTGAAGTAAATTATTTTATTTACTTACACGCCAACTGTTGCCCTCCCTCCCAAGCTCCCTCCTAGACTTCACCAAACCATGCCCCCTCCCCTTTGCCTCTAAGAGAGTACCTCCCCCAGGGCATTCCCCTTATCTGAGGCATCAAGTCTGTACATGTGTCAAATTTCAAGATATTGGCTGAAAGATATGTTACAGAAATGTTCACAGTGCTCTGAACAAATGCACGACAAGGGGAAACAAAAGAGAAGAGAGATTTATTTTGCCTCATGGTTTGAGAGGATGCAGTCTATCCAGGTGGATAAAGCAAAGCTGTAGGAAGTTCTTTGGCAGAAGAGTACAGCAGCCACTTGTACATGGAAGCAGATGAGGGAGTTGGAATTTCTTAATTTCTTTTTTTTTTATTCTGGGTAGGACTGCAGATAATTAGATTTTCCTCCAGACTAATCTAGTTTATTCTCCTCAGTCATATTCAGATGTCCTTCATCACAACTGGATCAAGTTTTCCTCCTCAAATCATTTGATGCTACCCCAAACCTTCCTCAGATCATTGGATGGGAAGCCCACAGATAATCCTCAGTAAATCTCAGAAAGCTCCGTCACAGGTGTGCATCACTAATACCCTTAGAATTTATTAATTTATTAATTTAATCAGATAATGTGTAAAACACTTGAATTATTTTTACTCAAAATCTATAAGTGTATGTATGAAAATGAATATACAGATCTACACAAACATATCTATGATACTTCATTCTCACGTACCCTAGAGATATCTTATTAAGGGTGGCCATGGGTGCTAGTTACATTAACTTGTAGCTGTAACCATCATAGTATGTCTTACTCTTATTCATTCATAATGGTCATAAGTTTTCATTCATTATAACTTTGATATAAGACTTAAATACAAAAACTTGGATAATCCTTGGTCTTCTTGCTAGAATGATATGAACATGTGGATATCATGATCCAATCTCAAAACTACTAGGTTTTAAATTAAAGCAGTATGCTATATAATTACTATATTTCCACAAAGTCCTGATGCAATTGAAGTTACTTTTAAGCTGCTTTTTACACATCTGTTTTGGTTTGTTCACAGAACAGATATTTCTTGCGAGGAACTAACGACTGTTGACTGTCAACCTTCTTCATTGAATTGTCCCAAATTTTATTTCAACATCTCAGATTGACTACTCATTGTTATTTCTAGAAAATGAAGAATCTTGGTCCCCTTGACATGATGATTTTTGGTGTTTTTTTTTTTTCCATATTGACCTTCAATGTAAATGTTTATAAATGCCATTCTTCAATAATATTGATGATGACTAAAAACCATATATATATATATCATACATACATACATACACACATCCCTTAGACTTTAGCATAACTGACTCCATGGTAGAAGTACCTTTCAGGCTAAAACTCAGCACATATATATCACCTGCTGAAACTAAAACAAAGGTCTAATCCATCAAAGTCCACAGTTCTGAGAAAGTCTCTAACTGTATCAGCCTTGCCTTTTGGCTTCCATAGTTCTACTTCTGGCCACCTGTTCTTGTAAACTGAAGTATATCAACCCAGGACATGATTTTGTGCTTTAAAGCTCACCCTGAGAAAGGATGGGGCTATGCAAGGAACCTAAATACTCAGTGTAGTCACCAGTCTGCTAATAAAGACTTTCTATTTGCTTAAACCAATGAATGAGCAGTCTTCTCTGTTGAACACCTCACAACACTTCAGAATTAGTTTTCCAAATTACATGCTTATATTTAAGTGTATCTTGATCCTCTTGAGTTCAGGAGTCTCGAATAATACCATTTGTGACCTGGGCAAGCTTCACATAGACACCCATCTGCTTCCTGACTCATTCCTGTTTATTTCATTTTCTGCCCCCTTACTGTCCTGAGGTACTCAACTCTGTTCCATCTCAGACATCCTTGCTTCCTTAATGTTCTGCCTCACCACAGAGCAGCACAAACAGAGCATCTGAACATAGACAGGAGCCATGAACCAAGTAGATGTTTCCATATTTGTCTTTGGTTTGTGTTTGTTTCTGTATTTACACATATATTTCATTCCTAAGATAGGAAAGACTAGGTACTATAAAAGATTATCAAACTCTATAAGCATATTTTAAAACTACTATCCTATAATAAGAATAAAAAAAAATATGTGAATAAGGTCTGTGTTTTTCTCTCAAAATAACTGGAGTGTCTACATGCATGCATCCATGAACTTGGGTGTGGCATATGTGTGTAATGTGTGCTGCCAGGCTTTGGAGGGTTGTGCATGCCTATACATGCATGTACAAGGGCCAGAGGAGAACACTGGCTTTCCTGCTTTATCATGCTCAGCCTTATTTACTATGGACACAGTCTGTGACTGAGCCTAGAATTAGGCAGATAACCAGAAAATACTAGTTATTGTTCTGTTTTTGTTTCTAAAGCATTCTGGGGCTATAGGTGCTTGTACAGCCTTGCTTAACTTTTTGTACAGGTGTTGGGTTTCAAATTTGGGTCCATGGAGTTTTGCAGCTAGTACTCCTTCCCACTGGCCCATCTCTAGTCCTCTCTTAAAATGTCTTGTCACCCTTTGCTGACCACAACTGTGCTTGGGCAAAAACTGGAAAATTGTCCTGTATATGAAAATCTCCAAACATGAAGGCTGTATTGAACAGAAAACGGTGATATCTGGGGCATGGTTTTCATAGTGTCTATATCATAACAACTTGCTTTGTCTCTTAGTCCTTTGTGTCTACCACCTCCTGGTGAATGAATGCATACATGTATCACAATTAACATCAGTCAAGGCAGCCAGCAAGCCCTGGTGATCCTCCTGTCTTCTCCCAAACAACATTGTGGTGTCATAAACAAGTGCAGTGGTCTCAAAACTCAGATCTTCATTCTTGTAAAGCTCCTGGGTCACAAGCCCCTGTGGTTTCCATAAGCAGTATAATGGCCTAAAGGAGTCTCTGAACATTGGAGTTTGCTGTAAATAGTGTTGCTGGCTCTGTTGTGTCATGTCTGCTTCTTCTTCTTCTGAGGAAAGGATGGGTCGGGCAGCCTCAGCAATTGCATCTGTAAAGGCAGCATGGTGTCATACCATTTGCCCTCGAGGCTGCCATCTTAATAAACAATTAGCTAAACCAGATCAGCCAAATGTGGAGCTGGGGAACTTGTTTTTTCCTAATGGAGTGTCCCCTAGACTCAGGCAGTGATACAGAAGTTTAGGACAATTTATGGTCCACAACAGTATTGAGAGTTGCGTTCTCTGTTAAGCCCCACAGAATTAAGAGATTCATTAATTCTCTGTGATGACTTGTCCTCATTATTTTAATTGCTGCCTTGTCTCCTCAGACCAGTTGGTACCTGGAGCAGAGGTTCAGGAGGGCCATGGCAGATGCATAACCTAGGCACTGCCTTCCTGTGAAGAGGGTCTAATTGCTGCTGCTGTGGCTGGCTATGTCACTGGTACTGTCTTGGGCTTCACAGGGTTCTCTGGAGTCCTGGTTAATAAAAGTCCTCTTATCTTCTCAGTGTTGAAGACCCTTTATCGTTTATACTGATCCATCTTTGCCACTTGCTGCTGGCTACCTCCAGGCTGCATCTGTTGCCTGTTGGCTGTGCCTCCTACTGCTCACCTGTCCTTCTTCCAATGATAACTAACAGAAATTCGCAAGAACATACCAATGTTTTACTGTGCTCTACCAGGTGCCAGGAAAAGGTTGACTGTCAAGTGTGCACTGCCTTTATGCCACTGTTTGTATGTTATATACTGGGGTTTATAGTGTGACTGGTTCATATTATCCAAGAGAATAACATCCTACAGGCCTCCCTTAAGCTGGATTCCTTTCCACATAAGTATAGTCTTCCACACAGAAGATCTGCAGGAATGTTCCAATCAATTCACTGTTTCATTGAGCTAGACTTGGATTGAAACATTTTTCTTAGTCTGTCCTTTTTCAGTTGAATAGGCTTTTGTACATTCCTTCCTCAGAAAAATTAATACAATAACCACTCTATTCTGGCTGGACTCCCACAACCATCTGTGTTGGCTCAGTATATCAGTGTGCTGAAGACATGGGGTCTTGCAATATGGATGTTGGCTGGGATACCTTTCTATGTGCCTCACCACATTGGCCCTGCCTTGTCTTTCTCTGATCTCTGGCTACTCCATGGATTTTCTTAGCATATATATGTGTGTGTGTGTGTGTGTGTGTGTGTGTGTGTGTGTATCAATTTATTAATTCACTTCTTTCACCCCATTCCCTTGGATCCAAGTGTGATTATTAAAAACCCTAGAGCTCTTGTTCAGTTTTCTTTCAGTGAGCTTCGTTTGTCAATAGCCTAGACTCACTTAGGAAAAGATAGACTTAACTGAAGAAGAACCCACATCAGATTGTCATTTGTGGATGTCTGTGAAGGATTTTATTAATTGATAGTTCCTGTAGGAAGATGCCACCATGGGTGTTTCTTCCCTTGGGTGGATGTTCCTTGACTATATTAGAAAGGTAGCTGAACAAGTGAACAAGCAGTTTTCCTGTATGGCTCCCATTTCAGTTACTGCCTCCAGCTTTGTGCTGTGAGCTGATCTGGCTTTTCTGATTGATGTAAAACTGTAAGATAAGTAAATATTTTCCTCATGTTTCTTTGGGTGTGTGATGTTTTATCACAGTAGCAGAAAGCAAGATGGAACAATACCTAGATAAGTAGAATCTATGACACAGGGCCATGACAGGAGCCTCAAATGGGTTTGAGTGAAGAAAGCAAGGCATCAAAATTAATTCCTCTACTTGAAAGACTGAACAGAACAAAATCCAGAGCAAGGAGATAGTCATTAAAGTACTTGTTCTGATAATGCAAGTTTGACCTCTACAACCCACATACAAAAACATGGAGCATGGTGAGCTGTTCCTGTGATCCCAATATTGAAGAAACTGAAACAGGTGATTCCTAGAACTCACTGTTTTACCAGACAAGTTAGATTTCCATATTATAGGTCAGTAAGAGAGACTATCTTAAAAAATAAGATGGATAATGACTAAGAGATGATAGCTGGGGGTTGACTTTTAGCTTCTATATGCATATCCTTGAACAAACTACACATGTGCTCCTGCTCACATGTAAATATGTGTGTGCACATACATACATACACATATACACACAGACACGCACACACACACACACACACAGAGAGAGAGAGAGAGAGAAAGAGAGAGAACAACCAAAACAACAACAAAACAAACAAACAAAAACCCAACAACCCTTACCTGTGTGCTTTCTTTCTTAATGATTTCTGGCAGCTTCCTGAAGGTGTGACCCACAGTCTTACCAGTCATTTTTGACAAATGATTCTCAGATGGTTGGATGAGGCAGCCTCTGTCAGTGTCAACCTCTGTGGTCTCTGGACCATCAGGTGGATAATCACTTAAGTAGGTTATATTCATATGGGATTCTTAGCCATGTGTGATCAACATCTGTGAAAAGTCTTTCTATGACTGGAACTAAAAATCCCTGTTGTCAGTAGCAACATGGTGATGGGAGATAAAAGGATTGATGACAGGAAGAGGCAAAAGACTGAAAAGTCTCAGTGGGCAGAGGGACTCCAGAAAGGATGAAGGTGGATGGATATCATGCATTCATCACATGGTTATCAAACATACATGAACCCATACAGATACCACAATCTACACACAAACAGAGAAACCATACAAACATACACATACAGATGGAGCACACACGCACAGTGACACCATATACAGAGATACCACAGACACAGATAAACACATATATACACACATATATACACAGATATTACATACACAGTACATACACACATGTAAACATATAGACACTACACACATACCACACCTAGCGACATCACATACACACACACACACACACACTCATACACACACAGAGACACCACACATGCAAACAACATACACACACACACACACACACACACACACACACACACACACACACACAAATAGAAACAAATCTTTCAAATGAAAAGAGTTAGTCAAATAATCAAGTTATCTGAGCCATCCACATCCACAGAGTTTCATGTTTACTGTTCAGTTTACTACATGAACTGTAGACTGGGTTGAGCTCCATTCCACACCACCTGGTATTTCCAGTGAGCCTTTGGGAACCCGAGAATAATGAGCACCAAGCTGATCACATCCAACTTAAAACTCTCAGGTTAGAATGACAAGCATGAGATTATGCACAGAGAAACATACTTTATACATTTTAATTAGAATTTTAAAGAAAACAAAGACAAAATGAAACTCTTTGATTTCTCAATGGAAACATTTGATAATTATTAATAATGATTAATGATAATGATTAATAATGCAGATAATATTTAACAATCCATTGGGTAGAAATTAGCCTTTGCTCTTTGATGTTTTTGTATAATTATAGTAATGATTTAGATTTTTTGGACTATAGTTCTGGAGAACAATATGGATTTAAAAAATAAGCCAAACCAAGGAGTTTTTCAGTCTGTATATACAGAAATCAGTGCTCTATTTTGGGGTTGGAGCAGGGGTGACGTTTGTGTGCATATGCATGTGTGTCTGTGAATGTCACAGACCACACTGGTATGCATTCCTCTGATGCCATTCAATGCCATTCAGCTCAGATCTTTCTTTCTTTTTTTTTTTTTTTTTTTTTTGGTTGAGAGAGAGAGAGAGAGAGAGAGAGAGAGAGAGAGAGAGAATGTCATCTGTCTGTTACTGACATGAAGCTTGCTATGCAGATCAGCACTCCCAAGGAACTCCTTATTTTTTTTCTTCCCTAGCATATTGAGATTTTAAGTATATATCACCATGTCCAACTTTTTACATGGGTGCTGAGATCCAACTTAGTGTCTCATGTTGTGAAGCTAGCATTTTGCTCAGTGAGCCATCTCCTCACCTACAAAATTAATGGTCCTGATGTTAATTAAAAAAGATGTTAGTTGTGGAAGGAAGCTAAACAGGAAGCAGCATTTTTTCATGCAAGGGCTGCATTGGCTGATGGCATGTTTCCCTTCCTTGGCTTTTGCTCTGTTGTGGCTTTAGCGGATTTCC